>JAECXX010000253.1:415000-882500 GCA_018153305.1 Drosophila kurseongensis
TGCCATATAACTGAACGATCGGAAAAGCCATAGCGTTGGGGTTTTTAAAGTTAGGAAGTTGGGATTTTCTATGAGTTTTATTTTTACCCAATTAATCCGACCTACCGAATTTCATAAGGATCGGACTACTATATCCTATAGCCGCCATATAACTGATTGTTTGAAAATGCCATAACTTTGGTGTTTTTAAAGTTAGGAAGTTGGGATTTTTTATGAGTATTAAAAATGCATCATATGAATAATTTTGGAGAATATAATTTACAGAGTATTCTGCAAGGGTATATCAACTTCGGCTCCGCCCGAAGTTAGCTTTTCTTTCTTGTTAGTAATATAGGATAGACATTGAAATTTAGTCGTTTTGTAATAACTGCAAGGGTATATAAACTTCGGCTTGCCGAAGTTTGCTTCCTTTCTGGTTTTTCTGTAAAATTTCCTTGAACCAAAGGCGAATTTGCCCTAAATTTAAGAAACAAAAAAAAGAAATAATAAACTTTAACTTTAGAAAATTATCATGCCTCTTCTTTTTCATCTTTCAAATTTGAATGTCAAAATTTTTATAAATTTGAGAAAGGATTTCTTTGTTTAAGATTAATTTGAGATTATATTTAGTTCTAAAATTACGAGCGATTTTCTAAAATCGATGTAAATTTTTGTTGTTTGAGGCTGATACGTCTAGTATTACATACCTTCTTTAAGTGAGAGTACTTAAAGCTAATTTTAATTTATAAAACAATTCAATTTAATTGGCCTTGGGTAAAAGTTTTCAAGTTTTAAATGAGAACTGAATTCAAATCAAAAGTAAAGGTCAGGGCATTAAATAAATGGCAATTTCCCCAGGAACTTAACCAGGCGCAAACTCCGTAAAGAAATTAATTTCCCACTCCTCGAAGGGAAAGTGGGCGAATGTTGCGTTTGCAAATCTCTTCAGGAATGCCCCAAGGCATTCGTGTGTAATTTTTTGTCATTGATTTGTTCCCGGCAACAGTTTGTCAAGGACTTACACCCTGCCCCACCCACCACCGAAAGCCCCTCGCTACACAGATGACGACCCTTGACACAAACAGTCGGGTGGGGACAGGCCAAAACTCGACCCAGCATCTTTGGAAATTTATTACGTTTTCAAGTATTTTTCCGGTTTTGTTACCCGGAAATTGCCGAAACGTGTGGCCGGCGTGCAAAATCCTTGAAATGTGCTAAAATAAATTATTAATAATTTCTATTCGCTACCCCGTAGACTCCAGACTTTGGGAATTTACACGGTTCGTCGTCGAATAAATGAATTATTTATTTTGGTGTCAAATATTCCTATTGCCAAGCTCCACCCTCAGGTCAATTGCTGTATCAGCTTCTTCATTTGTATCTCCATCTTTTGGGACCAGATTCAACTCGTTCCTTGAGCAGAGACGTGCTAGTTATGTTTTCTGCCATTATTATTTTCCTGTTTTTGCAGTGATAATCTATTCTGTCGTTCGCCTCAATTTGTTTGTCGACTGTGGCCTTACATTTGCAATCAAAGCTTATGATTGACGGATGTTCTTTTATACCCGTTACTCGTAGAGTAAAAGGGTATATTGTATTCGTGCAAAAGTATGTAACAGGTAGAAGGAAGCGTTTCCGACCCTATAAAGTGATAATCTATTCTTGTCGTTCGCCATCAATTTGTTTGTCCGACTGTCCGGCCGTCCGTCTGTCCGGCTGTCTGTCACCCTTTAGGTCGAAAAATTTGGAAAAAAAAAAAAAAAAAAAAAAAAAAAAAAAAAAAAAAAAAAAAAAAATAAAAAAAAAAAAAAAAAAAAAAAAAAAAAAACCAAATAAAATTAAAAAAAAAAAAAAACCTCGATTTTACAAATTTAAATATTTCGGCAAAGTCAAAATGCAGTTTTATTGTGTTTATAATTGACGGATGTAAAGAATCTTTTAAATCAACATTTTTTAAAAAGTTCATGGTGTCCAGTTTCTTCTCCCTCAGGTGTTTTTTATTCATGTCCAGTTTTATCTCGGCAGAATGTGTTCAAGGGTTTTTTATATCTTTGAAGCTGAGAATTAAACAGGAAGTTTTCAAGAAACTACACGTTATGGTTGATTTGGACAGTGAATTAGTTAATGAAGGAACGCCTTGAAGAGGATATTATAATTTCTCTCAAAACTTTGTACCGTAGTGAAAAAAACATTTCCGACACAATTAGGTAAATGTGTCTCGCCGTTTCTACGCAAACTAGTCTGTGAAATTTATAACGATCATGATGAAACTTTCTGAAAAGTCTTCTTAATACTGCAGGTAAAAGTCGGAACGGCCGGTTTGGAAGACCATAACGATTAGCTCCCATTCGAACAATTGGAAAAATATCTGCAAAACAAAATTTCAACTTGATTGTTTCCTAATGCATGTATATCCAATTTCAGACATACGGTCCTAGTTTTATAAAGAATGTACCACTTTTTTATATAGCTGCCAATGCTTCCTATAGGAAGAATCCGGAAATGATAAATAATATGATAACAACGTTGTATATACCTATATACTCCGAGACAAAGTCAATTTTAAGAATTACGGTTTTGCTTTTATAAAAATTGGACGACATATTATATAACTGCCATAGGAACGATTGAAAAATTAATTGGCAAATCTACCTACAGTGAGTCACAAAAGTATTCGTTGCAAAGAGGGTTAACTGAAAAATGCCAATTTTAAATAAGTAACCATTTTAAAATGTTAAAAAATGGCTTATGTTTCCAAAGATATATATTTTGTGAAGTAGTTGACGAAAAAAACCAAACAGAAAACGCTTTTCATAAGAAGATTTGGACAAAAATATAAATATAAACCGTTTTGCATGCCCACAAAAGTATTCCTTGCACAAACAAATGTTTTATATTTTAGTACTTTTTAGGGTTAGCCCATTTTTTTTGGGCATTTTGGTTGCGTTTTTATTTTAAAGAGTGAATTCATTGCCTTATTGCTTTTAACCAACGAAATTGATATTTAGAATAAAGGGTATAAAAACATTGCCTTCACGAAGCTATTCTTCCATTTTATTTTTTTTTTTCAACATAAACAAGAAAGAAAAGATAACTTCGGGCGGAACCGAAGTTTATATACCTTTGCAGAATATTCTGTAAATTATATTCTCCAAAACTATTCATATGATGCATTCTTAATACTCATAAAAAATCCCAACTTCCTAACTTTAAAAACACCAAAGTTATGGCATTTCCAATCTTTCAGCTGTGGATCCTTAAAAATTTGGTAGGTCGGATTAATTGGCCAAAAATAAAGCCCATAGAAAATCCCACAAACACCAAAGTTATGGCATTTTCGATCAATCAGTTATATGGCGGCTATAGGATATAGTCGGCCGATCCTGGCCGTTCCGACTTACAGTCATGAAAAGAATAATTTAAACGACAATTTTTCTTCGTATTATTCAAAACTTTTCTTCAGTCAATTTTTATACCCGTTACTCGTAGAGTAAAAGGGTATATTGTATTCGTGCAAAAGTATGTAACAGGTAGAAGGAAGCGTTTCCGACCCTATAAAGTATATATATTCTTGTTCAGGATCACTAGCCGAGTCGATCTAGCCATGTCCGTCTGTCCGTCTGTCTGTCCGTCCGTATGAACGCTGAGATCTCGGAAACTATAAAAGCTAGAAGATTGGCATTTTGCATGTAGATTTTAGGAGTTCCTACGCAGCGCAAGTTTGTTTTAAAATGGTGCCACGCCCCCTCTGACGCCCACAAGCCACAAGCTGTGGCCACAGTTTTGATGCTATTTTGAAAATTTTAATTGATATGTATTTGTTTCGTCAATACCTATCGATTGGCCTAATAAAAGTTTGCCACGCCCACTCTAACGCCCAAAAACCCATTAAACGCTTAGGCCTGGCTAGCGCCTACATTTCCGCCTTTCATGGCCAGTGGTACCAATGTATTGGGGTAGATGGCGCAATACAATAGCGCCATCTAACGGATGACTTTGGAACAGCTGGCTAAAGTGCTCAACATAGTCAACGTTAATTCTCGATAAGGATTTATATTAAAGGAAATTGCGATGGTTTTCATTTGTCAATACCGAACTATATCCCAAGAACTATGCAAATCAAATCAAGTTAGCCAAATTGGAGGTCTGAGTCAAACAATGGCGTATGTGTGTATGTATGTAAGCATATACATCTGTACATATGTATTTACATTGTACACAGTTGCAATTGCCCGGCAAAGATAATACAAGAAGACATATTTATATTAGGTTGTTTAGCTGAGTAACGGGTATCTAATAGTCCAGGCACTCGACTATAGCGTTCTCTCTTGTTTTTTTTTAATTTTAATAATTTTGAACAACAACAATAAATTAAAAAAACAATGTTGTTCTTTATTTTATTTTTTTTCCGATTGTTCATGGGAGCTATATGATATAGTCGTCCGATCCGGCTCGTTCCTGCAAAAGAAAAACCACTTTTGGGAAAGTTTATAGTTTGCGTATACGCATATTTCTATAGAAACGGACGGACGGGTATAAAAATATCTAAGTCTGAATAAAAAGTACTATACTATAATATTATATCTATATTCTTGAATATAGCATAAAGAAATTCAATTATATGTACATAAAGCCCCATTTTAACAGCAACAAAGAAAGTAAGAACGCGCTGAAAAAGATAAATCAATTTCAATGGACTTGTGGATTTCACTTTTCAATTAGGGCCTGAAAATTATGAATCAAAGGAATGCCCGACCTCCTCCTCGACAGAATGTAAGTCAAGGTTTTGCATTTCAATTTAAATCCATTTAGTAGCGGTCGGGGAATAAGAGGGCACCAAGACCTGTGTCAGTAGCAACTTGAACTGCCTGTTATTCATCAGAGAGCAAATATGAAATGGAATTTAATGATATTATATCAATATTCTCGCATTGTCTGTTTGCTTATGTGCCGTTGCTGTTGTCAACGTCAATGACATGCAATTATTTTCGCATTAAAACTCATTTCCGTTATTGTAACTGAAGCGAGACATTAACGGTTGGTTGAAGCATCTATGGCTTTGTATATGAGCAATCAGAGTTGCCAACAATCTATTTTCAGAACAGGATATATTGTTTTTGGTCTACACTGTTAATAAACAATGCTTCCAAACTTTTATTTCCACATAAAAGGGAACAGCCCAACAAAAAAAGGGCTCGTATTTCTGGAACGCGGTAATTCGATTTTCCTGCAATTTTTTATAAACTCCCATTTGAACTCCCAAACTAAGAAAAATATTTTTCTAATTTCTATTAAACTTATTTATTAATAGCTTAAGTTCTATTTAAATTGGTTTTAAGTCACAATTTTTTTAAATTTGGCTAAATTTTTTTTTATTTGTAATTTTTTTGATAAATACTATTTAAACCTTGTATTTGTAGATCCATATTTTGCCATATTTTTATATTAAAGTGTGATTGATTGGTCAAATATAAAACCCATAGAAAATCCCAACTTCCTAACTTTACAAACACCAAAGTTATGGCATTTCCGATCAATCAGTTATATGGCAGCTATAGGATATAGTCGGCCGATCCCGGCCGTTCCAAATTATATACTGCGTGCAAAGGATCGAAGGCTGTGTGCAAAGTTTCAATTCGATATCTTTAAAACTGAGAGACTAGTTCGCGTAGAAACAGACAGACGGACAGACAGACGGACAGACAGACGGACAGACGGACATGGCTATATCAACTCAGGAGGTGATCCTGATCAAGAATATATATACTTTATAGGGTCGGAGATGTCTCCTTCAATGCGTTGCATACTTTTGACCAAAATTATAATACCCTCTGCAAGGGTATAAATATTAAAATATTACCAAATCCCAAAAAAACAACAACGAAAATAAAAACAAAAAAGTTATACAATTTTTAAATTGTTTTTTTTTTAGTCGCCCGATCCGGCTCATTGCGACTTATATACTACCTGCAATAGAAAGACAACTTTTGGGGAAAGTTTTAAGCAGATAGCTTTACAACTGAGAGACTAGATTGCGTAGAAACGGACATACGGACGGACAGACGGACATACGGTCATGGCCAGATCGACTCTCCTGGTGATGCTGATCAAGAATATAGGTTCGGAAATGTCTCCTAAACTGCGTTGCAAACTTTTGAATGAAATTATAATACCCTCTGCAAGGGTATACAAATAAGTCAATTGTACCAGAGAAATAAAATCATATTTAGAAATCCCGATACTCACTGATCAGTTGCTGCAAATAAAAGCTGAGCCGAATCTAAACTAAATCCTTTCGGCTTGCAAACGACCCAGATAGACAAATTGGCACCTCTGACGCCCATGTGGGCTTATTGCCAACGTTGGGAACGTCGACAATCAATACTCCAATCGGTCAGTTGTTGCGACTCCCCACTCGTCACTCTCCACTCTTATGCAAATTCGAGATGCAGTCCTGCCCTTTTGTGACCCGCTAGCATAGCATAATTAAAGGGATATGTGTGGGTGGTGGCCTGGATGATAGCCCCATCGTATGCCATGCCATATCCTCCCATCAGTATGGGGCTACATGGCCATATTAAAATTATTATTGTATGTACTGGGCAAATGAGAAAAGTTGGCGAAAAATTGCATTTAATGTTGAAGGATTCTGGGAACTTTAATATTTACTATCAATTTAAAATTCGTGCAAACACTTACATCAGTGTTGTGGCGAAAAGTAATTGTCCTTTCGACCATTCACTTAAGGTCATTAATTCATTCTGCGACAGCTGCGAAAAGTGAAAATCGTCTTTCGGTGGTGAAATTAACATACTCCGCAGCGAGTGTGAAAATTTAATTAAAGTGACGTAAAAAATTATTGTTAAAACAGAGCTTCTTTACTATCATTTGCATCGAGTGGAAAATAAATGTTTCCATTTCATTCCGATCTTATTGAGCATGAATAAAAGGTTGGTCATCGTTTTCATTTCGTGGCCGTATATCGGTTATTTTTTATTTTTACTATTATTGTGAGTATTGTTTATTGTGCTGGCTAATGTGGCATAGTCTAGACACTTTTAATATATCTAGATACTTGAGCAGGGGGTTTCGGTAGGCCAGTTCAGGGTCTATGTTAAAGTTGAAAATACTTCGCAACGCTCATACGCCGCGTTGGCCACATAAATCTTTCACCCTCGTGCAATACCAACTATGTGCGTGTCTGGGTGTGTGCACATTAAAAGTTTGCCTAAGAGCTTATGGCACCATTTGTAAAAGCGATTTTTAATGCTGCTGCGAGATCCACACACAAGAGGGTGTGAAAGAGTGGAAAGCTCCAATGCCACGGCCAACATCTAATGGCTTTCGACGCGTTACAGGAAAACTTTTTTAATGAGAGCGCATCGTGCCAATACCCTTTGCTGACATACGTAAAAATAATATCAGAGTTCTGGATCTGGTACTTGAAATATTATTTCCGTGGGTTTTAACTTTTCTTATCCTTGGATTTGAGATGTTGTTCAGAAGTCAAACCATTTTGTTTGAGTTACTGCTCTAATGAATTTACAAAATTATTATAATATACATATTCATCAAATATTTAAAGCTACTACTTAATATTGGTCGTTCCATATGACAAAACTATCCCGAAAATTCAAAATTACAACCTCACTTTCTTTGACTTTTTGAATAGGGTTCAGCTATAAGTGACTACAGAAATATACAAATAAAATTATTGGCTTAATTGATAACGTTAAAAAAGACCAGTTTAAAAAGATTTATTCAAAATTTTTCTAAATAAAATTCCAATCACGTAAATATATTAACCTTCCCAAGTTTGCGCCTATTACGTGTACACAAATTTCTAAATACGAAAAAGTAATCATTTGAGTCGCATTTCGACATCGCTTAGTGTCATTTAAATTATTGCTCGGCTTGGCAGCTCATGGCATTTCCTGCGGGAAGAGCTGGGGGTTGAATAATTAGTTGAAGCGCATTAAATCGCTACGATTTTGTCACGGCCTGACATTGAGAGGCTGCTTTACAGTTGCTTCGACATGAATAGTATCATACGAATCTGCTTACAAAGTGTTCATGGCAACTGGAAATCGTTTTATCAATCTTTCTCGAAATTGACTGGACTGGATTTGTTGTTGGTGTGAACTTAAAGTCTACGCTTAGTAAGTCGTTTTAATTGGAAAGTTTTGCATTAGAATTGCAGTATATCTGGAATTAAGTCCAACATGGCCTATGTTTATTTGCAAATAATATAAAAATGTTTTGTTGTGAGTTACATAATTTATTGCTTTTATTTTATTTATATTTAAAAATTATATTTATTACAAAACTAAAACCTTTTTATGTAGTCTTAAATATTTGAGGCCATATTTTCTTATCAGACAAAAAAACCTCTTGACGAGGTAAGGAAGACGTAACGACCGCAACTTGACATGGAAAGTGTGACATAACAAATTTTCTGAAAAAAGGGGTGAAACAAAAATGTTTCCAGATTCCAAAACAAAAAAATTGACAAGCAAAACGACGCTTAACCAGACATTTAAGTCTTAATTTAAGAACGGAGTTATTGGATTACTTTTGGTTTCGTTCGCCGAAATTTTCGGTAAAGATTATGAATAAATGAAAATGTCGGCTAATTTTGATTTAACGGAATCCTCAAGTTCAATTCATTTAACCAGAACAAAGAGTATTTTGAACAGTATTAGTACTAAAAGCTTAAAATAAAAATACCTAATATACCTAATTAGTACTTATTTCGTTCGGATCGGACTATCATAGCAAATAGTCTCCTGCGGTACATTCTCCTTGCGATTCGTCACTGCCGTCCAAAGTAATCGGATATCTTTATACTGGGTGAAAAGATCCAAAAAGTATAGGCGATGAAATGGTATTGTCAGAATCATTTAAATAGCATATTAAATTTATTTTAATGCCATTAATCAGGGGGACGTTTGTTCCATTTATGCCTGAGGCCAGATAGCCATTTAAATCAGCTGTTGCATCAAGATCGCCGCCGGATTTGAAGCCAATTACTCCGTCGGCCAGTGTCCACGCATTAATGTCAATCAGTCGTGTAATTAACGAGGCTAAATGGACAACAGCCAACAAGTAACAACAATAGCAACAGCGAGTGACAAACGGGAGCCATATATATGGCTAATAGGTATGGCAATGATTTGATTAGATCGGTCGAGCTTTGTGATATCTCCCGCAAGACACTGGGAAAAACGAATAGATATAAGCTCCACTCTATTACTGCTAAAAAATATTTAAAAATAATATATTGGATTACCGTTAACCTAATTCTTAAATATATTTATTTTTCAAATTAAGTTATCTTAAAAACTTAAAGTAACCCCAAAAAATATGTGCAAATGCTTTACTATAATATTAAACGGTGATCTTTTACCATTAAAAATATTGTTTTATCAAAAATGAGAAGAGAAGTATGAAGGCATTCCTAATTTTTGAATATATTGTGAAATTTATTCTGAGTGTGGGTTCTGGCTTGCATTCAAATGGCAGTGCGAATGCGACAAATTTCTGACAGCCCGAATGTCGGCGACATCATCAACGCCAAGTAATTAGCATTTAGCAGGTTGAGCGAATGTCAAGCGGTGGGTTTGCGTTCACGCTTGGAATTGAATTCGGGTTCGGCTTGGCCCGTGGTGCCATAACATGTATATTAGCCGGGGGCCTAAACGTTTGTAGCTATTTGGCAGTTGACAGCGGCTTTCAGTGTCAGTTTCTGTTTCGGCGGCGCCAAGCAATTAATTAAATGCTGTTAATGAATCTGAATTCCGCTTTTGCGGTAGACACTAGAATGTGACGTTTTCAGGAAGGGAAAGGAGTTTCACAAATTTTATTCAGATAAACTTGCATAATTTTGATAACTCTATTCCAGTATAACTCTTTTTAGGGAAAATCCACTGATTTGGTTTTTATTTATGAATTTGTTAGCTAGGAAACTTAAATGAAGTATCAATTTTACCTTTTTTAAAATATTTATTTGTTCTATAAACTTTTAATGAACTTCTGAGTCAAATAACAATTTTGTATAAAGTAAAATCTCTGTCAATCATGAAATCGAAATGTATTTATAGTTTTTGTTACACTCTAAAAATTTATTTAAAACCCTTAGGAATAGGAAATATTTTTTAATCTGATAAAGAATCTCGAAACCTTACAAAATGTAATTTTTGATCATATGAATAATACAAGTTTTTGCTTTAAAATAATAATCAATTTATGTTATATTTTTAACTGCGCCCACTTTAATTCCGTCACAGAGGTGTTTTTTTAAAACAGATAACCCGACTTCTCATTATGCCAACAGATGTTTGTGCCTCTGTGGTCCAAAATGTTCACTTTTATGCATTCATAAATTATTTAAGATCCATCAACATTTGGAATCTTCGCATATTTTGTTGTGAGTTTCATGCTTCAACAGTCACTTTTAAATAATACCGAATAGTTTCCACTCATTATCTCATGCTGTCCGCATCTTATTTATTTTGTGTTTTAACGTGGCCTTTGAATGGTTGCTTGTCTAATCTAATTAAATGGATTCCTACTGCCTGACGTGGCGCGGGAAAGGAGTGATCGTGGGCAAAGGACCGCGCCGTGGTCGGACGGTACTGGTGAGGAAGTAGTTGGAGAACCGGGACTGGAAACCGCTTCTTTGGGCGGGCTGTACCGCTGGAGGGGCTGGTTGGACCGAGTACTCTGGCCGGGGAGCTGCGGCTGGTTGGACCGAGTACTGCGGCCGGGGAACTGCCGAAAGAGTGACCTTGGGAGCAGCCGGCGAAGTAACCTTGATCACAGGTCGTGGCGTAGTTTTCACCAGACCCTGAGGCTTTCCCTCGGCTGGCTTGGCTTCTTCCTCGAAAGGTGGCAGCAGATCGAGGGCAAGGTCCTGCACGTCCTGAGTGCTAGCACCGGACTTCGATTTATCCTCCTTGGCCAGCTGAGCCGGCTTTTGGTAATACGCTTTCTTGGTGGGTTTTGTGGCAGGCCTCGCAGTTGTGGTGGTCGATTCATCCACCAGCGGTGGCAGTAAGTCATTGAATGGCAGAGCCACTTTATCCGCCTTTATTTCCGACACATCTGCTCCGCACAAAACGATCAGCACTGCCGATGCAATGAATAACTGAAAGGCAAATACACGGATAATTAAATAATGGGCTATAATCGTAAATAACTTATAAGTGTATTTAAATTATTAAAAGTACTTTTAAAAAAATTCTTAAAACTCACAAAATTAAAGTTGTTAAAAAATATTATTATTAAATATTAAACAATGTCATTAAGTTGTGACATTCATAATTTGCATTTAAAAATATTATGGTATAGAGTTTGTTTTTTACAATCATTGGCGTCTAAAAAATGTACCTTATTAAAGTCTTTTTAAATTGTTAGCTTATTTAATTAAATAGGTTCAATTTGAAAAATCAAGAAGTTCGGTAGAATATGGTTTTAAAAAATATTTTTATAATTAGTGAGAAAAAATGGGACTATGTGCCATAAAAAGATATAAAAAAGACTTGCTTGCCTAATAGATCATTTGACTTGCTGACCAATTTCGCTTGTATCTCTTAAGTTATGGCACTATTGTTTGATTTGGTCAAATGTGTTCCAAATTGAAAATTTGGTTAAGTTTTGGATCTTAAGTGTGGGCGCTCTAAAAATATTCCCATCTGATTAATTCTGACCTTCGAATCGGCAACAGCCTTGCATTGTTCGGCACATGCCAAAACTGGATTAGTGTACGGTCAGTTCTATTCGCATTTATATTCTAACGGAAATGTTCCTTTCCCTTGTGGGAAAGGTCATTAGACCTTCACCGGCAATGATTAGCTTAGCGACTATAATGAAACTAATCGAGCTTGAAATTTATGCAAATCGTTGCTTGAATAGAAAGAAATTATACGTCATCGTATGGTGATGGCTCGTAGATTCACACCTCAAATAATAAAGCAATTTATTTCACCGAATAAATATATGTGTAAACTAGACAAAGTCGGTTTACCAGTCTTGGTTTTTTTTTTTATTTTAGCTTTAATCAAATATTTAATTGGCAATATATTTTAAAATTTGATTTGTTCATCCAACAAATGATTTTATAATGATAATTTTTGTTCAGGACCAATTGCATATTATAATTTATGCAGCAAACTGGAATTTCATTAATGATGCTTACGCAAATAGCTAATTAGAACAAATTCGCTGCATTCCTATAAAGTCCATTTCAGGAAAGACCAGCTTTGAAACACAATTTAAATATACATTTGGAGCAATTAAGAATTCACCATTATGCAGAATAGTTGTCCACTTACGTATTTGAGTGACATATTTTCAAGGGATCCTATTTTTCCTAAGTGGGACCACTCTTGTCCCGAACCGAACACTTTGAAATTTCTGAACGAACTAAAAGCGCCGCTGAGCATGCGCAGCATTTTTATAGTCGATGAGACCAATCTATTTCCAAACTGAAACGAGGGAGAAGTTACACGAACTTGCTGCTCAGTGTAAAGTTTAATAACCGGATTAAGCCGGGGGTTTTGTTTTATTTTTGTTTTGCTTAATGTGGAAGATGAGCATGAGACTGGTGTTTGCTCTTGGTCTCCCTTGCCAATTAATTGGTTTCTTCAACGATTACCACTTCTTGAATTTCGCTATAATGCAGCAGCATAAGATACCGAAACAGCTGATTATTCGCTGAACTTCTGGGGTTCATGGTCGCATCTTGTAGATAAAAAAACCTCGTATCTCACATTTTTAATCTGGTTCTTGTGAGATGTCACACACCTTTTATTTCAGTGAGAGCAAATGTAATTATTAACATTTTTTCAGCGTCTTGCATAAGTTGTGATAAAAGGCGAAGCCGGTTTAAGGCACTTCCTTATACAAGAGGGTGGCATACACCCGTGCTCGGAGATTGATTTTATTTCCATTTCTTAATTGGTTTTAATAGTATTCGCACAGTGCCAACCTGTTATTTTTCTATCCAGTGGAACGCCCTCATTTGCATTTAAATCGTGGGGGGATTCTCTAATGGAGTGAAAGCAAATTAGTGCCAATTACAAGTGCCTCGATAGCAGATCAGCATCTCCGTCATCAAAGCCCAGAATTTGATAGGGCCCTCCGTTCGCTGTTGGCTTTATTACCTCAATTTCAGTTGATACATCTCCAATTTATGCAAATTATGTGAGCGTTGGTTCCTAACGCCGAGACTTTTTGTGCGTGCGAAGCCTCATATATTATGAGCCGCATTAGGGGCAACCGGATTTCTCGGGTTTTGTTTTGTTCGGTTTGGTTCCACGAGATTAATTGCTCATTGTTAAGATTCGTGTGGTATTTTTGATAAGCGTTAGCAAATAGTTTAAAGTTTGTGTTCTGCTGCCTGAGGTATTTGGCCTAAGTGGATTCATTTTTAAAAGATGTTATCGTTTCATCAAATTGGTGCGGTGCTATTTTGCTTACGTTATTTTTATCGCAAGGTATAAGAAATATAATTATACAAATTTTTTAATTATAAAAGTAAATAATTTACAAAACTAGAGCCCCTGTTTGTTTCTACTGTTTTATATTTTAATTCGGTTAGGAATAAATAATTTGTTTTGAATTTTACTGGTTTAAAACAATGGAGATGTCAAAATTTAATAAAATAAACTATTTTGTTTTATTTATCAATACGGGGTAAAAACGATATTTGTAAGGCTTAAGTTTCCTGTTTTTTAATTTAAATAAATTATATATATATAAATATAAAAATTATAAATATATAAAATAAAGTTAAAATTTGTCAAGTTCCCAAAAAAAAAAGGTTTTTGGTTTTTGGACTAACGCTTTGTTTGGATACATCCTGCATTTAAATTTTTTCGGACTTGTCTTTTAAATATTTGAATCAGTGTGTTGGGGTCTTTTTAACTGCACCGCGTTTTATTTACCTTAATTATTATATAGTTATTTTATTGACAATTCACGTGCCTCAAATTTATCGAAAGGGAATTATTTATGCGGCCCCAACCGAGCTCGACTGGATTGTTCAAGTGTTTTTACTTAACCACCCCATAGCCGTTGCCCCTTATTTATTTGCTGCACACAGTGGACCAAAAAGCCCATACCAACATAATATGTATTGAGGATTGTTAATAGCAAAAAAAAAAAACAAGAAAATATGATAATTTCCGCGATTTCTTTTCGTCTTTATGATAATTTTGTTCGATAATTAAAACCCTATTTTCAAAATATGTCTAAGAACTATATATTTTGTTAAAAATATATATATGTAAGAAAACAACGAAGCTATTATATTTTACTTTTGTTTTTCCGTTTATTTCTAAGGGAGCTATTATAATATAGCACAAAAAGCATGCTTCCAGTATTGACAAAAAGTTTGAAATGTGAACTTTTAATAATAATAAAAATAATTACAAGTTATAGTGGAAATTCTAGTCATTTTATGTTTCCTAAAAGCTTAAAATAAAACATGTTTTGTCGCAACATTTACTGCAGACGTACCACAGTGCGCAATTCTTGTTGTTCTTGATTGAATTCCATGACCGACTCCATTTCCCGGCCTCCATATCCTTTTCTGTTATTTATTTGTATGTATTTATTTATATTTATGTTGAAGTCGGCATGCGATAAGGGAAATTCCCAGTAGCGAATATGGAAACTGAATATCGAACCCCGTATGCAGGAGCGGAGTCCTTTGGGTACTCGCCCGCATTCAATTGTCTTTGTATATACATATAAATCGAAAATTTCTGTTGTTCTACCGAGAAGGACGACGCGTGTCAATGCATGACATAAGCAATGTTTATGGACGGAAGATATGCCAACGAAATCGAGCCCCAAATATTCAAAGGTATTCTTTTAAATCGAAATAACACATGTGGCAAAACACGACACTATACAATTGATTTTAATTGTTGTATTGAGAACTCCCTCCCACACAAGGCAAGAAAAGCCTAAATCAATAAAAGCATTAATTTTTCGGTTGGCCCAATTAACGAGCCGTTCTTTGAGCCTTTGGGTAACTTTTCAGTTAGGAAGAGTCACACTGGGAACTGTTGCTGGGGGCTTAAAACTGATCTATTAACGCGGAAAACATATCTGCTCGATTAAAATTCCTCTAGTGATGAACCAAGGGCGGTCTATTTTAGCTTGAACACAAGATTTTATTTTGCGAAACAGTAAACAGTAAGTTATGTTTTTTAATCGGCAATCCCAAGTAAACATGTGCAGGGGGAGCAGGTAGATCGGAGAGCATTTTAGTCGGACTTCCCATCTGTTTTGGGTAGAACATGTACAAGCACTTTTGGCCCAGCCCGAGGTCGTTTCGCCTGCCAATCTTAGCTCATGCCTGGGAACTTGCTGGCGGATTGTTTTGCCTTCCAGCCCTCTTCGACTTCCCGGACCGGCTTGAGCTTGAGCTTCATGTGGAACTTGAACCGAACTGGACGCCTGCCCCAACGCCGTTTGGCCGTTTACAACTTCCTGGTCAGGCTTGTGGCCTTGCCTTTTGGCCTGTCGCTGGTCTTTTGTTTGCCTTTTCGCTTTCGCTCCTTGTTTTTATACCCAGTAGCTCAACAGTTCTGGGTAGATGAGGTGAAAGCACCATATTCATTATTTTGATGAGTATCAACGACAGAGTCTCTTTCTCAATAACTGGCTGTCCCTTAAAGTCGCTTGGAGTTATTGCAACTACAAAATATGTACACCTAATATTCCTCATAAGCGTTCAATCAAATGAATCTAATATCGATGGTAATTTATATTGTGAATAGTTAAGAATTACATAATTGGCAATCATTATTTGATGCCATGATTTCAATATACTTATTTATATAATTATATAGGATACAAACCTAAATAGTCGGTATTTTCTAGTCGCTTCATTCAACTTAAACTTCTTTCTACTTACATTTTTTTGCTGTGGGGCTTGCCTTTACGGTTATCGTCGTTTTCTGGTTGCCTGTTTGTTGTTCGTGGCCGCAAGTTTGTTTGCGGCTGTTGCCAAGTGGAATGCACCGTCTGCAGTCGCGTCCTGCCCCTGTAATTAGCACAAAAATAAGGAGAGAAGGGTGCTTGCCCCCTGAAAAGCAGGATGCGCCCAAAATGTTTGCGACTTGAAGTTGCCGCCGAGAGTTGTGTTGTAGTTGCTGCCATAGTTGCTAGTGCAATTGCATGATTTGCGGGCCCGAAAGTCAAACTTAAGGCACTCGCACAGCGCGCACTCCAAAGTCATAAAGTGCAAAAATTGTTACACTCAGGCAGAAATGAATTATGAAAGTTGCAGGAACCTCCTCAGATTCTTTGCCTTATTTTGCTTACGCTTTTCCATTTCCATCCCCACTTTTCCAACCCCTGGTGAGCTCAGCGAAAGTTAAGATTTCGGGGAAAGTTCTGTTTGCGGGTCGAGTGCATATTATTTAATTCAATTTGAATGGGAAACTTAAAAATATTGCCAACTCGAGAGCAAGCCAGCGGGTATTCGTTGTCTTGTCCAGTTCGCAAGTTGTATTCTTATTCGATTTGCATTCGGGCCAGTCCTTAACTCTTTTAAGGTCGCTCGTGGCTTAAGCCTGAATAAGTTTCAAGGCAAAAAATCAGTCTTTTGTTCGTGAAACTTGTATATTAAATGTAAAACTTTAAAAAGTAACGTGCATTAAACTGCTTTTCAAGCCTTTGAAATTATATATCTCATTTTAAATAATTAATAAATTAGGTAATAGGTTTTAATTGTATGTCTCCGATCGGATCATTATCCGATTGACAAAATTTCTTTAAAACACTTATCTTCTGACTCCCACCTTTCTAGACCTTTTTTGATTTACTTTATTTTTGAATTCTTAATAAGTTCATTAATTTTGCGGTACTTTATTTACAAATGTCCTTTTCATATAGTTAAAGTTATTTTTAAAGTTACATATTTAGAGTTTTTCATATAAAGCTTTTGTGTTAAAAATACGCGAATTGAGAGCTCCGAATCAATATGTCAAATTTTTAGATATAAGGCAACCATCATCTAAAATGGACTATATTGACTCTCTTGCTAATGATTTATACTACGTTGTAAGATTTAAATATCTTAGTAAAAACATAACATTTAACATAAACATATAAGATTGTTACACGTCCAGCAAAGCCACAAATCTTCCAGTTGTCTAAAGAATTAAAACTTTTTTGAAAAAAACACATTTGTTGAACGATTTTTTTAAATTATTACAACATATTTTAAGATTTAACTTGTTTACTTAGCTTGTAAATAACATATTATGTTGGTATTCATAATAGCGATGTGTGTTCGGTATTTCCTTGTTCGTTTTTATCGAGCTCCTGGTGCTTGTCTAATTGCCCGGATAGCTAATTAAAATCAGACTCAAATTCCCTGCATAATCGAGACCGCAGCAAAGGCAAAAACAACAGCATCAGCCAAAGTAAAATATATTACGCAGTGCGCCTAAAAGCCGACACCGAAAACTTTGTCCTCGCCTTGGCAAATACAAACACACGTGAGAACTTGTCAACTTTTCAGTGCGGGGCTGCAGCAACTTTAATTAGAAAGTTTTGTCACACATGCAGGCAGTGGGTAAGTACACCTGCGGTCAAATTAATAGTAAATAAATAAACAATAAGTAATAATAATGTAAATATGTCTAATTACCAGACTTACAAATATGGCATATGTTAACTGATGGTGGACGTAAGCCTAACTTTTTCATTAAGCAAATTTTGTACATATATTGAGAATTTGATCATTAATTAGTTTTCAAATGAAAGTGTCAAAGTTCAACAATGGTGTCTACATAATACAAAAAAATGTTACAGTTTTTCACAAAATTGCATTTCTATTTTGTTGTACGGAATTGTATAAATTGGTGGCCAGAATGATCTGTTGCCAAGTGTGCCCTATACGACCGAGCAGAGACTGCGTAGGAATCAAAGTGGATTTTCCGAGTCTGAAACATTGTACTCTTTGAAGAGTGTGTGCGACCACAGAGACAATCTAAACTTTTCAAATCAATTTTAATTACCATAAATATGTTTCAACCTTTCGCTCACTGCATATGGTGATGGTATCAACCTGTTCATTTGTAAGTCAGTCAAAAAAAATGAATAAATGTCGCGTATTTCGTCAGTTTTGTTGCGCAGTGGGAACTGAAGTTTTGGAGCATTGTATTTCACTTTGTATCGGTATGTGCGGACCGGTGCCATTTGCCATCATGGATTCGGGTTACGCTGCGTTCAACGCGATGGCAATTTATTTCCACTGTCATAGAAACATGCGGGCAATTGGGACCACATTCTGATTTGGAGGCCGGCATGAGGCTCAAAAATCATTAATAGTGGGTCGAATGACAGACAAAACTGTTGCCATTGCAGATGAAATTCCCACGCAGAAAAAAGTTCAACGTATTTTATGTTTACGTATTCTAGAGTTGGTGTTTCAATAAAATAATTTTACAATGGGAAAATAAACTTAGGCAAAATATTTTTCTACTCTAATGCAAATATAATAGTATAGGGAGTCTTTAAATCGTATAATTTGAATATAGAGTTTTATTATGCTATGAACTTCTTTGCTATAAATACATTAAATATTCTCATTTCCACGTCTAAATATCATAATTTATTCAAGGTAACATAGAATTAAACAAGCATTTAGACATATATAAAAACAAATTGTTGACATTTGATAGTCGAGTGATTTCTGTTTAAATAGTTTCCTGTACATATCTATAAAGTTTGTTTACTATATACTTAAAAGAACATATAAATAATTAAATATCTGATGAGCTTGTAAAGTTTTCAACTTTCGGTTATCCTCGCAATACCCTTTGCAATCTGTGAGTTTGAGAAAATTCCAGTTGCTACCCGTCGGATCACGTAGCCATTCCGATTCCCAATACTCAAATGAGTTTATAGTTTTCGTTTTCATCATTAAAGCCAGTACCGAAAGAAACCCAGTTTCAGGCAACTGGCCACTTCAAATTCCACCGACAATGTTGCAAAATTTTATTAGGAAAGCGCAGTGGGTTGGGAAAATCGACTGCGTCTGGCGGGAAAAGGTAGAAAACGTTGGCTTCCGAGTTGCCAAATGAAGACTGTACCGGGACCAGTGGCTGAACTGGCAATTAATAGGCAAAATGTGTTACAATATTTTTGATGGCTTCTCTGCGGTCGTTCGTTTGACTGTTTTATGGCTTGGCTTATGACTCTCAACTTAAGTTTACTCAACTGTGCGACAGTAAAAATTTTCTAGATTTTTTCAGCAGAGCTTTAATGTGCTGCAGTAATTTGCTTAAAAAGACAGAAAAGAAAACAAATTTTAAAAAATTATTTTATCCGATATTTAGGTATATTTTCAACAATATCAGTGTGCGAGTAAAATGCTTTAATATTTTCCAATATTAAATTAATAGAGATTATTAATTATAACATCGAAAATTGCCTGGATAAAATGCATATTTATTTATTTTATACATATATTCAAAAGTTGAGTTAGAGCATGAGTCAATTTCATTCTAAAAAGTGAAACCTAATTTGAAAGGATTCATTTCCATTAGGAAATGTCTTGGAAAATCGTAAAAGGCGATGAGAAAATCATGAGTTTTATATAAATGTCACAACAGAATGTCTCTGACCACCAAGAAAAAGATAAAAGAAACCAGAAAACCCCGAAGCTGAATTACACGCATGAATCATCAGAATTATCAATCATACTTGAGAGGCAAACATAAACTGGGTGTTGCGGGCTGGCTATGAAAATCCAAGGACGAAACTGAGCTGGGAGATATAGAGTTTGAGATATGGGATACAGAATCGTGTTCGCATTAAGTGCTTCATAAGTGGAAATCAACAAATATAATCTGAATAAGTGCTTGTTAAACAAATTCTTTTCTGCTGCGAGGGTTAGAAACAACGACGAAAAAAAAGATGAAACTTTCGTGTTGACATTGTCTGAATTGGTCTTGGCAAGGCTGTCAACTATAATGGATTCTGGAAGAGATGATATTGAAAATGGGGGCGGAGGAGGGCAAACAGCATGCCCAAATTGAATCAGAAATGATAATGTTCGTTTCACGTGGAGCAATCAACTCACGCGTAATCAGCCGTTCGGATTGGAAACGAAATCGAAAGTACTGTACGGGAATAAAAACAGGAATAAAGTGCTGAAAACGCCAAAACGTGCCTCCTGAGCTCTCGAGAGCAGGCTTTAAACTTAATGCTAACCATTCTGGCAACCATGATGATGAGTTGGCAAAATAAAACAGGAAATGACCGACGACGGACGGACGGACACGCAACACGAATGAGTAAGTCGGACGCAGGCAAGTGGCAAAACTTTCATTGCTTTTATTCGCTTATTTAACACAAATTTTTCGGCTATTTTGCAAAGCGTTTTACGTGTCTACGTCTCTGTGTGTGGGGGCGTTGAGAATTTATACAAATTTGCATTGTCATTTTGGAACAATTAGCAGAGAAGCCGGAGAGCAGCCACACAGACAGCCAATTCACGTCGTCCATGGCGTATGACCGATGTCGATGATAATCATACGGCACCACAAATATAATGAAACTGATGTTCATTTTCCCAGATCTGAGGGAGAGGGAAGCATCTGCCGATGGTCACTGCATTTATAAGTTGGACAAAACCTCTAGTTTCTCGCTTTATTTTAATTGCTGCTCTAGGATATTCAAAGATATTTTCAGTTTAGATAAGGTTAATGTATTTTCACTTAATATTATTTGCGTGCCATGTTTGGTTATAAAATTGAGTGATATGCAAGACTTACTAAATAGGGAAAAACAAAGTTTAAGTCGTATAACATATGAAAAGAAAGTAGCTTTTGGCTTAATAAGGTAAATTGTATTTCACATTTACAAAAGACTTGTAATTAAATAAAAATCAACTTTAAAATATTCAATGGTTTTAAAGACTTGCAAAATTTTAGATATTGACTTAAAACTTATTTGGTATGCAATGAAGACTTAGAAAAATAATTTAATTAGCGTTCTCTAGAATAAGAATAAGAAAAATAATAAGTTAATTTGGTATTAGATGGTTTAGAAATCGAAAATATACTAACAAATACTTATTAGCATACACACAGAAAAACAGTGGACAAATTCCTAGGTTATGCATGACCTACAAAATTCAAAAAGAGCCAAAAATTTAATTTTTATGTAATGCAAGACGAAGAAATTCAAAAATTCCACATCTTAGATTATAAAAGACATTGTTTCCTTAAATTAAAATTAAAATTAAAAATGGGTAAAAATTCACTTCTTACTCTTTAGGTAATGTTTAGACAAAGTTTTTTGACATTGTTTCCTTGAATTTAGTCCATTATAGAATTTTTGGGCAAATTTCATTTATCACCATTTTACATAAGATAATTTTAAAAAAACATTTTTAAAGCACGTAATACCAACATTCCAATTCAAGAACTCCTTAAAATATTTTTGGGGCCATATATTTACATTACGTTATAGTGGCCTAAAATGTTTACAATTTTTGGGACATTTTTTCTAAAATGTTAGGTTATGTTTTTCCATTTGAGCTAATTTTTTTGAGTGTGATATTAGCTTTAATTATTATCTAGACACTCTTAAATGAGCTTATGAAATAATTATTAAAAATTCAAAGGGGCATTGTGCAATTTATATTTCATCGCAACTTTCAATCGATATATTATTACTAAATAATGAAACAAATTAACGAGCGGATAATGGAACGGGTTAACTGAGAAGGGATGACTTGTATGGTGCAGTGATTTATCTTTGTTAAATAATGGATATTTATGGTCATCGAATGAAACCCCTTTCTTCTCTTGATTTTGGTTGCACCTATCATAAATAATTTAATTTTTTTAATCTTGTGTCTGATTGCCAAAAAAAAATAAATAAAACCATCCAAAATTGAGCGAAAAAGGGCGGGCGCGCTTTCATTCGTGTTGTGAAAAGTGTTGGGCAAACGGTTGCAATTTATACCAGAAATTCGACAATTTATATCGACAAAATTGATTTTTCCGCCGTCCAAGTTCAGGCTGAGTGGCAGGCGGCGGTTGAAGGTCGAGGGTCGGGGCTCATCTGCGCATTTCCGATGCCGCACACGTAAAACGTTCTAACAATTCAATCAGTTAGCGTTGGCAAGAAAAATCGTTAGCTGCAGAAATTGATAATATTTGAATGCAGCGCTTTGGAAAAATACGAGCGAAATAAGAAAAATTTCCTCTGCACTGGCCATCGACAAAAAGGTGGTCAGACAGAAATATATCTGAGATACCTCCACCGCCAACAAATCAAGCAAAAACCCTGGGAAAGTGCAATGGCACGACTTCAACATAAGTCGAGCTGAAAATTTTTGCTGAAAAAACTTGGGCTTCCATTTTTTTCTCCTTTTTATCGGTTACCTGGTTGAACAAAGTTTTCCCCGTCGGTTGGCAAAGTTTTAAATTTGAATTTGAACATGAATTTCTCATGTAATCAACGCCAGTCCGAAGGAAAATGTAACAAACCTGCTCACACGAGCACTTCATTAATGTGAAAATGGTAACGGCAACGGGAAACGGCAAACACGGATGCCGGGGAAATGTGAATGGTAAAGAAGAGCCAGAGCGAAGGACGAATCTCTCCGAGGATTGTTAATAAGCGGAGGTGCCCTGGACGCTGGGCGCTGGACTGCCGACTCCGAACTGGATGGCACGTGTTGGCCGTGATTTGTGACGGAGATGTGGACGTTTTGTGGTTCGTTAGGAAAGCAATGGCCACTGGTCGCTGGCTGCTGGCGGTGCAAAGTTCAATACGCCACTGGACGAACTTGGCGAGTTGACTCAACAAATACTCAGATATGAAAGGTAAACTGCACCTGGTGGAAGGGACAAGGGAAATTAAGCGTAATCACAGTTGCTATTGCCGATTCTAAAGTTCTCAAAATCTCAGTGAATAGCACTTCAGTAACACGGAAAAACTACTCAAATTATATTTGTCTTTATTGGCAACCGAACCTGTTGCTATTTTAAATTATTACTTATTATTACTAAGTGATAAGTTTGATATGATATGAGAAATATAACCTAAACATTATTTTTACAGCCAATCGAATATTGGTCAAAATCTATGGGGAATCTTAAGGACCATCTCAGCTAAAAACTAAAGGAGACAGACCTCCGCAATCGCCTTATAACCCTTTACTCAAATCGCCAACTGGACGAATGCATGGGAACTTTGGCTTTTCTGCTCTAAAAACACTTTATGTCTAGTAGCTTTCAGAAATTGCCGGATGCAAACTCCTTCGACAAACCAATTGAGCAAGAGCTTGGTCTGGAGAACTAGTTGGAGGTGAAATCCTCTTCAATTAACTGAACATTAAACATTTTTTCAGTTCACTTTTGTGTCTTCTAAGCCGAAGAAATAGCGACCTAACCTCACCTAAGTCATTGGCCTAGAAACTCAATTTCTGTACAAATCATTAAGACATTTCATTTACTTTCTACACCATGGCAACGGAAATATAATACCTTTTAGTCCCAGTCCTTTAATAGCTGACAAACACGACCAATGGCGCCAATTGACCGGGACACATGAGATTCGCTCTGAGCAAGGACTCCATTGCATCAAAGGCTCAAAACTGTGCAATTGCAGGCATTTTTATTCAAATCAAAAGCAAAACAATGCGAGACAAAAACAGTTTTAAGCTTTTTCATCGCTTTGTGTCAGGCCATTTGAAAACGGAAACCTTTGTCATTATGTACCTACAGTAGAAATGTCAAAAGCAAAGACAAAAAAACCAAAAAGAATGCCGAAAAGGATTACCCAAAGAGGGGCAGGGGGAATGTTTTATATTTTTGCAACAAAACTCACTAATTTTCTTTTATGTGGAGCCAGAAACACGAGAGCGCAGAAAAAAGCTACGAAAATGCGAAAAGCAAAAAGGCAAAACACAGTGTATGCTTGTGAGAGTGTGTGTGTGGGTGAGTATCTGTGTGTGGGTAGTCTAGTGGAAAAGAAAAAGATGGCTGCACTGACACAAAATCAGTGGAAACAGAGCAACAACCAGCAACTACAAGAACGGCAAACGGGAAACACAAACAAATGTCACTCAACAATTTTTATGAGTCTGACAAAAGTGAATTATACGAATGGACCCAGGACACCGCCGCCTCTTTTTCTAACGCAATTTATCTATGTTAAGCGACAACGGCGACCGGAGTCGGAGTCGGACACCCGGACCCGTATTCGTATCCGGAACCTTGGTGGTAGCCGCAGTTCAAAACCAGTGCTGCCTCAACCAAAAATGCCTTAAGGCTTTCAAATTATTTCAATTTGGTATTTGATTTAAAAGATTGCATTATACCAGAATTAATAAACAGAGTAACAAAATGTTTTTTTTGAATTTTCCATTTTATGTGTACAGAAATGCGAATATTCTCATTTAAATAATTAATGCGGAGTTAAGAATAATTAAACTGCCCGATAGTAGTATCCAACTTTAATGGTACTATAAGTCTCATAAATTTCTGATGGGTGAGTTTCACCCGATCAGCATGATCTGACGGGTCTATGATTGCCAGCTGTGCTGAGTAAGACTCTTTTAAAAGCTAGGGTCACCTATTTGACTATGTTACAGTACGTTTGCCTTTACTGTTTTTATAGATATGGGTATGTCATATCAAGGGCATTCTACGATATTTATAATTTAATGAATATTTATGTTTTAAAACACAATTACATTTGTTATTACGAGAAAAAAAGCTTACTTAGGAAATTTCAAGTTTTTTTTTATGTTGAAAGCCCCTTCAAATAAAATGCAAAGGATTATACGACTAGTTTGACAGATATATTTCGATTTCGATCAAACTCGAGACATTGTTCCGAATACTGAATAATGCATAGGATTATACGACTAGTTTGACAGATATATTTCGATTTTGATCAAACTAAAGATATTTTTCCGAAAATTGCATAAAAACATAATGTAATTTGTATGACCAAAACAGCAGAATTACGCAATTTCCTTCAACAAATTTTAGAAACGTTATCGACTTTTCAAACGAAACCAAACTAAGGCATAGAAACAAACGGTCGTGGCTATATCAACTCTCCTGGTAAGTGTGTTAGTATAGTTTATAGGAGCCGGAAATGTCTATTTCCCTACGCTACGAACTACTGCCCAAATTTTGAAAAACATTCTGCAAGGGTATAAAAAGGAGTGATAAATTATAACTGAACTTAAAAAGTAATACAATTTTATTTAAAAGAGATTTTTCTTTTTCAAATATGGGTAAGACAATGTAAGGAAATCTTATAATATATATAAATGGCATTAAAAACTTTGAAAACAATTAAAAAGCTGAAAAGACAACACTGTCATCTCCCCACCCAATGGAATAAGTGTTGAATTTCTGGTGCATTTTCTCGCCTTGTTTGTGTGCATTTAATTCTGCTCCTTTTTTGTTTGGAGGCAGCTGAGCAAATGAATTACAATAAACAACTCCTTGGCCACAGATCCGAAAGCTTTGGCTCATAATTCTCGCTTGTTGTTGCAAAAGAACGGGTCAACTCGGCCTGACCCTTGCGTGTGTGGGTTGACTTTTTATTTATGTTTTTAATTTCCTTTTCTTTCGATTGTGTTTCAGTTGGCCTGTCATATTTCTCTGCCCTTTTTGGCTTTGGCCAATTTCTTGGGGAACTTTGTCAATGTCTGGATTTGAGGTTTGTCATTTTTTGGTTTATTGGCTAGAATTTGTTTCATGTAAAATGCCAGTTGCGGTTATATTTAGTATTAACCAGATAAACTGTTTCATTTCTTTTAAAATATTAAAACTGTTAAAATATTCGACCCATTTGTCTCTACGCATAGTCAGTTTTTGTCCTGCCCCATAGGCGTATGTATGAAAGATTTAAGGCACTTTAATTTAGATTATGAATAGCAACAGAATATAATAAAATATTATTACTATATTCTACGTTTTCTCCGAGGCTGATAATAATTTGGCAGTTCGATTGCATCCTTTTGTGTTATGAGACCTTACTTTTGTGGTATTAAACTTTGTGGTATTTAAATTTATTTATTGTATTCTTGGAGATCAACAAAAAGGATTTCCACAGTTTAATGGTTTTAATTTTTGCATTGAAAACCAACGAGGCGAAAGAAATGACATTTAAGCGATGAGAATAAATGCAAATATATAAATGTTCAAAGTGCGACAAATGACAGCCACTGGCAAATTAAAGCGGCTAACAATATAAGCCTTTGCCATAAAACTATATTGAAATAGTTGACAATTGCAGATACATTTAATTGAAAAAAACAGTGAGGGGAAAAACTGGTCCAGCCATTACGTCAATATGCGTTCGTAATTCCCATTGGAAGCTCGTCAGTAACAACATGTCCTTTTTTTGTTGTTTTATAAACAACACATAAAATATTAATAAAGGCGACTCTGACATATGGCAGCCACGTGCTAGCCATATATCTTGATGTACACAATTTTTTAGTATCCTCCAGACTTGAGGCACTAATGTGGCGGGCCATACTCGGAGCCTGCAAACCTTTTAAGAGGTGCCCATTAAACTTGTCTCCGCTATGAAACAAAATGGCGCTAAGGACACCCACGCTCACACACATATCGAGGAGGAGCCAGCGGGTTATTGCTAATCAACTCACGTTTTCGCTGCTCGTTTCAAAATGTATTTTGTGACGCCATTTTGAACTGAGCCCGAGCTGAACGTCTGCCGGCACCGCCTTATCACCCGGGGCTTATCAAATTCCTGGCCCGATCTCAGCAAAGGTGGGGGAGGACACTATTACATTTCCCCTTAATAGTTGCTCGCTGTCAGGCGCTGATTAAAATGAAGTTGACTTCAAGTACATCCGTCAGTTGCTCAGTCAAGTCACGCATTGAATTGTGTTCGTTTCGGGGGCTCCTCTTTCGGTTTTCGGTTTTATTTTATTTTTACATTACTTGTCGGCTTTGTCTTTGCAGTGCATTCGATGCCATCTGTCAGCCGCATGCGAACTCGTTTGATTTACTTTTTGCTCTTAAAGAAATCAAACTTGGGGCCGTAGACCGGGTTGCAGAGGGATTTTTGGTGGGAGGTCTAAGTTTATTACTGCTGCACTGGCTGGGAGGGTTTTCCGCTTTTGTTTCATGTCATAAAGACGCGCCGCAGGATATAGACGACGAACAGTGGATCTTTTTCGAATATAAGTGGATTAATGTGAAATATATTTAATATGTTAAATAATCCTTTGTGAGCAGAAACAAAAAATTTGGGACTTATAAAACAAAATAAGCACTACATTGAACATATTATTAAATCTCTCAGTTGTAAGGTATCTATACTATCCATTGCAGCTAGCATATAACTTTTACCGCTCCAATAACATATAGCATTGGAACAATCTTAAATATATACTGCTATATATATCCATTTTATAAAGTTTCTCTCTTACATAGTTCGATCGTCTTGAAATTTAAGGAGAATATTCTAGACATAATTAATTAAAAATAATAAAAAAAAAAAAATTGTTTTAGCCCTTAGAAGTATTTAGCATTTTATCCGTAATTTTATTTCACCCCAAAACACTCAAACATATTTGAATAATTATAAAAACTTGAGTAATCCAATGTTTTTTTTTCATATATTTCTCCTCATTTTCTTAGTAGCAGGAAAGAAAATTCCCAAGTACGAATATGACATCCTGTCTGCCAAGCGACTTTACTATCTAGACTCCGGCGAGCCGAGGCTGCACTGAGCTGTCAGAGGCAGACGCATTCCCTCTGTTGACTCCGCCACAATCGCAGGGCTGAGTTTGCATGTATAAAGTATATATTTAACTTAATCCCTGAACGTTCGGTGCGAGCTGTCCACCTTTTTCGTGTCGAGGCGGCTGAAAGAAAAATATGTCCGAAAGGCGGCTGAGATGCCACAATTACGATTTAAGATTGCCTGCGCAAATAATTTCATTTGGTCACGTGTCATAAATACAATTGCAGTGGCTTTTGCAGCACGTTCTTCCAGCAATTTTCATGCACATATGCGGTGCCGTTGAGGGAGTGGAATCTAATTTTCCGCAGATTTCACCATGTGCAGTAGTATTCTTGTACCCAGACAATGACCTCTCCATGGCTGAATATCCTGGAGTGCATCGGGCGGTGGCTTACTTATCCTTGTCGCTTGGCTGGACAAGGGATTGGCCCCGTTGCTACCTCGCCCGAATCTAATTTGCATGTTCTCCCACCACTTCCTCCCCTCTCTCTAAGGTTCCCCGATGACTTGGCCGGAATCGAATGGCACGTCGATCCTGGACCCGTTTTGTGTTTGCTGCCGGGGCTCAAATGACAGCCCTGTCTTCGATGCATTAACCCACAAAGTGTAGATACACTGCAGCCATAAAAGTTCCCCAGCCAGCCGGATTTAAGTGCCTGGCGGTTTGACAGATTGAGCTAGTTTCGGTTTAATCGAACGGGTATCGAAATGGATTGGGTGGGACTGGTTGGGCCTTGGAATTAGTACACAAAGGCAATATATTGCAAAAACATCCAATAAATCTCTACACATCCGAAAAAAATTGCAAAAAAGCTATTAATAAAAGAACAATTTATATCACTATAATCATTGCTGTGCATCTACTATAAAGTTAATATATTTTGAATAATCCTTCCAAATTAGCATACATTGTAGATAGGGTTTTTTCATATTTTACAAAAGCAATACATCAAATTGAAAAAAAACCTAGTTTAAAAGATTTTAAGCCTAAAAATTGTTGTACAACATTTATTGCTTTTGTATGTCTAAACAAATAACGTTCGTAGAAGAAATATTTTATTTCCCAATATTTCACATTCATTATTAAAGCCATTTTTTTGTTTTCTTGATCGAAATGTTACATGCTGTTAATTAAACGTAGCAACAAATGATTGTATCGACCTTAATGATTCACTTTTACAGGGTGAGGATAAAAAATATTGGCTTTGCACGGCTCCTGTCTTAATCCATTTATTAGATGCTAAATATTATTGCCGTATTTTAAACGTTTTCGTGGCGGCATTTATCATTGCCACCAGATCCTCTCTCACGCTTTTAGCCAGCCATAAATCTTTCCAAGCGGCATTGTCCTGCTGCTTTTGCTTTGGCTGCTGCGTTGCAGCCTTTGAAATGCCAGTTCAAGTTGCCCCATAAGTGGCTTAAATGTTGAATTTCAAATACAATGCAAGCGGGAGGAAGGCTATAAGGGATCGGGAACGGGAAAAGAAGAAAACTATAACAGGACACATGGCTGGCCCGGATGAGGGCAGGACGAGCTGTTCGCATTGTGCCGAGTGCCAAGTTATGGGCCTGGCCTCCTCGCATCGCCATCGCCACCGCCGTGCGCCATGAATGTCCTTATAAATTGTCTGCAATGTTAAATGTTGCATGTGTCTGGCCCTAGCAATCCCACCTCCTATACAGAGGAAGAATATCCCGAAACTCTAATTTCCATTTTTTTTAATAGCTAAATTACATAACTTTACCTTGGAAATCAGAGTAATAACATAACATATACATATATCGCCCGTTTATACCAATGAAGTTTAACGTCAGAATTATTTTGGTAAGTCTTAAAATGTTGATTCTTTACTCTTTTAGCCTTCAATGACACATTAAATTTCTAGCATTATTGATACAATTGATAAAAGAAATAATGTCGATTCGCCGCAAAATTATTTCAAATAACTAAGCAAATTTAATCAGGCAGTAGCTTACATATATACCCTTGCAGCTTTTACGCTTAAAAACAATGAAGCTAGGTCAATAAAAAGCTCTGATAAATTTTTCGATTTTTTACGGCATCTATAGGATATTATATTTCAGTCGCCTTTTCAACGCAGTGAAGGAGACCTTTCCGACCCTATAAAATATATATATTCTAGATCAGCATCACCAGGAGAGTCAATCTAGTCTTAGCAAGCTAGTCCCTCAGTTTTAAAGCTATAGCAGATATATCTGCTTAAAACCTTCCCAAAAGTTGTCTTTCTATTGCAGGTAGTATAAAAGTAGGAACGAGCTGGATCGGGAGACTATAGCTCCTTAGGAAAATTCGGAAAAGAAAATTAACAACATATAATATAATATTAACATTTAATAACAATATATAATAATAACTTTGCAGTTTTTAATTTGTAGTTGTTGTTCTTTGGAATTTGGTAATTTAAATTAAAATCGCAAATCTACATCATATAGCTCTCATAGGAAAATCTAAAAATTAAAAAAATTTTTTTTTAATTTTGTTATTTTTTATTTTTAAAATATTCTTTTGAGATATATTAATTATTTACTACGCTTTTAGTTTTGTCAAAATCGGACAACAATATCATCGAAAAATCGACATAGCTTTATCGTTTTTAGTAATATAGTTCAATGCCAATCGAAATGCAAGGGTATATAAATACCGGAAGTTTGCTGAAGTTTGCTTCCTTTCATGCTTAAAAGTAAAATCGTCACTAAACGGATTATATGGGTTTTTAAACTGTGCGACTAGTTGAGTAGAAACGGACGGACAAACGAGGACGGAAATGAGTCCTTCACTATGTTGGAAACTTTTGACTTAAATTATAATACCCTCGCAAGGGTATAAAAATGTCTGCAAGAAATTTAATGTGTTATTCCAGCCCTAAGAATCTCTTAAAAATTTTGTAACAAATTTATTTGTCATAAATTGCACAAGTAATGTTGGCAGTAGGGAATTCTATATCTCGAAGTCATTATAACTCAAACGTATTTTGGTGGCATATGAAGGTTCGATTTACGGAAGATCGACTGAATTGTTTAAATAGTAGTGTGTGCATTATTAATAGAAAAGTAAAGATTCAACGTTTTTTAAGTAACAGATAAAAAGTTGTTTTACCCCTAAGTTTTTATATGAATTTATATTATATCTATGTAATTAATATTACCATGAATAGCCCGGAAGAAAAGGTTGCAGTGCAGCTCCCAACTCCCACTCCATTTCACCGTGTTCGTGTAGGTTGCCTTTGACTTTGGCTGCAGTTTTGCCTGCAGCTCAGGAATTTATGGCGCTGCCTCTGGCAGACAAGGATACGTATGTGCTGGTGTGTGCCACTAATCAGCACACGTTCTAGTTCCCTGCCGTTGCAGGAAGTGGAAGTTGAAATTGTTAAAAGCAATAAAGCTAATAAGTGATGTGGCAAATGTGCGGCCTCGCTTTGGTTTCCCTGCGCCTGTTCTGTTAAAGTGGGGCCATTTTCCATTTTCATTCCATTCTCTACCTTCCCTCCGCCCAAGTACGCCATCGGGATCGAGCTGCACTCGCCATTCCGTTCACGTGTCCATCGCTAGTTTTCGAGTCCGTTTCCACTGCCGGCGGCTCGGGAAATCAGCAATTAGTGGCAGACCTAACGCCCCAAGCCTGAGGTCCTGGTTGGCTCTGACTCTTAGGCACAGGAGCGTTCGAAATAATAGCTTTCCACTTATTATTGGAATAGTATTTTTGGCCGACATTTGCTAAATTTATGATTTTTACGATCTCTTTTATAAGTTTTATTTATAATATTGAATATGCTCAGCCATATATCACATAGATTACTTTATGAATATTAACGTCTAAAAAATATAAAACATATATACTGACGATTTAAGAATCCCAAAATGTTTTAGACTCTTTTAAAAATTTGTGCATTTGACATTTTGTTGTAGTTTTGTGTTAGTATTATAACTTTCTTAATTAATAATACTTTATCTCTTATCACAAAATGTTCTAAAATAAATTTAACGTTTAAAATATAGAAACCGGGAAAGTTCAGCTTTAATTATTTTTTTGTTTTTGCTCTTTATTATTAAAAGGAGTTTTTTGATGTATAATCTTGCTTGGCTTTATTAGAAAAATAAGTAATGTACTGTTTAGTAAAATTTTCCAAATACAAAACTTTACATATTCATTTTAATATAATACAACTAAACTGTGAGTCCAGGCTAAAAATTTCTAATATGTTAAAATAATTTGTAATATGATTTTTCAAAATCTTATTTGCGACTTTGAATAAAATGTACACCTATAATAAAATTTGCATAATATTAAGGTAATCAAATTAAAAAGGATATTTGTAGTAGTATATTTGTTCTATTTAAATAATTTAATAATTAACAATTTAAATAATGAAGAACTAATAAAAACTTAATATTGCGTGCTAATGACTTTCCCGCAAATGTAGGTGTGTGATTGGGCTGCTGCGATTGTGCTCGTGTGTGTGTAGAGGGTGGGCACGCATTTCCGTCACCGCCAACAGTTTCCGGCCGCTCAGTGCACTTTGACTTGGCTGCCAGGACCCTTGGAAGCCAGGCCAGAAACAGGACCAGAGCCAGATCCCTTCCTTCGGTGTTTGCCCGGCTTTTGTGCGGCCTGCTCGTCGTGGGTCGTGTAATTTTATGACTAATTAGTCAGCTAGTACGTCAAGTTGGTAACTACATAAAAACCGAAGCGACGACTCCGTTTAGCTTAAGTCCATTACAGGAGTGGGGCGTCGATCGTTGGGCGTGGCCATTTATTTGCCATGCTGCGCTTTTAATTGCTTGCAAGCAATTTCTTCAGCCTTTTTATGGCATGTCTCGGCTGCCATTACAGCAACAGCAGCATTTGCAGCAGCAACGGCAGCAGCCTCCGTGTGTCTACAAAGTTGAGTTGCAGTTTTAGTTGGCTGCTGTCGGGCTGTTCTGTTTTGCTTTGTTTTATTTTGCTCTGCATTTCTTTGTTACCCGCTTTCTCATTCTTTGTTCTTGTTTGGCTTTGTGTAATTTTGCATCATAAAACGCAAATAGCACAATGAACAGACCAAGAAAGACATTCCCTGTATTTGTATTTTCTGCTGCTGCTTCGTGGCTGCTTATAGCGGACTTTAAGTAGGTAAATGAAGCCTTGCATATCCAGACAGGGTTACAAAAGATACTTTCTCCTAAATTTAGAAAGTCTAACCATTTAAAGGATGTTCGGCCCGATCTTATATATCTCGGGATCTACATTAGATATTATTATCCTTCAGATTATCAAAAGCATAGGAATAAAAATAAGGAAAAATACAAGAAAGGAAAGCTAACTTCGGGCGGAATATTCTGAAAATTATATTCTCCAAAATTATTCATATGATGCATTCTTAATACACTCATACCAAAATTAACCCTAAAAACAAGAAATTCGCCTTATTTTTTGACTTCAAAGGCATCGCACCTTAAATTGTAGGGTAAATTTTTCTAAAATTAAGGGCGTTCCTTTCTAAAATCTAAGGCAAAGCGCCCTAAAAACAAGAAAACTTTTCTAAAAAATAGAAAAATATTTCTTAAAAGTAGGGCATCTAACCATCAATTTAAGGGTATTTTTTCTAAAAATTAGAAAAAATGTGCCTACATTCAGAAAAGTTTGTATGTATTAGTGTTGCACTAATGAATTGCCAATATCGATTTCAACTGTAATTCTGTGGGAAAGAGAGAGAGAAATTGTGTACAATTATGATTTATTTCAGTTCTTACAAGTATACTCCGATAAGTATCTAATCCGAAAAAACTTTTAATTTTATTCGCCCGTCGGTGGGATTCGAACCCAGGTCTCCCGCGCGTGAGTTCAAAGACATTGAATGAAGCCACGGTCACGCGCGAAGAACTCATGTCAAACCAAAGACTATATGATGGGGCGTTTGCGAAGAATGTTAGTTTAAAAAAGTTTTTAGAACTCGTTAAGTCGCAACTGTGAAGGTCGAAATATTTAAAATACATTTTCTAAGATGATATTTCATATGACAAAAAATATTTTAATTACTTTTCCATAAATGGTAAAACCTTTAGTCGTTCTATGCATTACTTTGTGACGACCCAGCGTCACAAATAATAAAAAGAACATTCCAAAAACAACACAATGATCTTTTATTCTCCTACGCTACACCACATTCAAAACACGCGCCAAAATCGCGCACTTTTAAAACGCGCGCCCAAAAACATTAAATCGGTCACACTAATATACCGATGGTCGACTACCATCGCTATATTCCGTGACCCGATAACGAGTTATCGAGATCGGGATTATCGTCATCGACCACTCTGGGCACACTCAACGGGGCCTATATAAACAGAGGCAAGACCCCAGATGAGTCACTTGCGTTCCGACGATCTTCGAGGAAACATCAGCAACAAGGTAAGTGTTCTGGTAGATAGTCTTGGTAGTAGTAGTGGATCCGTAAGAACGCGGTTTATAAATCGGTTCTACGACCTGGACAGGATCACTGGCGTCCCGGTGTGGTTTCCTAGAAATCAGCCCAGACCCAGTCGTGATCACTGAGGCGGCCCGGTTTTCGTAATACAGGCCCACCTCAGTGAGTTCCCCCCAGAAGTCACGTTTCCGGCTCCCGACCCGGAAACGAAACGGCAGTTCGAACCTAACGATGCCCGGCAGACCGAAACTAACGATGCCCTACATTCCCGAATCCCACTAGAAACCAAGTAGATCTCTCCCAACGACCCAGAACACTTCGACCCGACGTACGCACGACGAATCAGTTCACCACTCGGCCCATCCGCAGCGCCGATACTCGCAGCAAGCAGTTCACCACTCGGCCCATCCGCAGCGCCGACACTCACAACAAGCAGTTCATCACTCGGTCCATTCGCGGCGCCGACACTCACAGCACGCAGTTCATCACTCGGCCCTTTCGTAGCGCCGAAGCTCGCACACCGGATCACGACAGCAAGCAGTTCATCACTCGGCCCTTCCGAAGCGCCGACTCGACAGAGCAAGCAGTCCCTACGCATCTACACACAACTACACGATTATACGATTACTTTGAAATACACGTCTCTAGTTTTACCCATCTGTGTCATTATTGGGGAAAGGGAGGTAAACCGATCTATAGAGGAATAAATATAAATATCTGTCACGAACCCTGGCCACGGCGAGCTATACCACCTCCCAAAACAGGGTCGTTACAGTGGCGCCCGAACAGATTAAAAACAAACAGATAGAAACCTCAAAATACCAACAAAGATCGTTTACCCTCTTCCTCAACACAGCAACACAGCAACATGGAAGACAAGCTGACTCGAAGCTGGATCAGCAATTGCAACAAGGCCCAACTGGAAATCTATCTCAGGGAATTCGACATCAAGCCAGAAACGCGGTGCGAGGACATGCGGAAACAAATGTCGGAGTTAATCAAGAGCGGTGCACACAGCGAAGAAACCACCAAACGTCTCCAAGACCTAGCACAGAAGCACGCGAGAACCCCATCACCAGCACCCGACGGAATGGAGAAAAACCAGAACTTGTTACAGATACCAGACAAACAAGAGACAAGCAACGGAAAACACGCACCCGAGCCCAGAAAGACCGACAAAGTGGCCACAATGGGAGTAATACGAAGCTGGGGAGAATTTTACGACGGCACGGGCGACCCGACAGATTTCATTTCTAGAATGGAAGAGCTGGCAAAGGCCTATGGGATAGAGCTCGACCACGCAGCAGGAGCTATGGTAATTTTGCTCAGAGACTGTGCCCTGGACTGGTGGCACACCCACCCTACCGCAATGCCATCGTGGGAAAACTTTAAAAAGGAATTCCTGGGATACTACAGACCAACGGACCACGAAGAGAGAGCGATGGAAAACATAACACGCAGACACCAGGGTACAAACGAGCCAGCAAAAGACTACGCGCGGGAACTACGGAAGATTATGAGATTTACCACACTCACGGAAGAAAAAAAACTAGAGTGGGTCTACCGGAACAGTCGTGTGGAATTTAAAAAGTATGCTAAACGGGGAGAATGCCGAACCCTAGCAGAATACCTGCAGTTAGCAGAGGAATTCGAGGCCCTCCAGCCGCAGGAACGCACAACACAACAAACACCGGAGAATCACTGGACACAACAGCAGCGACCAGGAAATTTCGGGAGACAACAGCAAACATCCGGAAATTTCGGGAGACAAACAAGAAACCAATGGAGTCCCCAGGAACAACCACAAACACTGAACCGAGGAATCACAAGATCATTCAGCATGAATAATAGATGTTCAAGGTGCAAAGAAGAAGGACACATAGGACAGCAGTGCAACAACACACCAAAAATATATTGCTGGATATGCGGACATGATGGAATACGCACAATCCATTGCTGTCGACGGAATGAAACGGCGGGAAACGCCAAAGGCCCATGGGATCAAAGCGGGCACCCAGGGCAAACACCACACCCGCAACAGCAATAAACTTCAACGGCCGACGACTGATTGCACAAGTAAATATAGGCAACACAAGAGTTCGCGGGGCCATAGACACGGGAGCAACAAGAAGTTTCATCGCCAGGAAGCTAGCCAACAACATTGCAAGGCATGGGATAAGGAAGCAAGTAACCGAAGCCATTAAACTAGCAGACGGGACAAACAGAACGGTCACAGAGGCACTTGAAGTACCAATACATCTCGGGAACCAAACAAGCACGATGACGCTGCTAATCCTCGAAGAAGTAATCGGCGACCTACTACTGGGGACAGACTTCTTGGAACAATGTAACGCGACACTACAATGCGGAGGCATCACAGCAAGAATGAACATGAACAAAAGAAACAAAAACAGAATGCCAGAAGAAGAAGCTCACGGAGCCGAGGTCGAAGAAGACATCTGGATTAAACAGAAACTCCTAGACTTGGAAAGAAATCCAGAAACATGGCCAGATTACGCGATAATCAACAGAAAAACAAAACACCGGATGAGGGCGACACCAACAACCAAGGAAACGACCACAGCAATAACACGGCAAACGAAGGCGACACCAAAAACCAAGGAAACAACCGCAGCAACAACACGGCAAACAATGGCAACAACAACAACCAAGGAAACGACACGGCAAACAACGGACAACGAAGCACGACCCCCATGCCCAGGACCACAACCGGCAAAAAAAGCACGAGTTAGCGGATTTCCAACGACCACAAACAAAATGGGTAACCCCGCGGCGGCTCTCTTCACTCGACCATCCCGGAACAAAGCGGTTCAAAACATCAGAAGAAAGTGAAGAGAACTGGGAACCGAAACCGCGGGGATACGACGATCACATGAAAAGGGTGGAAGAAGCGGTCACGCACATAAAGGCAACCTGGCGCAGAGGAAACAGAAGGTCTAGACTGGTGGTCTCGGACAACCTCACGACCCGAATCCGGATCGGGAGAAGTGGACACATTCAAAAAAACACCGGGGAGACACCAACGTCCTAAGCGGGGGGGTGTGACGACCCAGCGTCACAAATAATAAAAAGAACATTCCAAAAACAACACAATGATCTTTTATTCTCCCTACGCTACACCACATTCAAAACACGCGCCAAAATCGCGCACTTTTAAAACGCGCGCCCAAAAACATTAAATCGGTCACACTAATATACCGATGGTCGACTACCATCGCTATATTCCGTGACCCGATAACGAGTTATCGAGATCGGGATTATCGTCATCGACCACTCTGGGCACACTCAACGGGGCCTATATAAACAGAGGCAAGACCCCAGATGAGTCACTTGCGTTCCGACGATCTTCGAGGAAACATCAGCAACAAGGTAAGTGTTCTGGTAGATAGTCTTGGTAGTAGTAGTGGATCCGTAAGAACGCGGTTTATAAATCGGTTCTACGACCTGGACAGGATCACTGGCGTCCCGGTGTGGTTTCCTAGAAATCAGCCCAGACCCAGTCGTGATCACTGAGGCGGCCCGGTTTTCGTAATACAGGCCCACCTCAGTGAGTTCCCCCAGAAGTCACGTTTCCGGCTCCCGACCCGGAAACGAAACGGCAGTTCGAACCTAACGATGCCCGGCAGACCGAAACTAACGATGCCCTACATTCCCGAATCCCACTAGAAACCAAGTAGATCTCTCCCAACGACCCAGAACACTTCGACCCGACGTACGCACGACGAATCAGTTCACCACTCGGCCCATCCGCAGCGCCGATACTCGCAGCAAGCAGTTCACCACTCGGCCCATCCGCAGCGCCGACACTCACAACAAGCAGTTCATCACTCGGTCCATTCACGGCGCCGACACTCACAGCACGCAGTTCATCACTCGGCCCTTTCGTAGCGCCGAAGCTCGCACACCGGATCACGACAGCAAGCAGTTCATCACTCGGCCCTTCCGAAGCGCCGACTCGACAGAGCAAGCAGTCCCTACGCATCTACACACAACTACACGATTATACGATTACTTTGAAATACACGTCTCTAGTTTTACCCATCTGTGTCATTATTGGGGAAAGGGAGGTAAACCGATCTATAGAGGAATAAATATAAATATCTGTCACGAACCCTGGCCACGGCGAGCTATACCACCTCCCAAAACAGGGTCGTTACAACTTCTCATCTGTGTTTATAACACAAGTAAAAACAAGAGAGAACGCTATAGTCGGGTGCCCCGACTATTAGATACCCGTTACTCAGGTAAAGGGAGTGCGAGGGAGATGGAGATAGAAACTTTGATCACGCATAACTTTTTAACGAATGGTCCGATTTGAAAAATTTCTTCTACATTTCGATAGGTATTGATAAACACAATAAAACTGCATTTTTACTTTTCCGAAATATTTAAATTTTTAAAATCGTATATATGCGATTGTGGGCGTTAAAGGGGGCGTGGCACCTTTTTGAAATAAACTTGCGCTGCGTAGGAACTCCTAGAATCTGCATGCAAAATGCCAATCTTCTAGCTTTTATAGTTTCCGAGATCTCAGCGTTCATACGGACAGACAGACAGACAGACAGACAGACAGACGGACAGACAGACGGACATGGCTAGATCGACTCGGCTAGTGATCCTGAACAAGAATATATATACTTTATAGGGTCGGAAACGCTTCCTTCTACCTGTTACATACTTTTGCACGAATACAATATCCCCTTTTACTCTACGAGTAACGGGTATAAAAATAAAAAAAAGAAAGATGTCGGCAGCTGAAATTGAACTTGCGGTGCTTAGATTTCTGGCCAGACGTTCTAACCCCTAGGCTACTCGGACAGGGTTAGAACAACTTTATGGTCATTTTAGAAAATATTTCCTATGTTATAGAAAACATTTCTATATCTTAGAAAATATTTCTATATTTTAGAAAATATTTCTATATTTTAGAAAATATTTCTATATTTGAGAAAATATTTCTATATTTAAGAAAGCGTTTCTATTTTTTAGGGTTATCGAATTTTTAAGGTTAATTTGAGAAAATTTTTCTATTTTTTAGGGTAAATAATTTTTTAGGGCAGAATTTCTAATTTTAAGAAAAAAATTTCTAAAAACAAGTACCATTTTTACTAAAATATAGAAATTCTTTCTTGGATTTAGGGTGAGCTTAGTTTATGGCGACAATTTCTACATTTGAGAAACACTTTCTAGATTTAAGAAAAGTTTTCTTGTTTTGAGAAAAAAATTCCTTGAAAATAGAAATCTTTTCTTGGATTTAGAAAAATAAAGTTTTATGGCGAATTTCTAAAACTTAGGGTTAATTTTGCTATGAGTGTACTCATAAAAAATCCCAACTTCCTTACTTTAAAAACACCAAAGTTATGGCATTTCCAATCGTTCAATTATATGCCAGCCATAGGATATAGTCGGCCGATCCTTATGAAATTTGGTAGGTCGGATTGATTTGTCAAAAATAAAACCCATAGAAAATCCCAACTTCCTAACTTTACCAACATCAAAGTTCAGACTTATATACTGCGTGCAAAGGAACGAAGGGTCTGTGCAAAGTTTCAATTCGATACCTTTAAAACTGAGAGACTAGTTTGCGTAGAAACAGACAGTCCGTCGGATAACAGACGGATATGCTTATATTAACTCAGGACGCGATCCAGATCAAGAATATATGTACTTTATAGGGTCGGAGATGTGTCCTTCACTGCGTTGCACACTTTTGACCAAAATTATAATACCTCTGCAAGGGTATAATAACAGTCTTGGTGGCGTTATACGGAATTCATCTAATAAAAAATCAGGCAAAGTGTGAGGCAACGAGATTTGTTGTTAATTCAACAACTGACCAAGGGACGACAAATTACTTCCGCTGCTAAATGAGCCACTTCCGCAGCATGAACTTCATTTGCGCAAGACCGCACCCACGGCATACGAAAGTCAAAAAAGTTGAAGGATGGCATTGGCGTGTTGAATTTAAAAATTCACTCAGTACACACGAGGTCACGACCAAGTCGAAAAAATTTAAATGACAAGCGACTAATGGGAATTGCCAACAGTTTCGCCAGGCAGGTGGTGCGAAAGTTTGCCACCTCTGGCCATCCTTTGCATCGAGAATCAGCTAACAACACAACAAATGGCTTCATTTATTTGCGTCTTTTGTGCGATGTAGCACGAAACTTCCTGCCGCCAGGCTAAGAGACTAGGATGGTGAACAGCAAAGGCAGCTTAAGAAAATCCAGCAGGTGGGGACTCTGATTTGGGGAAGTCTGGCTTAGATCCGGCACTCCCCAAAACCGAAAGTGTGCAAAGTTTTCACCGAAAGGTTGCCTCCTCCACGAGCGGCAACATGGAACGGAAAGAAACATAAACTATTTATATGTAAGAGCAAGTTGCAGCTGCACTTTGCAGTGATTGAATGCCCAACACCGACAGCCGTTAATGTGCTTGGGGTTTTTCATTGAGATAAACTTTTAGCTATCCGGAAATACCAGGGGAAAGTCGCACTTTAAAGTTTTCACCTTCTGCAACGTAGATAAAAGCTATTGCTTCACCTTCTTCACTTCGCTGAGGGATTAACTCGTTCTTAAACTGAGTTGTAATATATGTTGACCTTAATTAAAATAAAGCAAATAAGATGACTTTAAAATTTTATTTAGATTTAGATATATATTTTATGTAATTTTGCATTTTTGGTCCAATCGTTAATTGCATAATTTGAAGAAAATGAAATGAAATGAACTTTTAATAAAATTGCTTCTCTCAAGTCAAATTGTCTTATTATTCTTGATCAATGTTTGTGTAGCCAAGCCCGTCCAAAGTAGTCTCTCTGTTTTAAAGCTATTTAGATAAAACTTTCCCAAAATTCTTCTTATACTCTTGCCGAGGGTATTATAATTTTGGTCAAAGTGTGCAACGCAGTGAAGGAGACATCTCCGACCCTATAAAATATATACATATGTTCTTGATCAGGATCGCCTTCTGAGTTGATATAAGCATGTCCGTCTGTCCGTCTGTCTGTTCGTCTGTCTGTCCGTCTGTCTGTCCGTCTGTTTCCACGCAAACTAGTTTTTCAGTTTTAAAGATCTCGAATTGAAACTTTGCACACACCCTTCTTTCCTTTGCACGCAGTATATAAGTCGGATCGGCCGGGATTGGCCGACTATATCCTATAGCTGCCATATAACTGAACGATAGGAAATGCCATAACTTTGGTGTTTTTTAAGTTACGAAGTTGGGATTTTTTTATGGGTATTAAGAATGCATCATATGAATAGTTTTGGATAATATAATTTACAGAATATTCTGGAGGGGCTCCGCCCGAAGTTAGCTTTTCTTTCTTGTTATTTATTTATTTAGGAGAGTCGATCCCAATACATACAAAATCATAACTTCCTAACATTTGTAATAGACGTTAGATCCAAAAGGTTTGTCGTCGTAGATCTTCGCCTTATAAATCCATGTTGACATGGTGATATAATTGATCTACAAAGATGTTGCAAGTGGGGTGTAATAACGTTTTCAAAAAGCTTTGGGAATATCCAAAGATAAGGTAAACAATTTGTGCAGAGGTCTGCACAGAGTTTCAGCACAGTAGCTAAGCACGCAGCCTGGAACTCCGTCAGGACCCGTTGTTTGACTTTATGGAGATCCAAGAGAAGGGAGCTTTCCCTTAACCTCGGACAAAAAAATAAGTTTGACTTGGGTATGGCATATGAATAAGACGGATTTGGACGGGATAAAACGGAATATGTTGTCTAGAAGAACTGAGCAAATAGATCGGCAATTGCTATGGCAATTGTTAGTGCATGAATAAAGCTCGGACCAGTCATAGCCGGATATAAAAGTATTTAAACTTCGAATTCGTTTAACAGACTTTTCGGATTTTTTTATTCAGCTCTGTTCTCGCATATACAGTCAGCTCTAGAGTTGGATGATAAGGATCTGACAGGTTTTTGGAAATGGACTGAATAACGGAAAGGTGATTTGCGTAAATTGGGAACTCAGATGATGGTGGGATAAATGAACAAGTAATATATACGAAACTACCGGGAAACGATAATTTTATACCTAGCAATTCGATGTCATTAAATTGTTCGAAAGTTAGTAATTCAGACGAAAGGGTTGAGTCGAGAGCAATCCAGACTCCACCTCCCATATAATATTATATGGGCAGGAAAAACTATCCGAGTACAATTTAGTCAGCTACTTAGTAAGCCTCTTGTATTCTGATAGGAAAGAAGAAGGGAGGAGGCTAGTTTTTTGGGGCAAAAGAGGATGTAGAGGGCGCTGGGGATGGTTCATTAATTCCAACAGCGCCCAACTACGAAGAAAAATTCCTATAAAGGGAGGCAATAGAAAACAAGAAAGGAAGCAAACTTCTGCAATCCGGAGTTTATATACCCTTGCAGTTATTACAAATAGACTGCATTTCGATTTCTATGCCTATATTACCAAAAACAATGAAGCTGTGTCGACTTTGCGCTGCATTTTGCCATCGCTTCTATGACAGCTATATGATATTGTTGTCCGATTTTGATTTAATAAAAACCGTAATTCCATAATATTATAATATTACCAAATCCCAAAGAACAAAAAACAACAAAGTTATATTTTTTTTGAATTATTTTCCGATTATTCCTATGGGAGTTATATGATATAGTCGCCCGTTCTGGCTCGTTCCGACTTATATACGACCTGCAATAGAAAGACAACTTTTAGGAAAGATTCAAGCAGATAGCTTTAAAACTGAGTGACTAGTTTGCGTAGAAACGGACGGATGGACAGACGGACATGGCTAGATCGACTCTCCTTGTGATGCTGATTAAGAACATATATACTTTATAGGGTTAATATTCAAATCTCTTTGACTCCGCGAATCCAAAATATTGAAGGCCAAACGTTTTTATTTGTAAGGTTTACCCTTATTGCTTTCAAAAAATGTGAACTTTGAATGAATATATATAATATGTCGAAAAATATGTCGAAAAATGTGGGAACAAATTATCATTGCATGAAGTTCCATAAGCTTCATACGTTAAAATGTAAGATTAAGGACAGGGCTAGTTAGGATAAAATATTTTTTATTATGAGGGCCACATATTCCGTTTTGTTGTTAAATATTCTATACTAATTTTAGCTAATTTGGCTTCGATCCTCATGTATTACTTGATCGTTGCTTTGGAACATTCTAGATCCAAGTTTTTGTTTTTTTGAACTTAAATCAGATGTGATCAATCGCTTCATTTCCATCTCCTCCGCATTGACCTTCATGCAGATATCTATGAACAGACAAAGGTCGAGGTTTTTCATTTTTTTGGCCAGCTCGAAAGCTTCAGCGAGGATTTCCTTTTCCCGCTCAATTTTACCCAAAATCGCGTGCGTCTTGCATATTACGATCAGACTCAAGAAGCTCCAAACAAAACTATTGCATTTGACGGCCTCTGAGGAAAATAAAGTAGTAATATTAAAAAGCTTTTGATTACCTTTCACTTACCGTCAAAGGCCTTTCTGGCCATGGAACAGGCCGCATCAAATGAATTATAGTTTAAGTGCTCTTGGGCCAGTTCGTGCAGAAGATAGGATCTTTCTATGTGAAACTCGGAAAACCGCATCCTATTCTCCAGACGGGCCACTTGTTTCCTAAAAAAATATAAAAAACACAGAAGGAAAACTTTAATATAAATTAATAAAATATTTCCGTAGCTACAATTTCAAACTTGTCTCAAAACTTCTTATATTTAAGTTATAATAGTAGCTACTATACATTTCATCATAAGCTCAGGACTTATAAAATAATGCAAAATTAAATACCAAATCTTTAGGTTATTATAATGAAGGTTTAAATTGTAGATACGTTTCAGAACGCTTAACATGCTGCGCAGTGAAATTAAAGTAGTTAATCACATACTTAAATTTGTCCGCCTTGGGATCGGTAATAGCCGATCTGGCTACCATTGTGGTCGGTCGCTTTGGCTTTGACTTTTTCAGTTCCTGACTATTATTGGGCGGCAGTCTGAAAAGTGTCAAAAGGCGCTGTCTGCCATGCAAGACGGTCATATTGCTGGGAATTTTGTACTCATTAATGCGGGCTAGACCCAAATAGTTGTAAACCTCATTAGTGAATTCAAATTTCCACGGCATTACGCGATGTGTCTTGATAGTGACATAATCACCCATGACCTCCTCAATAAACGTTGTCAGTTTCTGTGGAGTAATCCAATTCACAAAGAAAACTTAATAAGAAAAATAACGAGGACGGAAGCTAACTTCGGCAAGCCGAAGTTTTAATACCCTTGCAGACTTAGCCGCAATTGCTAAAATTGAAAAAGTAGCGAAAAGAATAACAAATGTGTAAAATAATAAACCCGAAGTCTTTTTAATAAAAAACATAAAATTTTGACCGATTTCACCCTATTGTTCCTATGGGAGCTATAGGATATACACGTCCGATCAGCACGCACTTTTACCTTGATGAAGGTATGCATAAAAAAATACGATTTGAAAAAATGTATGGCAATAGCTTTTACACTGCGCGAAATATGCTGAAAAACATCAAATTTGGACCGATTTTACCCTATTGTTCCTATGGGAGCTATAGGATATAGACGTCCGATCGGCACGCGCTTTTACCCTGATCAAGGTATGCATAAAATAATACGATTTGGAAAGATTCATGTCAATAGCTTTTACACTGCGCGAAATATCATCAATTCTTGCTAGATATACCCGATTGTTCCTATGGGAGCTATAGGATATAGTCGTCCGATCGGCACGCGCTTTTACCCTGATCAAGGTATGCATAAAAAAATTCGATTTGGAAAGATTCATGACAATGCGCAGTGTACTGCGCAAAATATCATCAATTCTTGTAAGATATACCCGATTGTTCCTATGGGAGCTATAGGATATAGACGTCCGATCGGCACGCGCTTTTATCCTAATAAAGGTATGCATAAAAAATTACGATTTGAAAAGATTCATGTCAATAGCTCTTACACTGCGCGAAATATCATCAATTCTTGCAAGATATATCCGATTGTTCCTATGGTAGCTATAGGATATAGACGTCCGATCGGGGCGATTTTCAAACTTGATCTGCGTACACATGTTTTAGGACGAGGGTGAAAGTTTCAGATCGCTAGCTTTTAAACTGAGCTCGCAAACGGTATTGAAACAGACGGACAGACGGACAGAAGGACAGACGGACAGACGGACATGGCTATATCGACTCCCCTATTGGTCCTGATCAAGAATATATATACTTTATAGGGTCGGAAACGTCTCCTTCACTGCGTTACAAACTTCTGACCAAAATTATAATACCCTCTGCAAGGGTATAAAAAATCATCATTCGAATATCCGAAAAAGTAATAAATACAAATATATATATATACAAATACCATTTCCACAATAAATTATTTTTCGTTTCAAAAAACTCACATTTAGTTCTCCAACTCGTATCAGCAGCCGAATACTGCGCAAGATCTTGAACATATTTCGCCTCGTCTGGTACTGAATGCGGTATAGATTTTCTTCCATCTGTTTATTGTAAAATCCCTCGCTGGGGTACTTTTGACGATGCAGAGCGTACATGGGACTTCGTGTGTGCAGCATTTTCTAGAGTTGACAGGCAGTGGAATCACAATTTTAAAGGACTAATTAAAGTGTCAAACTCAAACCGTCAGAGTTCGCTCCGCTTTATAATTGCCTGCCATCAATTTGCCCAGATACTCGGATGACTTTTGACAATGCTTGGGCTGCACATTGGGATCATCGCGAAGTCTCTTGAGGAATGCCACATCCACCCAGCACTTGTTTAGGTACGACTGGTTATATATCTTAAAGTGCCTTTTTCGTCTGGCTATTTCCAGCGGGGACAGTTGTATTTCCTTAAATTGGAAGTTGTATTAGATATAGCAGTCTATATGATACAACAAAGCGATTAATCAGAACGAGCTCATGTACCTCATCAAGTGACGGTGATTGTCAAATTAGAAAAGCTGATATGGTTTTATCTTCTATTTTTACGTGAGAATACTTTTTTGCTTAACATATCTTATACTTTTTTAAAGAATACTATGAATTAAAGAATCTGCGAGTAAGAAGATGGCTAACTTTTGGGACAATTTACTTTCGTTTTTAATCAATTCGAAAAGAAAATTTTAGTATTTTCTTGTATTAAAGTTATTGCGTATCATTAAATTTTGCAAAGCAATAGGTCTTACATTTTAGGAACAACTATCAAAATGATGTGATCCGATCTATGAGTCTTTTGAATACGCATTCACCAAAACAGCTCAAGTAAATCAGATAAGAATCTTTAAAATAGTTCATATCCTAGCTTTTTAGGATTAACTATTCGATTTGATCAATTGAAAGAGCTCATTAGAATCATCGCCTCATAAATCATGGCCTCGAGTAAGTCAATCTTTCGATCGGAACTGTGTCGGCAAAGCAATTCGATCAGAGCCTTGAATTGCTCTTGCGCGTTTTCAATGTTATTACACATAATTTCTATTATAGAAATAACAAAATTGAAATAATAAATATAATTTATTTCAAACATTTTAGTTTTTAGAGAAACTTAACAAGAATCCTTTAATGTTTGTCTATCAGAAATATTAGACATGAGCTGCTTATGTCTGAGTAACGTGGGTTGACTAATTTGTTTGATTTGTTGTGAAGTACAAAAGATGTTGGAATCTTAACTCATGACAGGAGCTCACATTCGATGCTGCCATGATTTCACGATGTATGATTCTCAAATAATACACATACAGATCAAGCTGAAACTCGGATCTCATTCTAAGCTCTAATATAATACACATAGGGTTGGTTACCTCCTTTTCCATTATGCTAACGACATCGCAATCGTCTTTCAGCTCCTTGGGCGCCTTAGACAAACTGCCCATGCGATTGATCAGGCGCTGAACCGACATCGTGGTATCATCCGATAATGTGTCACGGAAGTTCTCATCTAGCTGGAAAAAGAAAACACGCAATCGATTATTTTTTACATCGTGAGACTGAACCTTTTTTTGTAACAAATGTAAGGGATCTTTATTAGATTATTTTAAAACATTGTTATGATCTAGTTGCAAGAATATCACAATCGATATTGACGCGTTGGCGGACCTACCACATTCAGATGATCGACAACGGGCACTTTTTGTGCGGACCTGAAACGCCTCAGATGGCAGTGCAGACTTATCTTGGCATCCTCCAGCCGATTTGACTCATATAGAGCCTTGCAGACCTCCAGACTGACGTTGGGTGAGGCGACTGGTGGTTTTAGCCTCTTCTGAAGATCTGGAGTTGAAGAGAGGAGTCGGAAGTGATTTAACTTTCCACAATGCAGGACTGACCTTCTGCCTGGTAGCAATCCTTCAGACCCTCCGGCGCCAATCCCACGGACCTCTTCAGCTGACTCCGGAGCATCAGGGACCTTGCACTCAAAGGGTTCAGGTCCTGGGCGTTATTGAAATAACGAAGTCCATTTGCGTACCGCTGTTGGCGAAAGAAGTATAGTGCCCAGTCCGAGTACAGGTTGCCCAGACGCTCTGGAGACCACGCAATTATCTCCCAAGGCTGCAGGTGCGGCTTCACTCCGGCAGTCGGAGCCTGAAGACTATCAGTTGCACTCAATAGGCTGGCCATTGTGATACCTCAACAACTTATGCAAACAAACAACAAAGTAAAAACAACAAGTACAAAAGAAAGATGTGTTCGATGGAATACAATTTTTGTATTTCTGACATTTTGAAGGCTAAAACAGAGGGACAGGAGAGATGTTGTGTGCTTTAATTAAATTTAAAAATAAACTGTTTATAATTATATCACAGATTTTCTGAACAGTTGGTGTTTAAAATACATACCTTACAACATTATATATAATATTTTCAAATCAATTTGTTACAAGCAAAATAGGGTGAGTACAATTAAATAAAATGAAAGCATAAGTTATGTTTTTCTAATTATTTTATATTCTTTTTTGACTGTTTTCTTCGTGTATAAGTTTCATTTTCCTGTGCATATCATCTTCCACACTGAGGAGAAAGTTTATTTTTGTACCATTAACAGTCGCATAGGCAGTTGAATTTGAAGTATATACCAATGGGGAATGAAAGGCAAGCAAATTGGTCGCACCAACGGCGACAGTATGAAAGTTTAAAATGGCAGAGCTAATTCCAAGACGTAAAAAACTTGCTAAGTTTAGTTTGTTAGATAGTGTTCACACATGAACACAATATCGTGCGATTTTTAAATATTCGGTCTCACACTCTAAAACAATCAATGTAAGTGCAATCTTATCATGTGCGCTAGTAAAACACAGCGATAGCTTTTATATACCCTTGCAGAATGTATTATAATTTCAATCAAAATTTTGTAACGCAGTGAAGGTCACATTTTGACCCTATAAGGTATATGTCGAGAGTATTAATAATAATAATAATTAATCTAAAATAAAATCAATGTGAAAATCAATCAATCAATCAATGCGAAAAACCTGTCATTAGAAATAAAGAGGTGAGAGAAAGAAAGTGTGGCCTTCTGAGACGGTTTAAGGGTTTCAAGAGCGTGGCTAGGTGGGAACTCACCTTAGCCGAGGGAGGCGCAATCGTTGTTGCAATAAATTAAAAATTACAAGTGACTACAGAATGACAAGAACAAGATAGAGTTGTGCTGAGTAGTAGAGTGTTCAGGACTCATTCTTTCGGGAACCTTTGAACGCTGCTCATCTTAGTAAGAGAACCCAAGTGATAATAAAATCATGACGGACAAAACAACTCGCGAAGCGGCTAAGAAACTCCTATCTCCGACATATATATATTGTACTTTGCAAAAAGTCTTCTTTCCGTTCCAGGTAGTATATAAGTCAGAACGGGCCATGAAAATAATCGGGGGAAAAACGGAAATAACTTTATCGGTAAATCGACCTATCTTTATAAGATAGCTTTAAACGTCGAAATCGAAATATAGAATATTTAAATTTTGTAACAGCTGCAGGAAGTAGACTGCTTGCCGAAGTTTCCTTTCTTTTTTTCCCTGTTCACACTAGCACTTAAAATGTGAATAACAAAATGTTTCAGCTTGTGTTTAAATTAATTATAATTAGAATTATGAAAATAAGTTAGGAGAATATCTTAAAGTAAATGATTCCCAATTAAAAATATTAGCTAGAGTCCTTAAAGCCTGGCGCTACCGTTTATTCGGATTGGTTCACAGCTCTTTCCTATGGATGTTTGACTTACAGGCATCGAAGTGGTGAAACATTTTCTGCGGGAATGGTTTCGCTTTGATTTCTATTGCAAATGCTGGTGTGTTCGTCAGTGCCGTCCCAGCAATGCAATTTGCAATCGCAGAGATATCTTTCCTTGTATCAGCCGCCTTGATGTGCATTGATGCTCTGGACAAATCTCACTGTGGCACTCAACGAAGGTCTCATCGCTGCCGTCGCTACAATCTTTATGGGCATTGCATTAATTGGAACTATGAATCCCCTTCTCATCAAGACTAGTGAATCCACCTTGTGCTTTAAATTGAATATAATTGGTTCTTTTAATTCACTTTACTCGCATTAAAAATAGTATTATGCCTAATTTTACCATTTTGCAGAAATATAAAAAGCAGCTAAGCTTATGACAGCAAAAAAAATGTTTAGCCATTTCAGAATTTTGTCACGAACCTTTCCGCTCAAAAATGGCGCGAATAATGAAAACCCATCGTATGTAAATACTGCTTGTTTTATGGAAAATTACTCATGGAATTAAGAAGAATATTGCCTTTGTTGAAAAGAATGTAACAGGTTCAGGGAAGAGGCTCTGTAGAGTACAAAAAAAATACAAAAGAAAAGTCGGTTAAGACGTGGTGGAGAATTGTTTTTCGACGGCAAAAAATTAGTCTTAAGCACCAAAAATATTCTAGGTCAAAGATTTATTTAACAAATATTTAAGAAATTGGGTGAAGAAGACCTAACTATTTTAAATTTGCTTAACCTGTATCTGATAACCAGGGTACTCGACTTTGTGGTTGATTTTTTTATTGGTCAAGAGTGGGAAAACACTCAATCGACAATAGGTTCTGTTTTTTAGATTTGTGCTCTTCAAACTATTAATTATTGCGGAAGTCAAGTATTTTTTATATTTTTGAACTCATGTTTAGGAGTGAAATAAGATTTATTAACCTGCAATAAAGTTACAAGAATGTTAATAATTCTTAATTGTTAAAAAAACAAAGGTAATTAAGTAATCATCCATAAAACAAAAAACAACACAAAAAATAAGTTAATACACTTGAGAGAAAAAAACATTTTCTAGTGAAAAGTGAGTGTTATTTTCAGTCTCTTACTATTTCAATGCTAACAAGAAAGGAAAGCTAACTTCGGGCGGAGCCGAAGTTGAAATACCCTTGCAGAATATTCCGAATTATATTCTCCAAAATTATTCATTTGATGCATTCTTAACACTCATAAAAAATCCCAACTTTCTAACTTTAAAAACACCAAAGTTATGGCATTTCCAATCGTTCAGTTAAGTGGCGGCTATAGGATATAGTCGGCCGATCCCTATGAAATTTGGTAGGTCAGATTGATTGGCCAAATATAAAACCCATAGAAAATCCCAACTTCCTAACTTTACAAATCCCAAAGTTATGGCATTACCGATCAATCAGTTATATAGCAGCTATAGGATATAGTCGGCCGATCCTTATGAAATTTGGTAGGTCGGATTGACTGGCCAAATAAAATACCCATAAGAAATCCCAACTTCCTAACTTAACAAACACTAAAGTTATGGCATTTCCGATCAATCAGTTATATGGCAGCTATAGGATATAGTTGTCCGATCCTGGCCGTTCCGACTTATATACTGCGTGCAAAGGATCGAAGGCTGTGTGCAAAGTTTCAATTCGATATCTTTAAAACTGAGAGACTAGTTCGCGTAGAAACAGACAGACAGACGGACAGACGGACAGACGGACAGACGGACAGACGGACATGGCTATATCAACTCAGGAGGTGATCCTGATCAAGATTATATATACTTTATAGGGTCGGAGATGTCTCCTTCACTGCGTTGCACACTTTTGACCAAAATTATAATACCCTCTGCAAGGGTATAACAAGACAGGAAAGCTAACTTCGGGCGGAGCCGAAGTTGATATACCCTTGCAGATCATTCTGTAAATTATATTATCCAAAACTATTCATATGATGCATTAAGTATTAAGACTCATACAAAATCCCAACTTCCTAACTTTACAAACACCAAAGTTATGGCATTTCCGATCGTTCAGTTATATGGCAGCTATAGATATAGTCGGCCGATTCTTATGAAATTTAGTAGGTCGGATTGATTGGCAAAAATAATACCAATAGAAAATCCCAACTTCGTAACTTAACAAACACCAAAGTTATGGCATTTTCGATCAATCAGTTGTATGGCAGCTATAGGATATAGTCGGCCAATCCTTATGAAATTTGGTAGGTCATATTGATTGGCCAAACTTTAAAAACACCAAAGTTATGGCATTTCCGATCGTTCAGTTATATTGCCGCTATAGGATATAGTCCCCCGATCCTTATGAAATTTGGTAGGTCGGATTGATTGGCCAAAAATAAAACCCATAGAAAATCCCATGCAGATCATTCTGTAAATTATATTATCCAAAACTATTCATATGATGCGTTCTCAATACTCATAAAAAATCCCAACTTCCTATCTATACAAACACCAAAGTTATGCCATTTCCGATCGTTCAGTTATATGGCAGCTATAGGAAATCCCAACTTCCCAACTTTAAAAATACCAAAGTTATGGCATTTCCGATCAATCGGTTATATGGCAGCTATAGGATATAGGCGGCCGATCCTTATGAATATAATACTTTAAAGGCGCTTTTATCTCGATGAACCTGAAGAATAGCTTGCAAAGTGAAACTTATAAAACCATTAGTTAAAATATTCGCTCAAAAAGTTTATTTAACCCTTTTTGGTTGCCTTGCAGTTTACGCCCTCGCAATAAAACAAACTGCACAAAATATGCAAACAGTTCATCTGAATTATTGATGTTTTACGTAAGAGGAATCTCCCAATCACCGAATAGCTTAATCGGTTTACGTCGTCGCGGAGTTGATTTTGTAGTGCATACTGTTAAAACTCTTTGGTGACATGTTCGAGTGCTGAATTATAAATTAAAATCCCAACAGCGGGCTCAGGGCGGAGTGTTTGATGTTCAAATGGGTGGAGACTGGAACTGACAATGGAATTGTTCTGTGTTTTGTGTTCCGTGTGTGCTTTCTACCAAAACGCCAAGCAACCCTACATCCCCGCAAACAAAAGCAACAACTAAGAGAGCTACAAACTGCATTCGGCGTGGCCAAAGGGGCGTATACGTTATGTGGATTGACGTGAGGCGAGTGGCAGCGCAGCAGCATCACCCGTGCATTGACAAATGAGCACAAATCGCACTGCCGGTTCGTCGCTGTTTCTAAATCCGTGATTCTCTGTCCCCTTTCTGTATTTTTCCGCTTTTTGTGTGTCAACGGAATCGAGTGCAAGGGAAATGACAGCGCATTTGCATTAAAGTCGCTTTGATTGGGTTTCCAGCAGGGATTTGGAACACTTTTAGTGAGCTTTCATCCATCTGATCTTGCCTGTCGTGTGGTGAGATCCTGTCCGATTGGGATTCAGCAGGACTTAGCCGTTCACGTGTAATTCAAGGGGATGAACTTAGAGTGGCTCAGCTGCAAGGATAACCATATTTAATCATTTCGGCCGAAAATGTATTTTATTTACACTAAAACTACAAATTTTTTATTGATAGGCCTTATCGTATGTGACGAAAACAAAAACCAGACTGAAATAAGGAAACATGTGTGCCGCTTATATGGCAAGTTGGAATTATACAGCCTGGGATTTATCGGTTATAGTTTGTTTTGACAGCGCGTTTGGTGCGATTATAGAGAGCCCCTACACTCATACCAAAATTAACCCTTAACTGACTTCAAAGGCATCGCACCTTAAATTGTAGGGTAAATTTTTCTAAAATTAAGGGCGTTCCTTTCTAAAATCTATGGCAAAGGGCCTTAAAAACAAGAAAAACTTTTCTAAAAAATAGAAAAATATTTCTTAAAAGTAGGGCATCTAACCATAAATTTTAGGGTATTTTTTCTAAAAATTAGAAAAAATGTGCCTACATTCATCATGATGTAATTTTTCATTCAGGATTTATGGACTTATGTATGTGTATACATATGTAAATGATTTAAGCACTTCGCTTTTCATTCAGCAAAGTCACAAAGTTTGTATTAGTATTGCACTAATGAATTGCCAATATCGATTTCAACTGTAATTCTGTGGGGGAAGAGAGAGAGAGAAATTGTGTACAATTATGATTTATTTCAGTTCTTACAAGTATACTCCGATAAGTATCTTATCCGAAAAAAACTTATAATTTTATTCGCCCGTCCCGTCGGTGGGATTCGAACCCAGGTCTCCCGCGCGTGAGTTCAAAGACATTGAATGGAGCCACGGTCACGCGCGAAGAACGCACGTCAAACCAAAGACTATATGATGGGGCGTTTGCGAAGAATGTTAGTTTAAAAAAGTTTTTAGAACTCGTTAAGTCGCAACTGTGAAAGTCGAAATATTTAAAATTAATTTTCTAAGATGATATTTCATATGAAAAAAAATATTTTAATTACCTTTAGTCGTCCTAAGCATTACTTCTCATCTGTGTTTATAACACAAGTAAAAAAAATAAAAAAAGAAAGATGTCGGCAGCTAAAATTGAACTTGCGGTGCTTAGTTTTCTGGTCAGACGTTCTAACCCCTAGGCTACTCGGACAGGGTTAGAACAACTTTATGGTCATTTTAGAAAATATTTCCTATGTTATAGAAAACATTTCTATATTTTAGAAAATATTTCTATATTTTAGAAAATATTTCTATATTTTAGAAAATATTTCTATATTTGAGAAAATATTTCTATATTTAAGAAAGCGTTTCTATTTTTTAGGGTTATCGAATTTTTAGGGTTAATTTGAGAAAATTTTTCTATTTTTTAGGGTAAATAATTTTTTAGGGCAGAATTTCTAATTTGAAGAAAAAAATTTCTAAAAACAAGTACCATTTTTACTAAAATATAGAAATTCTTTCTTGGATTTAGGGTGAGCTTAGTTTATGGCGACAATTTCTACATTTGAGAAACACTTTCTAGATTTAAGAAAAGTTTTCTTGTTTTGAGAAAAAAATTCCTTGAAAATAGAAATCTTTTCTTGGATTTAGAAAAATAAAGTTTTAAGGCGAATTTCTAAAATTTAGGGTTAATTTTGCTATGAGTGTACAAAGCAAACATTCGATTAAGCTTTCAAATTCAAATTCAGTATTTTTATTGTTATCTGAATTAATAGATACAAATGCCGAAGTCTTGTTTTTAATTTTCAGTGAAGTTTATATACCCTAGCAGTTATTACAAAACGACTACAGTTCGATTTCTATCCCTATATTACTTAAAACAATGAAGCTATGTCGATTTTGCGATGCATTTTGCCATCGTTTCTATGGCAGCTATTTGATATTGTTTTCAGATTTTGACAAAACTAAAAGCGTAATTCTGATATAGTAAATAATTACTATATCTTAAAGGAATATTTTGATAAACAGAAAAACTGCAAAACAGTTATTATACCCGTTACTCGTAGAGTAAAAGGGTATATTGTATTCGTGCAAAAGTATGTAACAGGTAGAAGGAAGCGTTTCCGACGCCATAAAGTATATATATTCTTGTTCAGGATCACTAGCCGGGTCGATCTAGCCATGTCCGTCTGTCCGTCTGTCTGTCCGTCTGTCTGTCTGTCTGTCTGTCCGTATGAACGCTGAGATCTCGGAAACTATAAAAGCTAGAAGATTGGCATTTTGCATGCAGATTCTAGGAGTTCCTACGCAGCGCAAGTTTGTTTCAAAAAGGTGCCACGCCCCCTTTAACGCCCACAATCGCATATATACGATTTTAAAAATTTAAATATTTCGAAAAAGTAAACAAGCAGTTTTATTGTGTTTATCAATACCTATCGAAATGTAGAAGAAATTTTTCAAATCGGACCATTCGTTAAAAAGTTATGCGTGATCAAAGTTTCTATCTCCATCTCCCTCGCACTCTTGTTTTTATACCCTTGCAGAGGGTATTATAATTTTGGTCAAAAGTGTGCAACGCAGTGAAGGAGACATCTCCGACCCTATAAAGTATATATATTCTTGATCAGGATCACCTCCTGAGTTGATATAGCCATGTCCGTCTGTCCGTCTGTCTGTCCGTCTGTCTGTTTCTACGCGAACTGGTCTCTCAGTTTTACAGATATCGAATTGAAACTTTGCACACAGCCTTCGATCCTTTGCACGCAGTATATAAGTCGGAACGGCCAGGATCGGACAACTATATCCTATAGCTGCCATATAACTGATTGATCGGAAATGCCATAACTTTAGTGTTTGTTAAGTTAGGAAGTTGGGATTTCCTATGGGTATTTTATTTGGCCAGTTAATCCGACCTACCAAATTTCATAAGGATCGGCCGACTATATCCTATAGCTGCTATATAACTGATTGATCGGTAATGCCATAACTTTGGGATTTGTAAAGTTAGGAAGTTGGGATTTTCTATGCCTTTTATATTTGGCCAATCAATCTGACCTACCAAATTTCATAGGGATCGGCCGACTATATCCTATAGCCGCCACTTAACTGAACGATTGGAAATGCCATAACTTTGGTGTTTTTAAAGTTAGAAAGTTGGGATTTTTTATGAGTGTTAAGAATGCATCATATGAATAATTTTGGAGAATATAATTCGGAATATTCTGCAAGGGTATTTCAACTTCGGCTCCGCCCGAAGTTAGCTTTCCTTTCTTGTTAATTTTATTATACCCTTGCAGAGGGTATTATAATTTTGGTCAAAAGTGTGCAACGCAGTGAAGGAGACATCTTCGACCCTATAAAGTATATATATTCTTGATCAGGATCACCTCCTGAGTTGATATAGCCATGTCCGTCTGTCCGTCTGTCCGTCTGTCTGTTTCTACGCAAACTAGTCTCTCAGTTTTAAAGCTATCGAATTGAAACTTTGCACACACCCTTCTTTCCTTTGCACGCAGTATATAAGTCGGAACGGCCGGGATCGGACAACTATATCCTATAGCTGCCATATAACTGATTGATCGGAAATGCCATAACTTTGGTGTTTGTAAAGTTAAGAAGTTTGGATTTCCTATGGGTTTTATATTTGGCCAATCAATCCGACCTCTCAAGTTTCATAAGGATCGGCCGACTATATCTTATAGCTGCCATATAACTGATTGATCGGAAATGCCATAACTTTGGTGTTTGTAAAGTTAGGAAGTTGGGATTTTTTATGGGTTTTATATTTGGCCAATCAATCCGACCAACCAAATTTCATAAGGATCGGCCGACTATATCCTATAGCTGCCTTATAACTGATTGATCGGAAATGCCATAACTTTGGTGGTTGTAAAGTTAGGAAGTTGGGATTTTTTATGAGTTTTAAGAATAATTGAATAATTTTGGAGAATATAATTTACAAAATATTCTGCAAGGGTATTTCAACTTCGGCTCCGCCCGAAGTTAGCTTTCCTTTCTTGTTATACCCTTGCAGAGGGTATTATAATTTTGGTCAAAAGTGTGCAACGCAGTGAAGGAGACATCTCCGACCCTATAAAGTATATATATTCTTGATCAGGATCACCTCCTGAGTTGATATAGCCATGTCCGTCTGTCCGTCTGTCTGTTTCTACGCGAACTAGTCTCTCAGTTTTTAAGATATCGAATTGAAACTTTGCACACAGCCTTCGATCCTTTGCACGCAGTATATAAGTCGGAACGGCCAGGATCGGACAACTATATCCTATAGCTGCCATATAACTGATTGATCGGAAATGCCATAACTTTAGTGTTTGTTAAGTTAGGAAGTTGGGATTTCCTACGGGTATTTTATTTGGCCAGTCAATCCGACCTATCAAATTTCATAAGGATCGGCCGACTATATCCTATAGCTGCCATATAACTGATTGATCGGTAATGCCATAACTTTGGGATTTGTAAAGTTAGGAAATTGGGATTTTCTATGGCTTTTATATTTGGCCAATCAATCTGACCTACCAAATTTCATAAGGATCGGCTGACTATATCCTATAGCTGCTATATAACTGATTGATCGGTAATGCCATAACTTTGGGATTTGTAAAGTTAGGAAGTTGGGATTTTCTATGGGTTTTATATTTGGCCAATCAATCTGACCCACTAAATTTCATAGGGATCGGCCGACTATATCCTATAGCCGCCACTTAACTGAACGATTGGAAATGCCATAACTTTGGTGTTTTTAAAGTTAGAAAGTTGGGATTTTTTATGAGTGTTAAGAATGCATCATATGAATAGTTTTGGAGAATATAATTCGGAATATTCTGCAAGGGTATTTCAACTTCGGCTCCGCCCGAAGTTAGCTTTCCTTTCTTGTTATACCCTTGCAGAGGGTATTATAATTTCAGTCAAAAGTTTGCAACGCAGTGAAGGAGACATTTCCGACCCTATAAAGTATATATATTCTTGATCAGCATCACCAGGAGAGTCGATCTAGCCATGTCCGTCTGTCCGTCCGTCTGTCCGTCCGTCTGTCCGTCTGTCCGTCTGTCCGTCCGTTTCTACGCAAACTTGTCCCTCAGTTTTAAAGCTATCTGCTTGAAACTTTCGCAAAACTTGTCTTTCTATTGCAGGTAGTATATAAGTCGGAACGAGCCGGATCGGGCGACTATATCATATAGCTGCCATATAACTGAACGATCGGAAAAGCCATAACTTTGGTGTTTTTAAAGATAAGAAGTTGGGATTTTCTATGGGTTTTATTTTTGGCCAATCAATCCGACATACCGAATTTCATAAGGATCGGCCGACTATTACTTATAGCTGCCATATAACTGATTGATCGGAAGTGCCATAACTTTGGTGTTTGTAAAGTTAGGAAGTTGGGATTTTTTATGGGTTTTATATTTGGCCAATCAATATGACCTACCAAATTTCATAAGGATCGGCCGACTATATCCTATAGCCGCCATATTACTGATTGATCGGAAATGCCATAACTTTGGTGTTTGTAAAGTTAGGAAGTTGGGATTTTTTATGAGTGTTAAGAATGCATCATATGAATAATTTTGGAGAATATAATTTACAGAATATTCTGCAAGGGTATTTCAACTTCGGCTCCGCCCGAAGTTAGCTTTCCTTTCTTGTTTTTTTTTTAATTTATCGATTTTCCTATTGGAGCTACAGATATAGATGTGAGATTTAAATGAAAACCGTAAGGTTAGGTTAGGTTTGGACGGCTACCAGGCTGCAGCCTGGTACACCTAGACCTCTGTGGGTCCATTGTGATACCGTATGATCTCTAATTTTTGGGTCCCCTATCCGTTAAGAGTCAGCCTGTAGGTTGGTCGATCAGCAGGTCCCCCATCCGGAGGATTTAATAAAAGAGCTTAGACTCTTCAGGTTAGTCTGCGATATTTCGGTCAGGTCATTTATGAAAGGATATCCTAAGTGTTTCAGTCTAAGCCTGCATAGGGCTGGGCATGAACAGAGTAGGTGTTCCACCGTTTCCTCTTCTTCCTCATCCCTGCAGCTTCTACAAAAATCGTTTTTTGGGGCTTTTAGCCTGCCGGCGTGTGCGCCAACGAGCCAGTGGCCTGTGAGTACTCGAATTAGCATGCCGCACTCAGTGCGGCTGAAATTGAGTATTTCTGATGTTTTCTTATTGTTTATCTCAGGCCATGTCTGGTGAGAGATTCGGCATTTCGGCGTGTTTTGCCAAAAAGTGTTGGCTAATTTGCTGAAGTGGTTTTTAATAATTAGCTTACAAGTAGCCATCGGCATGCCGACATTCTCCTTTCCTGGAAGGAGAGGTATGGTGGTGCCTTGCCTGGCTAGCTCGTCTGCTATACAGTTGCCTACGATATCCCGGTGACCCGGAACCCATATAAGGCTAACAGTAAACTGACTAGCCATCTCGTGGAGAGATTTGCGACAGTCTGCTATTGTTCGGGAGTTTGTATTTGTCGAGTAGATTGATTTAATAGCCGCTTGGCTATCACTATATATGTTTATGTGTCTATTCTGGTTGTTTAAATCCCTTAAACAGACAAGTGCTTCCATTATAGCGTACACTTCCGCTTGGAAGACACTGCAGTGGTCAGGAAGTCTGAAAGACCGCCTGATCTCTAATTGCTCGGAGTATATGCCTCCACCTACGTGTCCGTCTAGTTTGGAGCCGTCTGTATATAAACAGATTGCGTCTATTGAGCCCGGTCGGCCACGATCCCAAGCTTCCCTGCCTGGGATCAGAGCTTCGAAGGGCGTGTGATTGTATTCACGGGTTTTACATAGATCCGTTTTTGGCGGGATCAAATTGTCATGCTGAAGAATCTTAGCGTGACCATATAGTTGGGCTTTCCATTGCCCTGTATCCCTTAGTCGAACGGCTGCCGATTTCGCCCTTTCCATTCCTGCTAAGTCCAGGCTCTGGAGGTTCAAGATCGCATTCAGCGCTTCGTTTGGGGTGGTTCGAAGGGCTCCACTCATACACAAGGCCGCCATGCGCTGTACTTTGTTAAGTGGAGTTAAGATACATTGTTTGTGTAAAGCGGTCCACCACAGAGCTACTCCATATAGTAGGATTGGCTTGACTACCGCTATGTATATCCAATTGACGATTTTAGGGGACATGCCCCATCTTAGCCCAATTGCTTTTTTACAAGAGTAAAGTGCAATGGTCGCTTTCTTGGTTCTCTCTTGGTTGTTTAGGCCCCATTTAAGACGCTTATCTAATACTAACCCCAAGTATCTTGCGTGCTCGCTGAAAGAGAGATTACAGTTGTTTAAGGAGGGTGGGTTAAGTTTTGGGATTTTGTATCTATTTGTAAAAAGGACTAGTTCCGTTTTTGAGGGATTTACCCCAAGTCCGTTCTTTGTAGTCCATTCCGATAGTGTTTTTAGTTTTGCGGTCATAAGATCGCATAACGTTTGTGGATACCTACCATTAAAGATGATAGCGACATCGTCTGCGTATGCCACTATTTTACAGCCTCCTCCTTCAAGAATCCGCAGTAGTTTATTTACCGCGATATTCCATAAAAGGGGTGATAGTACACCTCCTTGCGGAGTGCCTCTGTTCACTAATCTAGTCTGGGTCGAGGTCCCTAGTGTGGCCGTGACCAATCTGCTTATCAGCAATTTGTGGATCAGCCCCACCAGCGGTGGCTCAACCCCCTAGTTCAGTGAGGGATTCTGTTATTGCCGTGGGGAGCACGTTGTTGAAAGCTCCTTCTATGTCAAGGAAGGCGATCAAGGTGTATTCTTGTATACTGAGTGATTTCTCGATGTTGCTTACTACCAAGTGTAGCGCCGATTCGGTCGACTTACCTTTGGTGTATGCGTGTTGCGCCTCTGATATCTGCGTCGGGTCAATGATGTCTCTAATATGTAGACCTAACAGTCTTTCTAGGATTTTTAGCAGGAATGATGTCAGACTTATCGGTCTGAAATCCTTCGCTGTAGTATGGGTGGCTTTCCCTGCCTTAGGGATGAAAACGACTTTCGTTTCCCGCCATGCTGTAGGTAGTTCTCCTACTGCAAGAATGGTCTGGAATATTTTTCTCAGCCAGTTTATAGCTAGTTCTCCTGCTTGCTGAATATGTGCCGGTGTTATATTGTCCGGTCCCGGCGATTTGTATGGCTTAAAACTATGAATGGACCAGTTTATATTACGGTCTGATAGTAGGAGATTTAAGTTTATTCCTTCTCCAGTTTGTCTTCCTGGGGGATGTCCTGTTTGCAGGCTCCCTGGGAAGTGAGCGTCTAGGAGTAGGTTTAGGGACTCTTCACTAGAGTCCGACCATGATCCGTCAGCCTTTTGAAGATAGCCCAGGGATACGGCTGTCTTAGAAAGTATTTTTCTGAGCCTTGCGGCATCAGTTGTCTTTTCAATGTCCGAGCAGAAATTCTGCCATGCAGTTCTCTTCTCTTTCCTGATAGCCTTTTTGTATGTGGCTAATTCCTTTTTGTAGCTTTGCCAGTTTATGTCCTCATTTGCAGCTTTCGCTCTGTTGAACAGGCTTCTGCATTTGGCTCTGAGGATTGATAATTGCTGGGTCCACCAAGGAGGTTTTTTCCTTCCTCTTGGTTTCCCTAACGGGCATGCAGCTGAGAAAGCCGCGTTGCATGCTTCTGTGAATTTGTTTACTATATTGTCTAGCTCCTGAGTGCAAGGAGTGCTTTCTGGTGGCTTCCTGGGGAGGAAATTCGATAGAATTTCTTTGTATTTACTCCAGTTTGCCCGCCTGGGGTTGGCAAAGCTGACCGGCGCAGGTGACACTAGGGACAAAGTTGTCTCTATAAACCTATGATCTGAAAATGAGTGCTCGTCGGAGACAGCCCAGTTTGTGACTGTGCTTATGAGTGAATCTGATGCCAGGGTTAGATCTATGATCGTTTGGCACGTTTTTGTTATAAAAGTAGGGGTATTGCCCCTATTACAAAGAAATAAGTTCGAATTAAGAATGAAATCGAATAGAGACTCACCTCTGTCGTTGTTGATAGGGCAGCCCCACTGAGTATGGTGGGCATTAGCATCGCATCCTATCACCAAGCCTTTCTTAAGCTCTTCAGATTCCTGTACCAGTCCTCTGACTAGCGCGTCTGGGGGGTCTACCTTTTCGGAAGCCATGTAGGCCGATAGCATCCTAAAGGAGCCGCTTTGCAGCTCCAGGCTTATTGCTGTGTTATCTCCGTTGCTGTATTTGTGAAGCAGAAATGTACTAAGATGCCGTTTGGCTAAAATGCAGGTTCGAATTTTACCTTGTTTGGGGTCAAGCAAAAGCTTGTAGTCTTTTGTTCCCAGTCCAGCAACCCTGCCTCCTGCTACCCAGGGTTCCTGAACTAAGACCACGTCGGCTTCGCCTTTGGCCAGGCGAAGCAAAAGAGCAGCGGACGCTGCTTTACTGTGGTGTAGGTTGATCTGCAGGAGTCTTAGCGACATCCCCAGCTGCAACCTCCACCACAGTAACGTCGGCCTCCGAATCGCTCAGGTCCACTTCGTCGATTGCCGGTCCCATCGCTCGCATCTCTCTGCTTAGCGACGAGTCGGTTGAGTAGCCGTCCTCCGGCACACCAGGGGCTTCCACTTCCTCCGCAAGCACCTGCTCGGCTGGGTTGCCGGCAGGACTTCCCGAGGAATTAGAGTCCCCTTTGTATATTTTTATGTGTATGGCACTGAACCCATAGTTGAGCGTTCCCCGAGCAGCCTCTATGGGAGCGATCGACTCCTTGTTCAGTACCACAATCGCTTGGTTTACATCACCTGCGTGCTCCTCCACCTTAACGACTTTCCAGTCTTTTGTGGGGAGATGTAGGTTGCATTCTTGCAACATGTAGAGGATGTCTTCCGGTGATGCGATTGCTGCTGGGAGCCAGATTCTGGCTCGCGGTCTACTGGGGACGTCACACCAATCTAGTGCGACTATGTTCGCCCCTTCGTAGACTGCACCGAGCTGAGCTACCGCCTGTTTATAAAGGTCAGCTGATCGTTGATTATCGCAGGCCACCACTTTTACACTGCCCTGGTACCAGCCCGCGTCCATACAGCAAGGCGCTGAACCGGGCTTCTCGCGTACCATACGCAGGCAAATGAGTGACAGCTTGGACTCAACCGCCTTCCATTTGTTTCTGGGGATCCTCTTCTCCGGATTTCCCCTATCTATGAGTCCAAGTAGGACCCGATCTTTGGTGATCTCGGCAAAGGAGACCGACGGCTGGATCTTCGATCTTTTCGCCGACGGGCCGGGCAGCTCTATGGAGCGTTGCCTCTTCGCCTGAGCACCTTCTTGATGGGGCTTCTCTTGCCCATAGTTGGGAAACACCGTCCTTGCCCACTCTACCTTCTTTAGCCATTCGGGCGAAGGCGTGGCGACAGTGCTTCTGGCATGTGAGCGCAGGGTTTGGGCGGCAGTCCGTCTCTCTGCGTATGTAAAATTCTTCTTTACACCAGCGGGTGACCCGATCGACTTAGCTGCGCCTACCACTGGTTTTGGCGCAGATGCGCACATAGCAGAGGCGTTTGCGACAGTCTTTCTGTCCCCCGACATCCCTAGTTTGGGATGGGGCCCTTTCTGAGCCCTACTGGTGCTTGCAATGGAACCATCGTTCGTCTTTGCAACTCCGGGCTTTTGTGGAGTTCCCGTCTCCGTTTTTTTATTTGTGTTTTTATGTGTTGTTTCCATGTTTGGTCCCACGAGCTGCGGAGAAGGGGAAAGGTCCGCCCGGGCAGAGATCCGCGTTACCCGGGTAAGGCGGTAGATAGAACAGGGGGGCGCCATCTCCCTGAGCCCACCGTTTGAGACTGGGCTAGTTGTTGATCCGGGCCCCCGCCCAGGCTGACTCTTGGCACGGTCCGGATTACACCGTAGTCCGGCCCGGAGTGAGATGTTGTTTGGGAGAGGAAGTGGGTAGGTGGTGTGTGGGGGATATTGGGTTTGTGTAAAGCAACTGTTTAGATGCGGCTGAACAAATCGCATCGTCGGTACTGCCTCGTTGCAAGATACCCGCTGGTTGTCCGGGACTGCTTATTTGCTGGGGTTTCCATCCACGATTCCGTGTTTGACTTCCACCGCCAGCTTATTCGCAGTTGGCCTCGAGTGAGGTCGTCCGCTATCCGCAACCTGCGACCCGCTCGGTCGCCCCAGCTAGGCGGCTTCAGAACCATCTCACAAGTTCCTCAGACCGAGCATGAAAACCGTAATTCCATAGAATTTAAATATTACCAAATCCCAAAGAACAAAACAAAAAATTAAAAACAATTCCTATGGGAATATGATATAATTGCCAGATCCGACTCGTTCCGACTTAAAGATGACAACTTTTGGGAAAGTTACAAGCAGATAGATTTAAAACTGAGGGACTAGTTTGCGAGGAAACGGACGGACGGGCGGACAGACGGACATGGCTAGATCGACTCTCCTTGTGATGCTGATAAGGAACATATATACTTTATACGGTCGGAATTGTCTCCTTCACTGAGTTGCAAATTCTTTACTGAAACTAGAATACACTCTGCAAGGGTATAAAAAAACTACATGCCAAATGTATGTTTTTTTTTATGTACATTTATTTTCAAATGTAGTCCATCTTGGAACATTGGGCAGTAAAAACAATATGACATTTTGAATCCTAGGTGAGTGCGGTAGGAAATTGAAGCCCTTAAATTCATCATTCATTACATCATTGGATTGCCAGAACACATAAAACTAAATCGAACGATTTTATTGAATTCGAATTCGATTTAAAAGCAGGCCTGATAGCCTTACGAGATCCAAAACCCCAAAACGAGCCTTAGTGCGAAAAAGAAAAATGTTTTTTTAACTTTTTGCCCAACTTAGTGGTACTAGGGGGGCTTGGACGGGTGTGGAATGGCGGATGGGATGGGATGGGAGAGCAAAGTTGCGCAGACCGGGCTCTTATCCAATTAAGTCATAACTCAATATGTGCTAAGAGATATGCACTTGGCCATTACTTAGGCAAAAGGCAAAAATTTGCTCTAATAACTTTTGAGTTTGCGCTTTCTTCCGTTTTCTTTGCCGCCGCTTGCCAGGAAGATAATTTTCACACCAGAGCCATGTAATTTGCCCTTCTGGGGCGAAGTTTTTGGGAAGCAGATTTCAGTTTATGCAGAGCAACAGCTTCCCAGCCCCGTTTGCCGCCGATCCCCGGGTTCCAGCTCCCTTTTCCCTTTTATGGCACCAGCGAGACGTTGCCACAACTCATTTGGCATTGACCAGGATTGGACGCTGCCGCAGTCCTCCGTGACTGAGTCTACTGGCAGCACTGGGCTGCAGGCTCCGGCACCGACCATCCCAACCACCATTCCGCCCATCCGGATCGCCAGCCAGCGGCTTCATCCACTTCCGTATCCCTCATCCATCTGCCGTTGAGGGCGCGCGCGCATAAATTATTCATTTGCAATGTGCAGCATCTCTGGTCCTTTGTTCTACACAGGGAAAAAAGCCTGTATCATCCTCATACCAAACGAAATCATGTTGTAGCCGAAAACTCCTTCTAATGGTATTAACGCGAGTTTACAAAATGAATTTGACCAATTGATAGATTTTTTGGTCAGTTGGACTCGCTGTCTAAGAAAATTACATGTAAAACTTTATAGGGATTGGTTAGTTAACCAACCACCAATATCAATTACATTTTAAAAATTTTACTCATGAAAGCAGAAAGTAATTTGTTTGCATTAATTGGAAATTAAAACTTTACCAATGCTAACAAGATACCAATCTAGTATTTGAAAAAAAAGAGTCTCTAACTTCACCAAAACCTCAAAGCCCTGCTAAGTAAGAATTTTGTCGCATTAACTTTGTCGCATGCTATAAATGAAAATGTTTGGGCTTTATTTGATTGTATAGTAATTGGCAATACTTTAAATCACAAAAAACGATAAACTGTTTCTTTTGTATAACAAATTATTTAATTGTATAACTTTTGAAAATCCTTAAAACAGAGTTTTAAAAATCTGTCCATTTCAATAAGAAGACGCTTTTGCTTAAGAAGATTTTTAATTGAGATCTGATAAAATGCTATGGTATTTTCTCTAAGCGCACTCTCAGTCCCAGGACCTGGAGTCTGGAGTTTGGGCCGAAGTTCTGTGTGCACTTTTGGCACAGGATATGACACTGACACTCAGCGCCGGCGCTCGTCCTGCGTCAACAACTTCCTTGGCTGCTGCTGGCGTTTACTTTGGTTTGTAATTTCCTTCTAGAACTGGGGCCGTGGCTAAAAGAAACACAGTAAGAAATGGCACAGAAACCCCAAGAAGTGCACGGGAAAATGACGATTGCAGCTGGACTAGCTGGGACTGCCAGACCCGCTCCTTCGAAACCCCCGAATCCCCTAGTCCGCATCCTCGCCCTTTTCTGGTTTACCGCTTTCCACCAGGGAACTACTTCTGGTGCAGCAATTGCAAACTTAAAGTTTGCTCTCCTTTTTGTGTGTGTCAAAAGTTTCATTTGCGAATTGAAAAATTATTTCCAGTTGCATATATGCAGAGTGTGTCATTTACAGGAGGGTCGGACAGAATCTCTGAACTCTGGCAGCGAAGCGAGCAGCCCAGCTCATTGACAAAATAGAAAGTTGTTGACTCGGTTTCCTTTCCAGCTCCTGAGCATAAGTTTTGAGCCAGGACCACTGGTAGGCGGCACTTTTAATTACACGCACACACACGGCCCAGTTTAATTTTAATACTTTGTCTGGCTTGATCTTCTTAAACCATAAACAGTGGCGAAGCCCCACACAGAGGCACATTAATTAATTAAAAACGCAATGGCAAAGCCTAATGGAGTGAGGCTAGAGGCTTTGGTAAAACGACTAAGCGGCAAAATGAATAGGTGTCTCTAGCATGCAATCCTGTCACCTGGCTTAAATTGTGTCACCAAGGAAAAGTTAATTTCCTTAGAATAAATTCTGGAGTAAGGTAATTTAATAATAAGAAATTAAAAACACTTTAAATGCAGTTATGAGTTTAGCAGCCCACTAGCCTTCACGTAGTTGCCAAACTCCGAAAGGTGTGAGCATTGCATTTGACTAAAATTATCAAATTATTTCATACGAACTAATTTAACTTTTTAAGCAATTATGCAATGGCCATTGAAAAATCCTGGCAAACTAGATAATTTAATTTAAAACACTTACGCTCACAGTTCTCACACTAAGCTTAATGGCAGCTTTATTCAATTTAGCTGCCTGCGATAAATCTTTTGTCCGATCCAATTGCATTGTTACAGTTTTATTAGGAATCGTAATTATGTAACTTTTGAGTTGAGTTGAGTTTTGTTTTGGGCTGAATAAAATAAAAATAATTATTTTTTTAATTGTTCTTTCTTTCTTTTCTTTTTGAACTGCTTAGTCTACGAAATTAGATACCAATCATATTAAAATCGTCAATATTTTAAGGGATAACCTTGTACATATGTACAAAATTTTAAAAAAGTTTTAATTAATAATAATAATAAACGAATCGAAATTTGGAAACTTGGATTCATTGATATAAGCACATAGTATTGGATGAAAAAATGGATGTTAGCAAAACGCAACCAAATACTGCTGTTATACAAATAGCTTGAATCTAATTGGTTAAAAGACTTGACTCATGACATTAATTTGGTAATAAATATAAAATTGCTTAGTAAATTATTTATTTATTCTCACATTAAACTTAATCGTTGCTTCATTAACTTTTAGCTGTCAATAATAGCAGAGCTTTAATCGCATAATTTTTTAAGCACCCAGTACTTTGATTTGAAACGACTTTGTTGACTTCGCTTGACCACAAATTTGTCAACAGGCATGGCAACCACACACGCACACATTCGCACACCGAAATCATGGCCAAAAGCCGCAGACACGCACGTGCCATGCAAAGGGCGGAAACGGAAACACGCCATGTGAGCGCCTGTGTGTGCGGGGCTTGTTTATTGACGTTTGCACAGTCTTTGGAAATTATTTAGTTACAGCTTGTTTATTTGTGTAGACGTAAAACGGATGTAAAAGTTTGCTGGTTTAAATGTGTACGCAAAAAAATTATTGGTTAGGAATTAGTTTGAGGCTCAAACACAAGTGCATCAAGCGTTCCAACGGATGCACATTATAAAAACGGATGCTGGATGACAGCCACACGAAATTATTTACCATAAGAACTTAATTAAAATAACAAGCTTATTATAATCTGTTATTCACTTTTGTGATTTAACTTACCGTTTAAGCTGATTGTGCTCCGTGAGAAGGCACCAACAGTGGAGGTTAAACTTGGTTCGAATGGACAAACATTAGTTACTAGCATTTAAAAATAAGCCAGCAATAACATGTAGATTTTAAATGTATGTTATTCCCTTTTTTTAACAATATATAGATTTTACAAATTCTGTCGTTCCTAAATCACGGACTTTTTCCAACAAAATTAAAAAAAAAATAATGATTTGCGCAAAAATTAAAATCTAAATCTTCCAACCGATCTTTTCTGAGTGAACTCGTCAAATCAGGGACTCTTCCTTAACTCATAGCCATGTCCAGGGCACGAATGCTTCTGACAGGACATTGCCTAATTAAAATGGCAAATCGTCAGCCACAAACAAGGACTTTGGCAACACTCGGCGCACGGCAACACAAACAACAACAAGAGCAGCATCACCAGCGAAATAAGATGCAAATTTATACACCGTTTGGTCAAAAAACAGACCAAAAATGATCAAAAAACCCAAACCTCTTTGAACCCCCAAAAGTGAACCATTCAAATTATGCAGACAAGCACATACGGACACATTTAGTGCAGATACATTGACACATGTGCCGGATTTTACACTGGCGACTGTGATGAAATTTCCGCACTGCATTTTAGCCAGATTGGAAATAAATTTAAATTTGATAAACGATTTGTTGGGCAACTTTTGGCTGCGCATTTGTCGCACAGACGAAAATTGATTGGTTGGCTCAAAATTTCGAAAACTTTTTGGGGCCTAAGTTGTGCCAAGTTATGCGGTAATTAATTTCCACACTGTTTAGCGGGTCAATATTGCACTTGGGTAACCACTCATTAAGTTGGGACAAGTGTTAGTGGATAGTTTGCACTTTTTATCAAGAAGTTTAAATTATCATTAAGCAGAAGTTTCGTTTGAATAACCGCCAAATTTATACTGACTTGATATATGGACAGCCAATAAATCAAAATGTACTATTTCCATCATTGGCAAAGTATTATTTTTATATTTAAGCTTATGATGCTAAACTTATTTAACGCATGCCTCAAAAAAAATGGAAATGAATATATATTTGAAAGAGTTTTCAAGAATCCCTAATGTAGAATAGCCGGATGAAAGGGTCTCAATAAACTGTTTTCATATTTGGGTTTCTAGTGAATAACTGTATTCTTGATATAGGTGTTTTTTCAGTGGGGTCCACGTTTAACCCGATGTAACTCCCACTCTGCCCGAAGCTTGGCCATCGACAGGCTCCGCGGAAACATCGCACTCGAGCGGCTTTCATGCCATGGCCAAAGGGCCATTGAGGCCCTGCCACTGCCACTGTCCATGTGTTCGTCGAGGGTCCTACTGGTGCGACGCTCCTTCCTGTTTATGGTTGACCGACACTTGTCATACTCCGCGGCATGTTAAAATGGATGGCATGGCTACACTCCGGACAGGCGGGCAATTGCGTTTTTAAGGAGAGGGAGCCAGACGATACATAAATTCAAATGCAAAGTGTCATGTCCCACATATAGATCATGATGTCCGGACTGCATGTGGGTTCAAGATACTACTGCTGGCTTTTCAAGGCTCCAGCCCCTAAAAGAGTCATTCTGTGGTTTGGCAATTAAGTCAATGCTAACGATGCCGACCCAGACGCCCACACAGACAACGAGATTCAGATACAGATACAGATATAAACAGTCGCACAGGCCACATTCGTTTTGGTGTGGAAAAATACGTCGGCAGCAATAATTAATTAGATACACAATAAATTACTCATATGCCAGTGGCAGCCCACAAGAGAAATGAGTAAAAACGAGTCTAATTTTTCCCAAAGGCTGGAAATAATGGAACGCATGGGAGCCACAGGACTAGGAAACAATTTATATAGAATTATCCCAGGTTATTCAATGCAGACACTTACAAAGCAAATGCCGAAAAAACAATCTTGCTTTTCTTTTCCCAACTTTTTGCAAGAGGTGTACTTAAAATTGGAGATGAACGCATTATTTCCTTTTGCCGAAAGATTATACAAGTTAGGTATACATTTAACTACACGAAATAGTGGATCAAATAAATCATATGAAACATCCGAAACGAGTTTTAACTGCTTGTAATTAAACTTTTTTAGTATACGTTGTAAAAAGTTATTATAAATTAATTGTTCTCACATACACTTCTGAATAAATTCATGAATACATTCAGTGAAATCATTGTAATTTTATCTTACCTTTTCGTTAGATAAAGTATGAAAAAATTTGTTCTGCATTTTCCTCAATTTATTGAATAGACACACAAGTAAGTGAAAAAGCATGGCCACAGCTCAAAAATCATTGTGCACAGAAAAGAGCGGAGAACGAAAAGAAAACGGGCGCAGATTGCATGAGTCGGGGAAATACGACAACAGAAAGAGAAGTAAAGGCAACAAAAACTACAATTTCCTAAAGGACTTAATTATTTTATAATAAGCACATGACGCCAGAGAAGAGCGGGGCGCAGAGGTATTAGTCCGACTGCAGGGACGACAAAAAGGATGCCACACAAATGCAGCGTAAAAGTTGCAAAAGTTTTTCTCCACTCGACAATCGGTCAAAAGAGTGGAAAGAGGTAAATCGGCAAAGGAGCGGTGGAAGCCCCCAGCATAAATAGTGAAAATATAACAGATTGTTGTTTTCTTTCTGCACGCTTTTCCAGCAACTCTGCAGCTTTGGTTTTTTAAATGAGTTTATGGTTGAGTGAATCTGAGCAATTAATATTGATTTGCAAAAGTTGTTGCGGCTCTTTAGTCAGCTTTTGGTTACGGCTTATAGCCAAGGCCAAGATTGAACCAAGCAAGCGTAAATGGAAAAAAATAATTAAGACCTGAGAGGGCTCTTGGGTAAACAACAAGTATCGGAAGCCCCGAAAGATCCCAAAGAAACTTATAGTTAATACTTCCCTCCAGTCTATTAGCTGCAAATTAAAGTAGACTTTGTCTTATTTAATTAACACTCAAGTCGAATCTTGATTAAAGCCCTATTTGCATAAGTTTCAATCTCTAGTCGCTGAGGCGACGAAATTTCCATTCTAGGGCACTTGCCATAACATAAAGCCTGCATAAATTCGCATTACGCATACGCCCAGTGTGCTAGCGCCCTGTGGCAAACACGGACAAACATTTAAACACTTCAAAAACAATATAAATTCATTCAGAGCACGGTCGGCCATATCCCCACTATAACCATAAGCAATAAAACACACAGACCACCACGCAGACATCGGATAGGCCAGACCAACAATGCCGACAACAATGCCAAAAACAATGCATAAATAAAGACCAATGCCAAACAATTGATACTTTGGCCAAAGGAACAGAGCGAACGGCCATTGAACAATTTGTACGAATTTATATATAGAGAAAATAGGAGGAGGTTTCCCACCCAGCAACTCGCAACTAAACGTTGAAACAAACATCCCGAAATTTCAGGAGAGTTAGAGAGGTTTTGCCCAGTCAGTGCTGTCAGTGCCAGTCTCCCAAAAATAATATTTTCTAAAGAACCTTATCACAGCAGGCCAAAATCTTTTTTATTTAATTAGCCACACATATAAATAATAATATAAATAATATAAAATAATCACACATAATAATAATAATATAAATAACAAGATTTTTATTACAGTACTTCAAAATTGTATACCTATTTTATCCGGTTAACATCTTCCAACAATGAAAATCTCGCCAGCACTGCCTCTGTATCAGTCGCAGCTTTATCTCCAGTTTTGGGCCCCGTTCCAAGCCCAACCTCAGCAAATTCATTTGAATTGCAAAACAAACACGAGAGCAGACCAAGCGTTGACGACATTGGTGTATACTACCACATATATAGACGTTGACGGGAGTCCAGCTAAACGAGCTTAATCATGTTGTAAATTTGCATAATTTGACGTAAATGTGTGCGTGCGTCCGCATCGATGTCTTAGGAAAGACAGCCAAATATATAATGCACCTTCCGCTTTATTGCTTAAAATTCCAAACAGCACTCAAATGTTATTCTCTTAGTACAAAAAAGCCTACAAAATTATTTCAGTTTTCGATGCTTAGGTTAAAGTTTAATTTTGGGTACCCTTAAGGTATTTCCTGAATTCAAAATTTTGTATGTATATATGTATGTAACAGCTTAAGGTAAAAGACAATAAACAGAAAATATATTTTCGTTGAAGTTAATTGATAAAATTTGTTTTTGCTGAAGATTTTTGGACCATCTTAAAATTATTCATAATAATTAGACATAGGCCTTAATTAACCCTAATTAACGGTCTAAATTAAAAAGACTAAGGGCCAATTTTTCCTCGGACAGAAGAAGTCGCTGCTAAGAAAATTAGGTTTTCTCGAGCGACGATGTGAGAGCTTACATTAGCAAGGACCCAAAATCTCTGTTAAGTCTTTTTCGGCTGGATGAAGTGACAGCTGATTTCAGAAACCAGACCAAGAAGACCCAATCAATGCAACTCTTTGATTGAGCTTCAATTATGTGCTTAACAGCACTCTGTAATGCTTTCTCGTTCAAGTAAGTTACAGACGTCGGGAAAACCGATTTGCTTTTACGACAAGTTTATCTTGTCCTTAACTTTTTCGGACAGATAGCTGTCTGGCAGCGACACGATAAGCCGGACGCAACAAATTCCGTGTATAATTTAATAGATTTAAACATAAGCCAAAATTATAAAAAATAACTTGTTGGGTGCTATAAACCTTATATGTTATTTTGATTCAAAAAATGTTTTTTTAATTTTAAAGAACATTGATTTTATTAACTTAAGTTTCTTTGATATGGACACTATCTTTGACTAAAATATGTACAGGTTAGTTTTAAAACCTTGTCAGTCTGAATAACAGAATTAGATTTTCCTTGAATAGGTTTAAATTCAAATTTAATTGCGGTAATTAGCTCTGCTTAAAACAGCTTTCCCAGTTGACACTTCTTATAAATAACAGATTAAGGCCAGTTGGATTATCAACTTTCCCCACTCGTACGGACTTGCAGCCCTGCCGTCCCATTGCACAATCTCATTCTAAGCTGTCATATAAATGTGATTATACCGACCCACCCGAGTCTCCGACGTACCACCCTTTTTCCGCAGTCGGACATTATGACAACTTAATTGAAGGTTATGCGTGACCTCAGTCCCTGCCAGCACATGCGTGGCCAGCAACACAAAGCTTAGTGCAGGACACTGATCACGCATCCAATTGCATCAAATGTGATTACACAATTAGGTTGCGGTTTACTACAACAATTGGCTAGCCATTTAATAAGTAGGTATGGATCGGAAAATGAAGTGACTTAAATTTCCTTCTTATCCGATTCCGAGAGGTTAAAAGAGACATTTTAATTGGCTTCCTAAAACTCAACTGTACGACTATCGATTAAGGCACATTTTAAACTACACTTTTTAATAATTTAATAGAAAAATCGTCATAACCCTTCAGATCTTATGATTGGACTTGGGAAATTCCTGCTCGCTAACTTAATTGTCCTCTGCAAAACTAACCGTTTCCCGCCCCTTAAAAGCTTGTCAGTTAATAGAAAACAAGTGACACCGCCTCCAGCCAGCTTCATAATTAAGTCTAAATGAACAGCACGCCCGATGCAGGATGCCCATTCCGACCCCAACCAAGGAACTGGCCAAAACGGGCGGAATGGTGGAAGGCCGGAGTCCATGCAAGTGTTTGCAGTTTAATGGAATTTTTAATTTCTGCCCGCGTCGGAGCTCCAGCTCTGGGAATAGCTGACATTATTACAAATTTTTTACTATTATTAAAAATGCAGAAAACATTAAAAGCGACACAAATTTGTAGCCGAAAGTCGTGCCGGGGCAGCTGAAGCTGAAGAGGGGCAATATGATTACTTAAGTGGACATGGCGCCCAACCCAACCGAAGGTCCGGAAGCCGGTGCAGAAAGAGTTCCAGCAGGAAGACCATTGCACTGGCCAACATGGCGAGTACCAGGGCAAAAAGGGCCGGAGCGAAGTGCTCCAGATCCACTTCTGCTTGCGAGGTTTTAAACAGGCTGCAATCTGGCCGGGTCACCATCCACTTCTTGTCGTTGTATTGCATTAGGCCACTAGCCCGAAGGCGGAGCAGGGCGTGGGCCAGGTGTTCCCTCCAGGGAGAGCCCTTGGGCATTACGGATCCCGTTTCGTACGGCGGGTTGAACATTATCTCCTGGAGGTCGCAGAACTCACCTTCATCCATGTGAAGCTCCAAAAGCAGCCTGTACAACCGATCGATGGCTGAGTGGAATGCAAAGCGACCTTGGATGATCCTTTCGGCTCCCTGCTGTAGGGTTAGGATGTTGTGCTCCCCAGGCTTGCATATTTTCCTTCCATACACATCCCTAACTAGCTGGTTACTGGTGTTGGTAAAAATGGCAAAGTTGTAGGATATGTTTTCCATCCCGATCACCAGATTGCTATCATATAGTGCCTGCAGACTTACAATACTCCTCGAACTTTCGGACAGTAGGGAGCCCACTATAAATGCGCCGTAAAACTGCATCAACACAAAACTGAATATACAACTAAGGCTGATCAGCAGTCGAGTGGAAAATAGTTGAAAGGTCTCAGTGGCAGGACCCTGTTGCAGATAGGTTTCCAGTATAGTAAACCAAACGAACGACAGATGGTACTCAACGTGGGATAGCACCCGCTCCAGCCTCAGATGAACCAGTAGAAGTAGAGCACTTCCAGTGACCAAGCCCAGGACACACCACCACACCTGGCTGCTCAACGGCTCGAAGAATATGTTCCTGATGTGACTGCGACGTGGATGACGGAAGAGAAAGTGAAGGCTGTGGAGGAAGCACTTGGATTGGAGCCAAGTCAAGTTCAGTGTGATTAACTCACTTTTGGGTGTGCAGCACCGCCGAATACTGGACGTAGGGCTGTCTGTCCAGCACAAAGCGAATGGGACACACGGCAAAGTCCGCCGCGCCACTCGTCACCTGACCCACCACTCCCGACCAGCTGCCATTCTCCAGCAACTCGCCCCACTTATCCGTGAATCTGATGTCCAAGCTGCACCGGAAGAAAAAAAAAATCATTCTTTGCTACTAAAAAAACTACATCACATTAAAAATGCTCACAAATCCAATCAAGACCCTTTAAGATAAGATGTAGGTGACGAGAGATCAATACAATTACTTTCATGGAGATGGACTGGCTTTATCAAACTTCTTATTCCAAATTAATATGACCTTACTTGGAAAAACCATTAATATTTAATTTAAAGCTTAAGCATATTGGTGTTTTTCAAAAGCCAATAATCATATTTCTTCGCTTTTGCTCTACATTTATTCTTTATCTTGTGATGGTAAACATATAAGCTTAAAATCATAATTCGTGAAACGACAGCGCTATAATTAGCGCCTATTTCGCTGAGAAATTTACAGACCCACCTGAGATTGAACATGCGCTCAACGAGTTGAAACAACTGATAGGTCTTCCGCTGCATGGGATCCAATTGCAGGAGGCGCCTATCGTCCGCCAGGTATTCCATGTCTTCGAATCCAGGAGGCTTTTCTGTCAACTAGGGAAAATGGGTGGTTGGTGAAAGTCGAGAGGTGTTTGGAAAGACCATCCCACCCACCACGGTACTGCCTATCAGAGTGACATTGAGGAAGTTTCGCCTCCGAACTACCCAGCTGTCTTTAAACTTTTCCAGGACCTGATATCCTCCAGAGACAGACCATTTTCCCTTCTTTTCGATTATCAGAGGTGTTGGAACTTGCTGACTGATTCTGTATACATCATATAGGAGCCAAAATGTGCTGAAATGTGGTTTTTAATTAATCAGTAGCTTTACTACTCAAGAAAAAAATAAAATTTAAGCCTTTTGGTTGAGGAGGAGCTGTTACCGATAATTATTTGAGCGATTTAAATAAACGCAGGGTGCATAGTGCTGGAAATGGAAGCGTGCTGTGTTGCGTATATATTCTGTTTCAAATGAGATGATGTACTGCCTTACTTATCTTGACCCCTCAGGGCTACCGTGATATCCGCATCAATGCCCATGCCGTAGCCACTCAAGTGCCGCTCAATCAGCTGCTCATCTGCCAGAGATTCACGGCTAGAGCCGAGAATAAACCATGCCAGCGAGTTGTTGAAGTATCCGGCCTCAGAGGCCACCCCGAGCACCCGGCTCCTCACAAGGACATGCTCGAAATTCAGCACCAGGACCGCCATGCGCGGAGACCCGTGGAAAACGAGATCCTCGAAGTTCGTCGACATTCCTGGCCGGTAAAATTGCACACGATAGTTGGCCAACAATTTCTGGTGGCATTCAATTCTCCAGTCGCCAACGCCATCGCCATCAGCATCATCTCCGCGGACGACCAGGACCTGACTCAAGTGCTCCGAACGCAAAAAGTCCTCGAAGGCTGCCAGCTCAAGAAAATTGGTATTTATGCTTTCAATTTGCAGCACGCGTAAAAATGCTGTTAAAATTATAAAAGGCCAAGAAATAACTTTCACTTGCAACTTAATCATTTTATATGGCCACTTTAGCACCGACTTCTTTCCAGGGACTTGTGTTTGCTTTATGTGGGGCCACTGGCGTTTTTATAGGTTTCATTTTCCGCTGCATGTGCATAATTTATTCACATTAATCATATCGGTGTGTTCTGGACTCATGCAAATTGTGCGGTTGACAAGAAAATTATTGTGAAGATGCATAATACGCTGAATACTTTGAAAGGAATGTGAGAATTGTGCAAGTGCTGCACGAAATAATTAAATAAATTAAATAATTTTCCACAGAGCGTTCAAGAGGGGTGGACTTTTAAAAGTCAGCAAGCACAAGTTGTAAAAAAACATGGAAGACTTTTTCCGTATCCTATTTCGATTTCAGCCACTTGTTTAAATAAATTTTTGTTAAGCTGAAATATTTAACATCCCCACCAGAAAGCCTTTATTCAAATTTTGGTAATTAGAATTAAATTAAAATTATCTACATTTCCAAAAATTTTTGTCGCGTTATAGTGCTCAAATCCTCTTTTAGTTTTGTAAATTTAAAAGTCATATTGTGATGAAAAGTTAAGAGCGGGTTCCCGCTTTAAATTAGTGGTTCGCCAATGTCCGGACTCCGTTGCCACATCGATCAAAGCTTCATCAACTCCGCAAAGCCCCCGTTTGGAGTTGCACCTAGCAGGAAGTGGGCTCCCGCCAGCATATACCAAAAATCCAATAACCCGACGCAACATTAAGCAGGACAAAGCTGGTGGCATTAGCGTGACATTATCCGACTGCAGCCAAGAAGCTACGAGAAACGACAAAAACGCGTGTTAGCATCCACGAAAACGGAGCCAAGGACCTTAGGGTGGTGTGGGTAGGGTCTGGGCAAGTGTGGCACAGAAAATGTTGCGAAGCTTGAAACTTGAAGCAAATCCTGCAGCCTGCAACTTAATTTCATGGCACGCGGCATGCAACTCGCAGGCAACTTCATTCGGGCAATTTGCTTCACGACAGCGTGCCACGTGCCAAGAAAAGAGAGGGGGAGATAAGTTGGTCGAAATGGAGGCGAGATGGAGTCCTGCAAGGACTTTAAGACGCTCCGAAATTAAAAGGAATTACATTCAATTTGTTGACATTTTTGCGGATGCGGATGCAGCTCGCCCTTTTGTCTCTGGCATCCTTTTATGCCCTGCTTAGCTGACTTTCGCCGGTAATGACAAAAAACATTTTGCACAAGGCCGCATGCAAATGAGCAGCAAAAAACTGAAACAGCGGCGGGAAGAACAAGGCCATTCAAATGTATTCATTGCGAACAGGGGAAATTCGCTGGCATTTTATCGCAAGATTTCCATCGAATACGCGAGTTGCTTGCTTAAAAATCTCGAGAGCACGGAAATTCTGTCTTCACACATGCAGGGAATGACAAAAGCAAGTGCGCATACGCCCTGTTGCAAGCGAGCGAAACGTTTAAAAATTCCTTTTTAAATTCGGTGCTTGTATTTTCCACTGCCTCTTCTCTCGTGACATTTTCTCACACATGGCAGATGTTTTCACATTTGTAAATGTGCAAGACTATGTGGGAAAATTCATTAAATTTTTCATTTGAAAATATTATGTGTGCCGTTGCCATAATACAAATTTTATATGAGACGCCGCAGGTAAGTTTTGGTTTTATTTCTTTACCACAGAGTCTTATAAAATGTTGAATAATTAAATATGGAAATTGTATTACCAAATTAGTTTTTCAAAATGAATAAATATTTTATGGTTTCACTCAAAGAAATACAAATCTTATCGGTCAATAAAAATACGCTGTGTTTTAATAAAGCAGATTTCCTTTAAATTCTGAGCATGGACTTCAGTTTCTTCAATTAATGTATGCCCCAGACCATTACAATAAAATGTAAGGGAGCTACATAAAATAAACAACGAAAAATTTTAATTAATTTCGCTCCCAAAACTGGGGATACTATTATTTTTATAATTAAATATGATTTCTTTAATAAATTACAAATTCTTCGTACTCCGTTTTATTTTTGTTTATAATTATTTTTACGTTTCAACTGCGGGGGATTTTAATTGTAGGTAAGTATGCTGGCAGCCGGAAAAACTTGTCCATGGGCCAAATAAAAGCAGTCGACAAAAAAGGAAGCGGAAAATCCCTGGCAGCGATGGGACGAAGCTCAGAATAAGTCCCTCGAAACGACGACAACAATATGCGACTCATTTTTTTTGGCCTGCAGCAGTATAAGTATTGAAAAAAATTTGGGTGAATTTTTACAAATCTTCAACTTTACTTTTTCCTCGAAAATTATTTGCATTCGTTGCGGTTGGTTTTTAATATTTGCTTGGCAAATTAGTTCCTTTAAAATAATCCATGTAAAATAAATTACATCAGTTTTAACGCCATGGATTTATTTATTAAATTATAACTTAATTAAATAAATTCGTATTTCCCCAATTTGTTTCCTAAATATTTTTTACTGAAAGTTTTTGCCATTGTTGGTTTCCACACTTCATAGCCATTTAATGTCGGCGCGAACAGTTTTATTTGCCAACAGCAATGGGTGAAAACTCCCTGCAGCTGGGACTGGGCCGCATAAAGTCAACTCATTATGGAATTACTGCTAGAAACTAAGCTGCCCGAAAGGGAAAGAAAGGCGAGGGCTGGAGTGACTGGCAGTGGAGAAAGCCGGCAAGGAAAACAAATTAAATTTAATCGATTTGTGAAAAGCTGCCAGACAACAACACCAGTGCAGGCACGAAAAGTGAAGTGCCGGGTCCAGACGGGTTGCATGGTAAATTAAGTGAGGGCGTGTCCGCACTCGGGACTCCGGACTGGCCGACTCCGGACGAAGTCCAGGGCAGGATTCTGATGCAGGAGGCCAGCGAGTAGTTCTCGGCCACTTGTCGACTCAAAGCGCATTCTAAACAAATTAAAATTCAATTAAAAAGATGAAATGGCATTTCAGGGCATGAAAATGCACGCAGGAGTGAGACTTACTGCCAACAGCCATTGGAGAGCTACATTTTCTGGGCGCGTAACTTGGTCTCGGCTAAATGTAGTCACATTCACTTAATTTGGCGGCAAACACGTTAACGCAGTCCACCACCATCATTCACTTTTACATCCCACACAGGGAGAAAACGAATACTTATGTTATTCAAACTAAAGCCCAAAAAGCAAACCTTTTCGACTTTTCCGCTATTTTTTCTCCGTGTAGAAAATAGTCGCTGCATTCGAGGCCATTAATGCTCCGCTCGTCACTCTAGAGGGGCTTGAGCATCATTTCCAATTACGAGGCCTCAATGCAGACGGCTTAGCGGCTGTCTTCGGCCAAGAATGTCCGCTGATGATTTTTGGTTGTCCCCTCATCAGTGCCAGTCCTCTGGCTGGCCACGGCCATCGATGTGCCAGCTCTCATTACGGCCACTTCTGTGGCCTTTGGCGGGCTTAGCCGCCAACCTCCATTTGCATTAAAATCGGCGTCCCTCTCAGTTCGCGCCATTACCGATTCTCATTCCCGATTCCCCTTGTCGGATGTTCTTTTCTGCGACCTAGGTCTGTTTGATTTGGCTTGATGGCCGGGAGCATGTTGTCACTGCTGGTGCCGTAATGAATTGGCTGCGGACCAGCCGTGCTCCTTCTGGTTGATTTCTTTAACTGCAGAATTCTTAAATTACTCGAAGATTTTACGCTGATTAACATATGAAACTTTCCTTTGAAGAGAATATCGAGTTTAGTGCCAATAGATGTATTTTCACTAAGATCTCGGAAACTGCAGATGCTAGTTATGCCTACACAGCGCCAGTTAATTAATTTGGCCACAGATCCTCAAATTCTGTAGACATGGTAGAGAAATGGTTTTGGAACTTATTCGATCAACATTTAACTACACAAAATTTTCAAAATCAATCAATAATATCAGAAGTTATTATGATATATAAGAGTATAACGTGAGCTCAAGCGGATAAATACCTTTAAGTAAGATGGCGCCACATATTTTTTCACTGCAACCTCTGCTAGGGGTATATTAATTTGCATATTCAAATTGCAGAGCAATTAAACCGCAATTCAAAAAATGAGACTTCACTCAAATTGTCATTTCTTGTTCAGGGATTCCAAGTGCCACAGGAAACCATGTTTGTTATTAATTAAGAACAGTTTCTTTGCCAATACTAATATTGATTAATCATTCCTCAACTGAAGCAAATTCCGATCCAAGTGGATGGGCAGTCGCTGTGGTATGCTGACATATCTCCATCTAAATGGTCCACTCGAAGCATCGATCTGCAAATCATCTTTGCTCCAATTAAAGCCAGGTCGCTGGGTCACTTCACGCAATTAAAGGGATTGACAATCACCGCAAGAGGAATCGCCCCAGTCTCTCGAACCCAACAATAAAGGAGCTTAATTTAAAATTTAAACCCTTTTTGCTGGAGGCGACGACCGCAACGTTTCCTGTCCCAGTCCTCAGTCCCGACCCATGATGCAATGATGAAAAAATATTTTTTTGCCCTTCCGGCAGAGGATGTTAAGAGAACGATCAAGGAGCAGGAGAAGGAGCAGAAGCCAGGACGACAGCAGGGCAAATAATTTTTACAAATTATACGCTCACATGCCAACTGCGAAAGGAAAGACAAACAGAAATGGAGGAGGCAAAAAATTATATGAAATGAGCGAGGGGGAAATCGGGCGATATCCTTGGAGAAAAGGCAATAACAAGCCGGACCGATGATTGGGTCCGCTGCCGGACTCCGACTCGATTGACTGCACCAATAATAACTTCAAACAATGGGCGGCCAAGTAGTTTCCCCCCTCCGCTATCCTCGCTTTTTGCCGGTTCCGCAGTCGGGTATGTTTGTTTAATTTTTGCCACCGCTGCGCCTTGATTCGCTTTATTTTTACACACTTTTAGAGGGTAGCTTAATTTTAAGCAGAAGATGGCTTTGCACTGAAGGATAACTGTCAATGTTAGCCTTTACCACTTTAAAAATAATTTTTCAGATGTTATATTAAAAATAAATAAATAAAACTTCATAACTAATATTACTGCCGACATTAGGTATTGTCAAACATAAACTCAAGTTTTCCTGATCCGAATTTCCAATAAGTCTAAACAAACAGACTTGCGTTGGCGTTCATGAATTATATTTCAAGCAGATTTGTTTCTATAATTGGAACTCCATAATTCAAATTGCTATTTAAGTCTAGCTTCTTTAATAAAATCCATTCAAAAAATTGTATCCGCTCTGCAAAAATATGTGTAGTATAAATTTATTTACTTCCTCATAAAAAAATGTTTTGCTTTCTTAAGTGCTTCTCCAGCTGAATATACGACCTTTTAATGAATATTTAGTGCGAGTTCTTGAGAATTGGTCAATTTAAAGAATTCATGCTGAAATGAACTTAATGTTACCCAAAAGGTCAGTGCCGTATTTTCCTCTTCCTCTTTATTGATGAAAAGCCAATGGTCTTAACCGAAATGAAGCATAGAAGAAACAAATTAACTCAACTCTGTAAAACTCGAATTTATATGTGAAGTTCAGTGTATCATGTGAATATCTGACAGGTAAAATAATAATAATAGCAAAAGAATTTTGTTGTAGTCTAGAAGTGCAAGGGTGTTTAGGCTTCGGCTGAATGCAAGCTTACCATTTATTTTCTACCTCCGCTGATGACTGATGCCTTTGCTGCAATTGTTCCAATCGGCCGCCAACTGTTCGTTTCCGCTTTTGTTTTTCGCCCGGGCTTTCTTCTACTTGGGCAGCAAACAGGCTTCAAATTGAACGGAAGCCGGCCACGAGTTATGCCCCGCTAGTTGGCCGTCCCGCCCACCTCCTGCACCGCCCACTTCCGTCGCCCCACAGCCACCCACCACCCACCGCTCATCTCCTGTCCAAGGCCGAGGCGGAGGCATTGTTCCATGTCGTGACTCCTTCGGCTTTCCCAACATCTTTTGTTGTTCTCCAGAGGGATGGGCGGTGGAAAAGCTCCGGTGCCGCCCTTTTGTCGCTGCGCTTCCGCTAACCTTTTTTGTTCTGCTCTTTTTTGCCGGCCCAATTTTTCCTGCTGCGCTGCTCAGTTTGATTTGCGCCGATTTCTTTTCATCCCAGTGTCCTTTAAAGCCCGATCCGTGCCCTGCCTTTTCCATCAATTTGATTTTGTTAGTTTCCATTTCATTGAATTCTCACATATCCGCATCCGCACTCGCATCCAGCTAGTTGGCGAAATTGTGCCATTAGTTGGCGTTGTCCTTGCTTTTCCTCTTTGTTATTATTCTACACTTTAAAAAATGATTTTCTTGATATGCAATCCTCAGACAAAACAAATAAATAAAAATTAACTTGGTATAGAGCTATTAAAAAAATTTGGTTTTTGAAAATCAGTTTTAATTATAATAGTATGAAAACGTAGTTATAAAAACTCCTTGCTCACTCTGTACATTTTTTTCAGTGCATTCTATTCTATTATATTGCGCAGCCGCCTTTTTTGTTGCTGCATTGTCTGCCGCGTTGTCGTGTTATCCTGCTGCCAACAACAAAAGGGTTTCGGCCATAAAATAACCAATTTGCATAGTTTAGTTAGTTGGACGCTTCCGCCTGTGACACTTTTTCAGCGGGCCTACCGAGGGTTAAAGGGGCGTGGGCGTGGCACGTAACCCGGAGGCGGGGGCTGTTTATCCCCGACCAGCCTTTGCTGGCCATAATTGATGACTGTTGGTAACGAACAACAACAGGAAGAGCCAAAGCAATGACGAATTTTAAATTGCTTCTTTTTTCGTGTATAGATTTCAAATTGAAGTTAATGGAAAAGTTGACGATAAAAGTTGATTGAATATTTCTTTGTTCGAGTATGTGCTAGCAAGTGCATTTTAATTTTAACCCGCTTAATTTAAGTACTTGATTAAGTTTACAAATAGTTCAGAATCAATTTATAGTTAATTATTTATTTATTAGCAAAATACCTTTTTTTTGGTTACACAGTCAGACTTTTTTAAATAAAATTTGATTGAATAAAATCTGGCAGGAATTTAACTAAAATAAAATTTGGTTGAATAAAATCTGGCAGGAACTTAACTAAAATATAAAATAATAATTGTTTGAAAATTTGCGGAATTTGAATGTTTAAAAATATATATTTAAATATATTTAAGATTGCTACACATTATTCAAGAAAATAGTTATTTTTAATTAAGATTTATTAAGATTACAATCGTAATTCTAAATCTTTTTTAACCTTCAGAGATTCTTGCTTATTTTTTTTTGGCTAAAAATAAAATAAGGTGCTTCTAGAAACTTAGTCTTTTTAAAGGGCCTTAATAATTTGATTTAATAAAAATACACCTTCTTTCAAGTTTTTGCTTGCATGCATGTTTTAAGCGATTTGAAGTGATATCATATTCAAATCAATCAGTATTTAATGCACTTTATTTCACACAGTTGTGAAAAAAGTTAAGCAATAATATAAAAAAGCGCACTTAATCATAATTTTTTCTGCTTATGATTTGTGGCGCGTTTCCATATCAATAAATAATTTAATCATTAAATTACTTTCTGATTAATTGTTATAAATATGTAAATTGCATTGTTAAACGTAATTGAATGATGCTGCCATAATTCTACAGTTTTTCATTGCAGCTTTCAAAAGAGTCCTCCCAGGCAGTTCTTGAATTCCCACGTAAAGAAAAACACTCGAAAACTGTTTGGGCGAGACCTGCGGCAGCTGCCAAAGCCCGTCTGCAGACCATTCAATTTTCCCACCCCCTGAGGTCACTTGCTGCCAACAATTTTCATAATCATTTAACGGTTTCGCGGCTGGAAATGGGGGCGGCGTCAGGCGGTTCAGGGCCACTCTCAATGGCCATTAAGTTTATCGAAGAACGTTCGAAGAGGTCGTACTTGAAATGTGGCTGCAGAGCCCTTCCGCACACTTTAAGTCAAAAACGGTAATAAATTTAGGACTTGAAAAAATGATCATAGTCTAACAAAATTATAAATTGTTTACGTAAATTAATTTATTAATTATTAATATTGTTTGGTTAATTTTAAGAAATTGTTAGACATTTCTTAGAAATCTAAAACTTTTGTACAAAGATAACGTTTTGCTCTCAGGCACGACGTAGTTAATTATTGATTTACAAATTTGAGTAACTGGGTGGGTTTTCTTCGAGTGCACTCCATCCCGCGCTCACCTTTGGTCTTTTTTTGGCCTCACAAACCGCACACTCGACTCAACAAGGTGGCAACTTCCACCTGCTCCGGGTCTAATGCCGCTGGAGCCAGGGCGACTTGGCCACTTGAGAGTCAGTCGACCAGGAAACGCGGAAATGGCACTGAGCATCATCGCCGTCTTGGCCCGGCCAGAAGTTTGAAGAAGTTTAAAGCACTCGAGACACTTTGGCAACTTTCTTCTTGGGTGCAAAATGGGATGCCCCAAGGGTTTATCAAACTAACGACCTTTGTTGACGAGTGGCCGCCCTGCAAGGGGCTTATTGATTTCTGAGCAGGAAAACTGAAAGCTGAGAACTGACGAGCGCCTGGAAACTGCATCTGCATAATTGGCAATGAGTTATGCAGAATCAATGGGTTGCTCCGAGGACTGACACATTAGACGCTCGGCAGCGATAAGCTCGGCAAATAAATGGAATGAAACTGCACTTAACGTCAACACGACTGACAGCTCTGAGCTGTTTAAATTCTTAAAACGCTTTTTCCCGCTACGTTACACACCGAAATCAGCACCAAGAATGGCCGGGCCTCATGTCATCCTCGCTCCCTCAGTCTTCCTCTCGCTTTTTATAACAAATTGGATTTGGGAAAAATCGCTCACCTTTCATTTCACCTGGATTAATGGCGCCGAGGCGAGCGATGAGTCTCCGGCGCACACAATGGCAGAGTGACGACGGCTAAGTGGTGGGTTCCAGCGAGATACACCTGGCAAATTTCAAATATATGTTTCATTTTACAGTTTAAAGGCAAAAAATGGGAGGATTTCGGACCAAAACGGCTGGTAACTTTTAAGTTGGAGAAAAATGTAGGCCAAATATATGGTTGGCAGTTCATATGTTCGGGTTTAGTAATTTATTTAAAGTTAATTTTACAAAAATGTAAGTTTGCTTCGTTAAAATTGATTTTTCCGAGTTTGTTAATGCAAAAGAATTTGTTAGTCAGGTAAAATACCGAACAATGGATTACAAAGTTGTTTCTCTGTGTAACAGATTTTGCCAGCAGGGGTTCTGGAAAATACTTTCGTTACTGTTTTTTAGCAAAATGGACTCGCTGGGATTTTGCACGCTGATTGGGCGAGCTGCCAGTTTGGACACCTGTAATACGATGAATAAATTAAGTGGTTAAGTTAAAGTAATTGAAAAGCGATTAAGTTGGATACACCTGTTCTGCGTTGATGGCAGGGAACGTAGATTGGATTTCTTTGTCGCGACTGCAGATATTTTTAGAATGTTAAAAAGCAGACTGCCAACAATATCCAGACACAAAAGACACTAAGCTGGACTCTAGCTTTGGACTTCTGAACACAGCAAGCAAACTACCACTCAAAGACACAAAAGATGTTGAGTGCTTTAAACATAAATATGAAATCGCTTCTATATTCTTCTAACTCAATAACATAATTGTTGCCATTTTCGCTTGCTGCATTATGTGCCCACATTTACATCACATTTCGCGAGCATATCTGATTACTCCGGCAAAAAACTCCCACAGACAATGGCCAATATTTTCCCTGAATATCTTCCGGCATTCGTATATCAGTGCAGTCCATGCTAATGGTCTATAGGCAACCCCACCTCCACCCTTGTCGCCAAGCTTCCGTCATTGTTGTCAGCATTATTTGCATATTGTGCGCAAAATTTACTCTCCCCCATTCAGACAATCGCACTGCAAGTTGGTGTCCTGACTAGAACAAGGATATGGATGAAACACAGCGGGAAATTTCAAACTGCAAAGCAAAGCAACTTCGATCGAAAAACAGAAGTGTAGTTTTTAAATCACGAAAAGTGATATCTTTGTAACAGATTTCTCTTTCGACTGCATTTCAATCCATTATATCAACTCAGGAGATCTCAGAAATCTCATTTGGTTAAATTTAAGTCCCTCGTATTCATTTTTCATTTTACTACGAATTAAAATGAATTTAAATACACGCTAACTTTAATATTTGCTAACAAAAGTCGACCATGTTACTTCTAAAATTGAGAAGAACAGCATAGCCAAAACTGTCCAACCTGATAGAAATCCCTTATTATTGTGTAAGCGAATTATTTTTACAAAAGTGAAAAGAAGTTGTATTGATTAAGAAATAAATCAAATTTATCCAAATGTTTATTTATACTTGACAAGCGCAGTGCATTACATTATTTTTTCTCTGTAAGGCAGCAAAAAAGAAATCGCAGGATAAAGAAAAAACGGGCCAACAAATTTGACGGCCATTTTAGGGGCGGCACTCGCAATATCACACTCTCTTTCCCAGATTTCCTCGGAATTTACATTTCGAAGGGGCCACAATAAACTTTGTGTAACTCTTTATACCTTTTCCCTACAAGCCAAGTGAAGTGAAATAGAAAAAGGAATAAATAAGCTAAACAAAAAGCAAAATTTGCCAATAAACGAGGGAGAAAAAGTTTTCTAAGGGCATACACCAAAATCGCTTCAGTTGCCATTTAATTTTTACATATTTCTGCTCAATTGTTGCATAATCAAGGCATTAAAAGAAACGCTTACCCCAGTTGCCTTCACTTTCCAACTTTCCCCACGATTGCCTCCCACAATTGGCAACATCAAAGTCTGGCATAAGTATTTCCTTTCGCCTTTTGTTTTGCTTGTGTATTCAGTTTTGTGTTACAGGTGATTGCATTTGCTTTCCGTCTGTTTCCCGCTTTTGTTTGTTTAGGTAACAATATATTGGCTTGCTGAGGCCAGGAACAGGGAAAACCGGTTAGGTATTACTTGAGGTGTGGGGAAAAAGAGTAAGTCAGCGCGAAGTTTTCAACAAAAAGGGTTACGCGGATTAAGCTGACAAATATTTGTAGGAAATATGAAAATTTTAATGGTTTACGTGATGAATTTAAAAGGCAGTTTGTGAGCAAGACTATGGGATTTTTGAGAAAAACCTCAAAACCTAAGAATGAAACAAAAAAAAAACAAAGCTTCCGTAAGTTGGAGGTTATATACTTTCGTAGACTTACCTTTTTACCTAATGCAGGCATTTTCTATTGCAGTGTTTTTATTATTTTGATATTGGTATCTTTATACCCTTGCAGAGGGTATTATAATTTCAGTCAAAAGTTTGCAACGCGGTGAAGGAGACATTTCCGACCCTATAAAGTATATATATTCTTGATCAGCATCACCAGGACAGTCGATCTTCCCATGTCCGTCTGTCCGTCCATCTGTCCGTCTGTCCGTCCGTCTGTCCCTCCGTCTGTCCGTCCGTCTGTCCGTTTCGACGCAAACTAGTCCCTCAGTTTTAAAGCTATCTGCTTGAAACTTTCACAAAAGTTGTGTTTCTATTGCAGGTAGTATATAAGTCGGAACGAGCCGGATCGGCGACTATATCATATAGCTCCCATAGGAACAATCGGAAAAAACGATTCAAAAAATTGTAACTTTGTTGTTTTACATTATTAAAATTATTTACAATATTTAAAAATTATGGAATTACTGTTTTAATTAAATTAAAATCGGACAACTATATTATATAGCTGCCATAGAAACGATGGCAAAATGCAGCGCAAAATCGACATAGCTTCATTGTTTTTAGTAATATAGGCATAGAAATCGAAATGTAGTCGATTTGTAATAACTGCAAGGGTATATAAACTTCGGCTTGCCGAAGTTTGTTTTCTTTCTTGTTTTTATCTCGTTAAGAGCTGTTTTTGTTTGATATCAGAAGTTTTGGATTCAACTTTTGCAAAAGTATTCCAATGCCATGACTAGGCGTCAACCAAATATGACTTGGTTGTTGAAACCAAAGCAAATGTTTGCAACGCAGTGAGGGGCACATTTCCGACCCTATAAAGTATATATATTCTTTATCAGCATCACCAGGCGAGATATAGCCATGTTCGTTAGTCCAACCGTTGGTCCGCCCGTCTAGCGTCCGTTTTATATATATTTGGATAAAGCGTTGGCCTAATAATTCATTGAAAAAATTGGAAGAAAAAGTGAAAGAAAATGTTAGCTTCCTTGTTTCCACACGCATATCAATACTCAGAGATAGACGATTTTTTATCAAGTTCAGAAATGCGGTTCCGGTTTTATAAAAATCGGACATCTGTATTATAAGTTGCCATATTATTCGATTGCCGATTTTTCGTGAAAAAGGGAAATAAAATAAAATTAAATTAAAATCGATATCTTCAAAATTGAGAGACTAGTTCGAGTAGAAACAGACAGACAAACAGACAGACGGAAATGGCTAGATCGACTCTCCTGGTGATACTGATCAAGAATATATATACTTTATAGGGTCGGAGATGTCTCCTTCACTGCTTTGCACACTTTTGACCAAAAAATTATAATACCCTCTGCAAGGGTATAACAACAATGTTATACTTTTTAAAATTTTTTTTTTTATTGTTCATTTGGGAGCTATATGATATACTTGCCCGATCCGGCTCGTTCCGTTTTAAATACTACCTTAATTGGAAAGAGAACTTTTGGGAAAGTTTCAAGCAGATAGCTTTAAAACTAAGGGACTTGTTTGCGTAGAAACGGACGGACGGACGGACGGACAGACGGACAGACGGACAGACGAACAGAAAGACGGACAGACAGACGGACAGGCAGACGGGCAGACAGACGGATAGACAGACGGATAGACAGACGGACGGACATGCTTATATCAACTCAGGCCGCGATCCTGATCAATAATATATATACTTTATAGAGTCGGAGATGTCTCCTTCACTGCGTTGCAAACTTTTGACTAAAATTATAATACCCCGAGGGTATACAAGTTTCAATGGCTAAATTACGGCAAAGTAATTCCATGAAAACTAAACTTTTCAACATATTATTTTTAGAAAGCCATAAAACTAATTAAAAATAGACGGGTATAAAACGCTTGGTTTTTGCTTATATTTTCACTTTTTTGCCTGACAAGTGTGATGTTTTAAGAACTATTTGGGTCTTCGCGTAAACCTTGTTGTTCTCTTGCATAATCCCTTGATTTTACACCATTATGATTAGTTTAACATAATAATTTTAAATTTTTTCTTTAAAAATTTAATTATTAATTAAATATATTTTCTTGTTTTTACCTAAAAATAATGACTTTACTACCAAATTGGTATATATCACCAAGGTGATGTGCGTGATTAGCATTTTACACTCCAACAATATATAGAATATGTCTTTGCTTATTGACACGATAAAAATGAAGGAATTAATCCTCAAATTTTTGGTGAAGCCGACAAAGACTCCTAAATTTTTAAAAGAACCCTAAATCTTTTTGCTGGAATAATTTGTTAACGGATATATAACAAGTGGGGTGTCATTCGACGCATATTGTCAACAAGAATAAAACCGTGCTAAGAACTTGAACATTTTTCACACCGGCCCCAACAGCTCCCTTATTCAAAGTTTTTTTTGTTCATACTTTTATCACACTGTTTTTGTAAACCAATTCATTTCGTTTTTATCGGACCATCGAAACAGATTTTTAGTTGTGCGTGTATATTTAGTAGACGCCTTCTCAGACTCTCACAGTGCGCATCGTCACTACTTGTACTGCCGCCCACAAAACCCTGAAAGCAAAACTCAAAATAAATATGCCTCCAGAAGAGGTAGCAATTGGCAATTCTATTGGGAATGCAAACGTTGACGTCATTGACCATGATAATACCTTAATATCTTCTAAAGTAATGGTTTGTTTTGGAACACTTTCGGCGTGTCAATAAAATTTGTCCAGATAAATATATTCACCCAAAAAAACTTATTGCTATCATAGTGCGACTGGATTACCCGATTTGTGAGCGTTAAAGTGGGCGTATACGATTTTTCAAATAAACTGCGCTGGCATCACTCGTTCGACTCGGCTTATGATCCTAACAATAATATAAATACAATAGGGATTAAAACGGATTGAAATTCTTTAACAAAAAAAACTTTAATATTAGTTTCAAAGTAATTAATGTATTATTGTTTTGTGACCAAAATTCCATTATTGCTACTATTAGTTTGCAGGAGCTATTTGCAACATAATAATCGTCAATACAATGTTTAATTTTCTAATTTGTAAAATCTAACTTCCAAATGATATTGTATTTTGAAAAATCAATCAACTCGTTCCTGGGTTTCTTTTCTCAACTGTCATACCGAAAAGCAATTTTAAAGTCAGACATACATTACTTTGATTTACTCCATTTAACGTATAAAATGCTTGGACCACAGATGCAATCGAAATTAAGCCCCCAACGAAAAGTAAATAAATTTAACAAAATGAAATGCTGAAATTATTTCCCCAGGTCGTTCAGACACACACCAGCTCGCAAAACGATAAATTGCTAGTGCAATGTTAGCAATTGCTGTTAGCCATTACGTATCCGCCGCGTTGCACCAAAACAAGCAGCAGTAGCAGCATCGGCAAAAGCACACTTGATTGATGAAAAACCTTTGCGAAATGTCAATCCAACATAATTGAGTCATGTGCTGCCTGTCCCACCTGCAAAAAAGCGGTAAAGGGAAACGTGAAAAGTGGCAGCTGCAAATAAAAAGTGGCAGAGTAAAACGCGTGTGTGGGGTCGCCAGGGAACGAGTATCAATGTACTTTGAAAGTGTGTACTGTACCAGCCACACTGGCGTTGGCCAAAACCATCATTACCAGCGCCGTACGTCGCGCCAGCCGCAGCTTAAAGTCACTCAGGTGCAGTGGCCAAGGCGAAATGCACATTACATTGCCTTCTGTTCAAATGCGTCAGCGATGCTCCTGTGAGTCACGAGCTTTCGTGTATGATTTTGGAGTGCATACGAATATTCATCAACTTATGATTTTATATTTGTTAGAGGCAGAGTATATTGTATCATAGTAAAATAAAATTGCATTCAAAATTGGTCGCATTCGACAGTAGTTGCATTATTTTAAATTTTGACAAATAAGATCTTTGTTTTTTCAAGATATAGTTACATTTAGCTCTATTTATCTATATAGGATAGGACTTAAGTTAAAAAAGAAAAATTATTTTCAAAGAGAACATACAATCCTTTTAAGGTTTCTGACTCTTAGCCCTAGGGAACTTTTTCAATAAGGTCAATTTTTATTTTTCCCAAAATAATTTTGAGTATTTGAAAATGGCACTTAATGTTCTGCATGGAGAAAGTGAATTATTTTATTATATACAAATTGTATTGGTAATGAAAATTTATTTTCACTTTTCATTAATTTAAAGTTAGAGGATTCGCACCGAATCCGCTGTGCAGCATCACGATGGCAAACCACACTTGTAATGGCAGGAAAATTAATGCCAGCAAGTAAATGCTGCTGACTACAGTCCCTCGACGGCGACCAGAACGATATACTTGACGATGATGATGGCAGGGCGATGGAACCAATGAAGGAAATTCAGGAGAGCCCTCTGCCTCGCCATCCTGCAATAGAGCACAGAACAAGTGGCAGCCAAAGTCGTTTCAAGTAAGTGTGACAAAATATAAATCTTGGCCTCCACCTTAGTGTGTGTGGACGTATGGCCAAGTAACCTGAACACATAAGCTGCAGTTGGTCAGGAACGCTCGTTAAACTGGACAGCTCTGCTGCTCCAGGAGATGCTGGGGCTGCTGTTGCTGCTGTTGGAGCCGAAGGACCAAACATCCTGGCGACCGCATCAGCTGCAGCTGTTTACGACCTACGCCAAGAGAGTTCAGCTGAGGGCTCTCATTTGCGGCTGGTCGAGGGGATGTTTTTGGGGCATGGCACTTGTTACGACTCGACCACTGTGACTTTCAGGAGTGGCAAATTCACCGACATTGTGGGGTCTTAGAACCGTAATATATATCGGGAATTTTTGATCGAATTTTCGAAAATGTGAACTCAACTGGGGGTACCGCCTTTAGCACTCATTTTAAAATACAGGAGTAACATATTTTGCTCTCCAAAAAGACTTAAGTGATTCAAAACATTTTTAATTGCATAAATTGAATATAGTTTAAAGTGCATCCACATTTACAACTTTACGGACAGATTAATAATATTCGTCAAATGAAAACAATTCCGCGTGTTTCCATGTTTTCAATGACTTGATTGAAGGCGTCTTATAAATGTTTAATTTTGTCTACCTCGACAATAACAATAACCTCTATTTCTCCATATAAAAATAGGGAATAAATTCCCAGTTCTAAAGAGAAAGTCCCACCACTTTCCAGAGGTCTCGCAAGGACTTTCTCTCGCGCATTTCTGCGCATGGTCCGTTGCTCTCCCGTGAATGTGAAAAACGAACAACCTAGAGCTGGTGGGAAAATTGTCGCTTTCGCCAGAGAAATAGTGGCACTCTCTCCGGCTTTTCTCATAGTACCGTTTGGTGTGGCATGAAAGTAAAAACAAAGCTGGGAGGAAAATCACACAAAAGTAAAGGAACTGAAAGGACTTTCTTGCCAGCGATAGAGCAGCTCTGTGTGCGTGAGCCACAAGAACCCACTCTCACACACGTGGTGCTGACTTGGCCAGGACTTCAATGCATATGCTTGGCACACATATACACGCGGAAGCAGCCGGGCCAGAACCAGAAATATGCAGTGCAATCCCTTTAGGATTTGGCCAACTGTTTGCACGCACTCTCAAAAACTTGAATGCACCTTAAATGCTGGGGGTAAAGGCGGAAAGGAGCCCAAAGCTCCCTCGAACTTTGACAATCTAAGCAGTTTACTGTGTCAATATGTTACGTTTGCTGCTCGTCCCACAGCCAAACTTCGCATAACTTATGCATGCAAATTTCCCGCTGCTTTGCCTTCCTTCCTTCAGAAAAGGTGAAAGACAAAAGCAGCCAAATCGCACCAAATGCGGTTATTGCAGCGATTATTTTAATGGCTCTTCTCGGTTGTTTGATGCCACAGAACTTAACGTACTTATGCTGTGCATGATTTCTCTGTTTTTGTGGAGCTGCCAATGCAGATGTATTTAACACCTGCAAAGTTTGGCCTTCCAAAACTCATTCATGGTGCATTTCCTGCAGTAGAGTCATTTGTTAGCTAGTTCCTGGGAGTACAAGTTGGTTTCATTGGGCAGGGCGATTTGAAATTCAAATTTTTAAGTTGCCGCAAAATCGAAAAGTTTGGCAACTTCCATCTAAGTGCTCAATGCCAAAGTTGGCCAACTAAAGTTTCGACGGAAAAATACTTTATGTCATGCGATTGATATATTTTCAATGTGCAATCGAAACAGGCTAAAAAAACATTGCTTCTTTTTCATTACTCAATAAATTTAGGTTTGAGAAAGGTTCAAAATTTTAAGAATCGAAATAAAAAATTTTTGGGTACAACATTTTCTTTAAATTTACATTTTAAATATTTGGATTTTTTTAGAGTATCACGTTAAAATACAAAACACGTTCGGCATTTAAAAAATTTATTTTACTTATGTAAATCAAATTGCACTGAAGCAGCTGGAAAGAAATGGAACTCCTTCATTAAGTTATGATAAGTAAAATAGTTCTCTCCCGAAAATATGAAAAAATTTGAATTTTCCACAAAATTAAACACGACAGAACTTGGGAATATTTGCGACAACAGGGTTCATAATTCACCCAAAAGTTCAGGCACAACTGCTTATTCTTTTATTATTATTTTTTTTTAATTTACACTAAATATTGCAACGACGTCTGAGTCGACAGGAACACAACAGGGCGCAGCTGCAGTTCCGCGCAGCCACGCCCCCTACCACTCCCATCCCAACGCCTCCACCACGTCGTCTGAGTTCGCTTATATTTTATTTGTGGCTAAAAATTGCATTTATGAATAATTCAGTGAAGTGAAAAATTTGGGGTTTTCTTCGCCCGTCTCCCATCGCTTTTCAAAAAATAAACTCTGCCGAAAAAGAATTCATTTTGTATTTTTTCGCAGCCACTTCCGCTAGTTCCGCTCCCCCCGCAGCACGTTTTGTAATGTGTGCGGGTTATCAGCATTTTGGGTTAATATTTAATGTAAATGACAGACCGACCACAGTGCGGCTGCGTTGATGGGGTCTCGGACACGGGAGATCCGGATACGGATTCGAATCCGGGAACAGGGAACCTGGAGCGCCGGCTCCGCGTCCAAAGTTACTCTTGGTTTGCATAACATCCGAAAAGGAGTGCCCAATCCCAATACTTGCAATGTAAATGAGTCGCCGGGAAACGGAAACTGTTTATGCAGATCGAATGTACCCCAGAACACTCGGAATATTTCTGTCCCTCGATTTATGTTTCTGTTTTTAGCCTGCTCCTTGCTTCTTGAGTGTGCAAAATAAACTACCAACTATTCCATAAATTAACATTGCAAAATTATTCCGGTTTTTTTAGAGTCTGGGCAAACTTTGCGACATTTTGCATTGCAACAAAGGTTGGAAATCTTTGTCTGTGAAATTTATTTTTTATTTTATTATGGGGTGAATACGCATATTAATACCATAAATTATTTAGAATTTTAAAGTGCAATATATTGGCATTGTTTTGAAAACATTTATCCATGATAGTGCTGCCCTTGGATGTCATAATACTAGAACCAATATACAACCCACTTTCAGGAGAAGTCATGCGTCATAACAAAGTCAAAGTGGGTCTGTTCCCTTTTCGACAGCCGGTAAAATTTTCGCCCAATGGTGTCTATTTCCATATGATTATGATAGCGTGACCCCAGTGTGGTGTATGACATCACTCTGGGAGGAGAGGTTTGATCAAGAGTTACGTTTTAAAAGGAAATATTACCTAACAAAGTAGGCGGCTTCCAGAGCCTTATTTTGGTAGTCGATTAGTTTTGAGAATTCCTTTTTAAGCTGGCTATTATATCGGAGTGTATCTACTTTCGAGCGCGCCTTACAAGTTAAGTCCCTGGTATTCTAAATAGTTAGTGGTATGTCATAATAATAATTAATTAAACCTTACATAGGAACAATAACTTTGGTATAGCTGGGATCTTTTGGACAAATATCGCGATCGTCATACTTGGGATTATATGTGAAGTACCGGCTATTTTCTTTTTCATCAAAGTCCCATGCATACCGCTGATCATCGTGGTGACGTTTCACATTCCTGCCCAACAAAGTTCGCTTGTCATGGATCGGAATATCAAATTTTGTAGTTTGCCTAACAAATGCGATGCCCTTCGTTGTTGTGTAGCGAGTAGAAAATGCTGATGCCATGGAACAATTCAAAAAATAATAGTTTAACAGGAGCAACACGTGTAACTTAAACTAAACTAGTTTTAAGGCAACCTTTAAATAAAAGGCATGCTGAAAAAAAGTGAACTAAGTTTGTTACTATAAAGAAATTTCAAGATTTTGTAGTTCTAATAATTGTATTACTCAAATGCCAACATTTATTATTGATATAAATATCAATATTTAAAGCCTGGCAGAACACTATAAGATCGCACGATGCCAATCGCAATATTTAGCTCAAAAAAACTGAATTGTTTACACCCTTAATCAATAAACTTAAGGGATAAAAAAAAAAAAAAAAAAAAAAAAAAGAGGGAGTAGAGATAGAAACTTTAATCACGCATAACTTTTTTAAAATTTCATCAACTATTTCGATAGGTATTGATAAACACAATAAAACTGCATTTTCTTTTCCGAAATATTTAAATTTTTAAAATGTACATAAGCGATTGTGGGCGTTAAAGGGGGGTTTTAAAAAAAATTATCTAAATTGCATGCCAATCTTCTAGCTTTTATAGTTTCGAGATCTCAGCGTTCATACGGACAGACAGACAGACGGACAGACGGACATGGCTAGATCGACTCGGCTAGTGATCCTGAACAAGAATATATAACTTTATAGGGTCGGAACGCTTTTCTACCTGTTACATATTTTCACGATACAATATACCCTTTTACTCTACGTAACGGGTATAATTATCAACTATCGGGCACACAACCCCTCCGCCATTTTCTCGCGATTCATTCAATGGCGCTTGGCTTACCGCCCGTTAACACCCACTATCGAGTATCCTTGAAACGGCTCAGCCCCAAGCCCGCAGACTCCGCATTCAACATACTTTGCGCGTTAAAAATATGTAAAATATTTTAACCAAAAACCTTTTCAAAAGATTGCAGAGCAGGCGAAGCTCTTCGTGTGTGCATACTTGGCGTATGCGTGATGATATTAAGCGGCCCAAAAGCCAGTTGTGCGTGTGTGGAAGTGTCTGTGAGTCGGCTTGATAGCATTGATTTTACTTCCCATAATTTCAAAGAAAACCCACAAAGAAAGCAATGAAAGTTTTCGGCTGTAAAGGAAAGTTTTCATGATATTTAAGGTTAATTTATTTCTTGTTGATAAAAAACAGAAAGACTCCTTACCTACAAGCCATAGCAACCCAACTTTAATGCTTTTATAGCATTACATTTTTAAAAGTAGGCAAACGAAAGTACACAAAATAAAGTGGTGAACGCGTTCAATTAGAACAAACGACTTGGTCTTTGTTAATTTAGACTTTGCTTTTTAAGTCCTTGGAATTCCGGAAACAATAAAATGATCAGTAATTATTTATTAACTGTTGTCATGGAGTGCAGGCATAAGCTTTTGCTGGGCCAATTAAATACAAATTGAACTTACAATCCTACACCAATTCTTTGAACGAAATAGTGATAATACACAAACTTTTTTCATGAAATATAAATTACAAGAAACGCAGAAAAAGTAACGGAATACAAATCATTTAAAAAGGATCGGGAAAAACCGGTAAAAAGTCGAGGTAAACTTCTACAACAAGAAAGGAAGCCAACAATAATGTTACAAAAATAAACGTTCTATATTTCTATTTTTAAGCGTATCTAGCTTAAATTCAATGAATCTATGTTGATTTTCCAATAGTTTTTTGATCGTTCTATAAGATTTAGTCGTCCTATTTTTATGCCCGTATATGTAAAAAGTATTTTTCGATTGTTCCTATGGGATCTATTTGATATAGTAGCTCTATGCGGCCCGTTCCGGCCTTTTACTAACAGCAAATTAACTAATAGAAAGCGGGCGGACAGACGGGAGAGCAGAAAGACGGACAGGCGGACACGTCCAAATCAACTCTTTTGGGGAAGCTGATCGATTATAAATATGATCGATAATATAAATGCCTAATGCCCTCTGCAAAGTATAAAAATACTTTTATGATACTATTTTATGTATTATATATTTTACGTGGCTGACAAATGTTAGAGATACATTATTTTATTAAGGTGATTAGTTTGATTGAAATGAATTTGCGTGTTTATGGTTGTTTACCAAAATCCTATTTCTATCTTTACGTTTTATCTCATTGTCACCTCAAAATTCTAATTAAATTAAACTCTTATTAAAATAGCACCCAATGCTCCCATTTATATTTCCTCTTTTGCTTACAAAGAATCTGTGACCGTTTCCCATGCCCCAATCCAAATTTATGGCTTTAATCTTTTGGCTGGGAATTATATTCGCACTTTTTTCCCCGTCTATTCAGAGTAGGCTTTATGGCTCAAGGACGTGGCGCTTCAAGGACTGAGTTTGGATTTGTGTTTTCATTATGAGCTCGAAGAAGGTCTGCTTCCGAAAGTGGGCGGCCACTAAGCTGCATTCCTTTTAGCCTCAAATGGAGTGGTACAACATACAAGCAAAAAGCAAAACAGAATAAAAACCCAGCAAATAAATCAAATTAAATGAAATGAAATAGTTCAGGATTTGGGTGCGCTGACAATGGAATTCAGCAGCCACTTCTCTTTCTGTTTCTCCTCATTTATAATTTCTCGATATGCTGGGCTCATACCTCAGAAATTGTTCACATTTTTCAAGGTTTATTAATTCTGGCTTTCGTAAAGTCCATGACAAAAGAATTGACAAATTAAGAACACTACTAGGTAGTAGTTCTAGTAAACCAAAGACGAATTGGCCATTCGAAGCACTTGATATTCTAAAAAGCCATGCAATTCATTCACCGCCATTTTAATGACATAATTGGGCTAGATATGATTGATATATACATATTTCTGCACAAACATTGGCCGTATCGTTAATGGCATAGCATGCACCGTGTTTAACACGATAACACACCACTTATCCCAAATGGTGTCAGGAGAGGGCCAAATGCATCGCCAGGCCAAGCACATGGGCCGATCATCCACGTGGCCCACTTCCAGGGCAATTCTCCACCAGTCGCCCGGCAATTCATATCCTGGCCCTGCACAAACACAAACACAATCACAATCGCAATCGGCACCACCACACACATCCTGGCAGAACCGGCAGCGAGCTTCCCCGGCGGACAGAGGACACAGCGCAAAACACACTCGAGAATATTAAACAAAATGTCAATTCGGAGCCACATTTTCGGGCAGGGAAGTCGAGCAGCCGAGCAGCGGGCCTCAAGGACCTGTCAAAAATGGGCAAAAATCAAATCAAATTGCACACTTAGGTTGCAATTGCAGCGGCATCGACAGAAATCAAAGTCCGCTGGCAGCAGGGTGCCCAATCAAAATGGAAATAGTTGTGCCCGACTACCGAGTGACCAGCTCTGGGACTTCCCAACCTGCTCAGCCCCCTAGAAAGGGAACTCAGGCGAAGGCCGGGCCAAGGCGAAACGGAAATGAAATCAAGCAAATTGAATGCGATGAGTTGGACGTGGGAATACGTGCCAACCGTTGTCATAACAGCCGTGACGATAAAAAACACTCCAGATCAACGGTAATTGCTGCCGACAAACTGGCATCTATCTGCGAGTACGGGATATCCATCCTCGACCGAGGGACACAACGGCGGAACACGCGCCGCCGCCAGCGAATCCGAGTTCGAGTCCGAACCAAAATCCATAACACAGCCACCAACAATGCGTGCCAAAGCCATGCGAACATTTCAAGACATCCGACCAACTTCCGTTGCCAGGCGTAAACGGAGAAAAAATTTGGGTTCACAAATATGCTTCCTAATTTTGCGAATTTTTTACGACCTCGTTTTAAAATGCTACAAGTAATACATTTTATTCAAATTTGTAGTATTTTAAAACCAGGTTTTTTGAAATTCTACAAAGATACTTTTCATATGTGTCAATTGGAAGTTTATTTATCAATGCATACATTTTGATTTAATGAGAAAACATTAAAATTCTTTGACTAGCAAGTATTTTTAAAAATGTCCTCTAATATTTCATAATTGTAAACAAAGGAGGTTAATATATAAAATTAATTTAAGAACAAAGAAAATTGAATCGAACATTTTGATTGGATTCTTATTATTTATTGTAGATACTCCAAAAGTGATGAAACATTTTTAACATGAGCCGAAGATAAATTCTTTCTCAAAGTTTGGAGGCAAGACTAATACTTTATATGAAATCGACTAGCGTCTTCCGAAAACTTTCAAAGAATGAAGTATTAAGAATTGCCGAATTCCACTTGTTAAGTTACCTTTCTTCCTGTGCACTCCTTAGGCCAAAGTTGCTCCGCATGTCACCGCGAGGCCTCCTGGACAAATGGCCTTTCCCATTTGCTATATCCACTGCTCCATTCTCGGTGCCATTCCCATTCGCAGTCCCGACGGGCGGGACTTTGCCCCCGACAATTGACATTTCGCCACCCATAGCAGTCGCCTGCGCCTCCGAGTCCCCATCCATTTGTGTGGGCGGATGAGTGGATGGGTGGGTGGGCGACGAGGTGTGCGGATGCGTGGGTGGCTTGTTGTCGCGTTTTGGCCGCTTCCGATGCCGTTGCCACCTGCTCTTGTCCATCGCCATTCATCAACATCAGCGCTGAAATTAGAAATGTTTTGCGTTTGGCTTCCGGCAGGACTCGCCGCAGTTCCAATCCCACCTCCACTCGCCGGTCTCGAAACCAGATTGGAGCTACGAGTCAGGAGCTAGAGCCACGAGGACGACATCATCGACAGGAACCAAGCCGTCGACATAGTTTCATGCCATTTGGACAGCTTTTGGCGATGGGGCTGCGCTAATGTCGCGTCGTTGCCGTTTTCTGATTTGTTTACCTTTTCAATTGAATTCGTGTCGCGAACGGCGAACCATTTCAATTACACTTGACAGCAAAGTGGAAATTCGCACTGGTCGGAGAATTTTAAGAATATTCTGAGCGTAATTAAATGTACAATCAGTTGGTTAAATGGTGGGATATGGCGTTTCCAATATACAATACCAGCAAAAACAATTAATAAAATAAGGAAGATAAAAACAGGGAAACATCTTAAAATGGTTATTATTAAAAAAAAAACAATTTTTATAAAAGCTATATTGTTTTAAACTATAAAAAAACTTCAGTTTATAAATCATTTGAAGATGTCAATAATTTTTCTTTTAAATAATCAATTATTTAAAAATATTTTTTTTAATATCGAATGAAAAGGCTACAAATTTTAAGCCAATTGTAATTTCATCTGAACTAATAAAAACAAAACTATTTCCAACTTAATAATTTTATTTTCTGGATTTTGAAATCATTTTTCCTTAAGAAGAAATAAAGTTAAGAAGAGTTTTTGCACAAACTTATTTAGGTGTGTTTTTCTCTTCACCTTATTTCTAATTTATTTTCGACATTATTGTTCCAATACATTTTTAAATAATTTATGTGCTAATATTTTTCAAATTTATTTGCTTAAGCAAATAATGTAATTCGACTAAGTAAGATTTAATACATAGCAAAAAGGTGAACGCTGCAAGTATACACCTATTTCTATTTCCTTCCGTGCTTTTTCTGATTAGTGTTCACAACACACTGGGTAAAGCATGGCACTTCACCTGAGGACGTGAAAGAAATTCGGACATAGACACATGAACACATTAGAAGGGAGTGGGATTCCCTTCATTTCCCATTATTGCCCCATGGCAAATGGTTTATGGTTTAAAGAGTTAAACGCTAAAATCAAACTCATTGTGTATGTCAAAATGCCTTTTGGCCAAAAACAGAGACTTGATTTTCGGCCGACTACAGCAAAATCTGTCAGGGTAATACAGACGTGCCATCTGCACAAGAGTTTACTGCGACTTCTCTATTAGGCCAAGTGAGTGCAATTTTTCTGGGTGTGGGTACACACATTCTTGCTTCTTGGGCTTAGGTGCCCAATCGACTGGGTTGATGTTGACGATTACGGCTGATTTTTACGACAATTTGTCTGGATGTGCCTACATCCAAATGGGGATATTCAACCTCCCCCGGGGGTCAAGGACTCGGCCTTGCCTCGTCTTGCGCCGCCCGAAAGCAAAGAATGAAAGAGCCCCTTGAGGACATAATCGAATGGCTTAAAACTTTTCCGAAAGCTGCGCGAAATAAAGCAGCGAATATTTCAATAAATAAGGAGGCTTTTGCCAAGGATATTGGTGGCAACTTCTTGTGATATCAGGCGATCGGGGTGCCAGCATATGGAAACTGTTGCTGCAAAGGGCAATAAATAGCGGAAGTAACGTTGTGGAGCTATGCTCCAATTTATTGCTTTTCGCATAAAATACTTGAGATTTTATGTGCATCCAGCAAGGTGAATGGGTTTGGGGGAGGATTATTTCCATTCCAAAGCATCAGGCTCTTCAAGATGTCTGAAGGTCTAGCAAGTTTCGGTTCTGAACTTTTCATTCCCACAATTGTTGAATGTTCATCGTTTCCCAGTTATTGCCAGCAAATCATTACTTTCTGGCTCTATATTCATTACGATAGCGAAAATAATAGCAACTTAGTAAAATGTTAGTTCTGGTTTCAATATTGCAGATTGATTGCCCAAATTTCTTATGAAATAACATTTATTTTGGGAGGTTATACTTGATTACGATACTTGATAAATTCTTAATAAAAACAGTAATTTAAAAAAATATTTTTAAGGGATATCCCATTATTTGACACCGGATGTGTAATAATAAACTTCAGCCCCCATCAATCAACGAGCTTGTTTAAGGACTAAGTACTCCGAGGGAAAGTGTGCCATGCACATACTCTGCCCGCCGAATCAAAGGCCGTCCAAACTGAGGCCTATTTAAGCCGAACAATTCCAGGGGCGGGCCAACACAAAGCCAAGCACTGGCTCTGGTTTAAATAAACATGCCAACCGAACATAAAGGGCCAAGCGTCGGCACTAAACCCAGCAAAATCAGGTGAATGAGCACTTTAAGTCTTTGTTTCGCCGAATCGAAATGAAACAGCAAACAATGCCGTCTGACAGGCTGGAAAAGCAGCAGCCGGCGGTGCCAACAAAAGCTAGCTTGCTGGCGTTTTAATAGGATTACAACAACAACTACGGCGGGCAGCAATTGGCCAAGGCAACACAGAAACACAAAAAGCGCAATGCGAAAGTTAGTGAAACGGAAGCCAACCTCCGCTGCGGTAACTCCTCCCCTCCGCCAGCAGTTGTTGTATTTGGTTACCTGTTAGCCAATTGTTCTACTGACTCCTCTAGTTGCTCCCTGTCAGTCCGGCCGCTTGTTTGGGTTTGTCATTTCCATAGCCGACTGTCAATGGGGGCACAAAACTGTCGCCGAACTGGGCTTCCAGGGGAAGGAGATCCACAACAGCTAGGAGTGGCCATCAAAACTGACGCCACTTGCCAAAATAGTTGAAAAGCTAGAGGATAAGCCTAACTTCATTAATTATCATTTCAAATCCGCAGCACATTCTAACTCTAAATTTAATGAACGCGGTAAGAAAATTTCATTAAGAAGTTTGGATAACCCCTTTTTTAAGGTTACAAATAATGACAAATGCTATTGATCGACGGTGTGAATACGAGATTTAAAAACGAAAATACGGAGTGAAGCTAAATCATTAATTACATATTCCTACAATATTTACTTTTATAACGATTATCTTACTTCTTCATAGAATATCTATTTTATTATATGTACTTCTTGATATAGACTAAAAAATGTTCAAGACGGTTAAGAAGAAGTGTTTTATACCTTTTTATTTTTTGAGTCTTTTGAATCTGCCCTCGCGTAAGTGAAATTTTCAATCTAAGTGGAGGCAATTGGTCAACAACTTGGCCCAGTTGTAGTCCATCCAGCTGGCCTTCCTCTAGCTGCTTTGCTTTGTTCGCCTGTGAATTTGAATGCTCCACGGAAACGGATGTGTTGATTGTTAGCTTTTGGGAGGAGTCCACCAGCAGGACGATGTCCTTGCACTGTAGGCACAACAACTCTGCTGTTAACTGGGGAACCAGGATGTTGCACAGTAAAAAATTAATCCTAAAATATTATTTCAGATAACAGAAAGCTGTTTTATAAACAACCGAAGCACTTAAATAAAACTCTATAAGAAATATATAATAATATAATGTGAGCCTGGAATGTATTAAAACTTGAAGTTAGGCAATATTGTTGTTCTCCGTGTGGGAACTTGTTACTGGTCACCGAATGCTGGACATTGGTCACTGGACCCGGGGCAATCAACTGGGCCAGTTGTCATCCGCAGATGATGATGACGATAATGAGCTGGGGCCTGATCATGGTTTACTGACACGTAATGACAGCTAAACTTTCAACACTAGACAGTTACATTTGCCAGGACATCGAGGGTAGAGGACCTGGGCCGTGGAGTCTGCAATTGCCCGGGGTGGCCGTCATTAAAATCGCTGTGCCGACGAGATGTAGTGTACCAGTGATGAACCGTGCCAATTTCGAAAATGCTAGATTTCGGGAAAGCCAAATAAATTAAACTAATTTTAAATACCTTCAAAATCGTTCACTTTGATGCGTTCTACTCACCTAAGACAAATACCTTTCTACGACACTGACCAGTTCAATTTTGTCTGAATGAAATTTAGAATAGGAATTTTTATTCCGAAGGTTTTTTGATTCAGGAACTAGAACAAAGATTTTCCAACCCTCGAAGATATATATATGTTCTTGATCATCAGCAGTAAATGTTCGTCTGATCGTACTATAGTCGAGTTGTTGTAGGAACCGTGTGTCGTGTTTAGTAACGGGTGGGTCATAATCGCGAAACTCGACTTGAGCCTATACCTTATCTAAAATTTAATAATCGAACTAATTAAATTTCGATTTTAGTTGTTTCCGTAATCTTTGCAACGGTTGTTATATACGTTCTTAAGAAATATTTAAGGTAAGATTGACAATACAGCGGGCAGAAACAATAATTTGCTTAATATTTGGTAAAATTACATAAATGATATAGCTAGGATAGAAAAACGCTAAGATGGCAACCATCATCCGAAATACAGGCAACGGCAGCGGGAGCTGCCAATGAGTCGTGCAGGTCGGCTTTTGTCAGTCGTAACTGTAAATGCGTGACTTTTGGCCATTTAATGATGTTTCATCGTCATTGTGCACAAATAAACAATCATCATCATCCGCACCACGAGGAGCACAAGGATGAGGGTGAAGCTGGAGACGGAACGAGGGTGAGGTTTTGTCCTGCCTCATTTGATGACATGGCTTTCAATGGCACTGGTTATTAATGCGCCTGTTTGCTCCCTCGGCCAACAATAACGCATTTAAAACAACAATAACCCAATGAGCCAGTAATAGCCATGACCGTTCTCAAATCGCAGCGACATCCAAGGACTAACGAGGACGATTAGGCAGCGGGAACAGTGAATTTCGGAAAATATTCGTGGGTGGAATGGTCAGTTTACGAAAGCCTTATCATTTAAATTATACAAATAGAATGGTCAGTTTAGGTTTGTTCACTTTGAGTATTTTGAGGTAGAAAATATTTAGAATTTTTTTAAAACAGCCGTGTGTAAAATACCGAAGATCAGTTGAAGACTAAAGAAAAGTTTATAATTTATATACCCTTGCAGAGGGTATTATAGTTTTATTCAAAAGTTTGCAACGCAGTGAAAATTACGTCTTCGACCCTATAAATTAAATAAATTCCTGATCAGCTTCATTGCGAATGTTGATCTAGTCATCCGTTTTTACACAAACTAGTGGTTTAAAACAACGAAGTTATATTTTTTTAAATTTATTTTTCCCATTGTTCCTAAAGAAGCTTTATTTATATATATATAGCCGGCACGTTCCGACTCCATTTGGCTTTAAAACCAAGAGACTATTTTGCGCAGACGGACGGACATGGTCATGGCTAGATCGATTCTCCTGGCGATAATGATCAAGAATATATACTTTATATATATTTATCCTTCTCTTCCTTGCAAACTGTTGACTGAAATTATAATACCATCTGCAAAGGTATATAAATTCATATTATATTGGCGTGGATTATATTTAATTAATATGTTAATTTTTATTAAAGAGTTATCACTTATTTTTAATTACAATTCAACAAGGCAAAATAGCACGTTGACATGTTCATGGCACAAAGGCTTTCCTCTTCCGTGTGTGCATCATGATTTATGGTTTATTTTTGCTAGTAATTCATATTAATAAATAAAATATGCAGCTTCCTGCATTCGGCTTATAAATTCAACGACACGGATATCCACAGGACAAGTTTATTGCATTGACAGGGTTGGCTGTCAGCCGGATCCGGACTTCTGCAATCGACTTTTTGATCGGCATCTCTGCGTTCTCCATAATGCGACCCAGATTCCGCACTTAATAAATACTTTGGCCCAAACCAAAGGTGCACGGTTCACTTAGCGCGCTCGAAAATAGACCCGAAAGGGTCGAGAAGTGGGCGTTGGACTTGGACGAGTCCATTGACTTGGCCTTTGCAGCCGGAGGAGGGAAGTTAGAGACTCGGCTTACGGCAGCTGGGTTCTTATTTAAAGTTTTGTTGGCCAGTCATGTGTACGGAGGCGAATTGAAGCAGCAGCTAGAGCAGTGGTAATGGTAATGGAAGTCCTGCAGGATGCGGAAGCGGAGGTCGAAGAGGCTGGGATGCGCCAGAGCAAGCTGCCCTGCAGTTCGTGTCAGGGCCAAGCGAAAGCATTTTATTTCTTAATTTTGTTTTGGACTAATACTAATTCGATTTCGCTGTAAGCAGAAGCTTGAGGAGAAATACACAGAAAATAAAACAAGAGTAAGAAACCTTAATTCCGAAAAATAACAGTGTTGAACTTAATTTAACTTTAATGTTAATTATGGGAGCCACCCTAAGAAAAGTTGCACTCGGATATACATTTTATTAATATTAAAAGTGACACAAAGTTACATTCTTAATTTGTATAATAATTATTTTTCCATGTCCAAGAAAAATTGTCTTTTAAGCAATTTTTGTACAGAAGACGCAATTTAAATAACCTTGTCCCCAAATCGCTGGATATACATAGATTTCGTAATTGAGATTTTTTGTGTATCACCAAGCTTATTGACCCGCACCAATTTAGCTTTAACTTTTTTGTTGCTTCCATCGAATCTGTTTTTTTAGTTTCGTGGACTGCCAATTTGCATTGGCTTGGCCATTAGCATCGGGGCAGTCCGTAAGTTGTTGTTCCTTATTGTTGTGTGATAGTCGGACCTCAGACAGTCAGTCAGTTAGACCGTCTGTCGGTTAGTCAGTTAGTCAGTTCGTCAGTTAGTCGGTTTCCCAAGCGACTGTTGTGTGCTTCGTGGTCGTTATTAGCCGCCCGTGTCAGCCAGTTTGTCGTACATAATGAAAGACATGGTTTTCGTGTAGCGATAGCTCTTGGTTTCCACATCCCCCTTTTCCACCCTGCGGACCGTTTGTCCTTGTACGGAGCTCTGTGTCCCCATGTCATTTGAATTTGTGCCCTTTGTTGCTGCTGCTGTTGTGGATGCTGGCATTGCATACAAATACGTAATTGAAAAATGCACATATCTCCGAGATGCTTATTGACTTTTATTGGACAGCCAAAGGGGCGTGGAGTGGTACGTAGAAATGCTAAGCATAAGTCACTTTTCACATGGGTGCGGCAGTCAATTGCATGGAAATTAAATGCATGAACTTGTCCGGAAGGCATCTCAAAGTGACACAATTTAAGCATTCATTTAAAGGGAATGTTTTGGCCTAGGGAAAATTCATTCTGATTCGGATTTGGAATCTTGAAATGCAAAAAAAGTTGAATGTCCCACAAACCGTGTGCGGTTTAAAATTGTGAATTATTATTGCCATTGCGTAAATAACAATCATTCCTGACCGGCTGAATGAACCGAACGGACTGTGAGTCGCTCGGCCGCTTTTTGGGTATTTTTATTAAAAAATTCTACTCAACGCCGGGAGGAAAATGGCTGTGACTACGGCAATGCTCTCCAAATGCGGTCCAGTCTCGCCCAGGGCTGGTGGGGACAGAAAAAAGTTTTTGGCCTCAAACTTTTAATTATAAATAATTTTCAACAATTTAAATATGTCGCTGGCACGCAAATCTGTGCAGCAAATGTTAGAAATGTCTATCCGCAAGGCAAAAAATATGAAAATGCAGCATAGATGAAAATTCGAAGAGCAGAAATCGAGACTCGGGGCTTGTCGGCCCTATATGCACACACAGTTGTATATATTTTTTGGCAAAGGCTGCCAAATGCAGTTTTTTATGGCTTCGAAACTGCTTGAAATAATTCTTTTTCCTTTTCCTCTTTTTTATGCCCCGGTCAGAGCTATGTGAGAGCGACTCCGACTCCAAATCCAAATCCGACTGCGGTTAAAAGTGCGGAAATACATTGAAATGACAATAAAACTAAAACTTGCCTGGTTCGCTGCTACTTCGTTTTTGTGCTGGCTCAATTTTAAAGTTTATGGCCTGACGGCCAGCATGTGCAGCAACAACGCTGGAGAAATGTAAGCCAAGTGTTTGTTTTATTTTATATTTATTCTCACTCTTTTTTCGGTTTCGCATTCATTTGGTTTAAACGTGCTGCTATTAGCGGTTCTTACACATTTGGTTTTGTGCCTTTTTAAACGCTTCAATGTTAACTGGAGAATTACAAAATTGTATACCCTTGCAAAGGATATATAATTTCAGTCAAAAGTTTGCAACGCAGTGAAGGAAAGATTTCCGACCCTAAAAAGTAAATATGTATATTCTTAGTCAGCATCACCAGGAGAGTCGATCTAGCCATGTCCGTCTAGCCATGTCCGTCTTAAAAACACCAAAAGTATGGTATTTCCGATCGTTCAGTTATATGGCAGCTATAGGATATAGCCGGCCGATCCTGGCCGTTCCGACTTATATACTGCGTGCAAAGGAAAGAAGGGTGTGTGCAAAGTTTCAATTCGATATCTTTAAAACTGAGAGACTAGTTCGCGTAGAAACATACAGACGGACAGACGGACAGACGGACATGCTTATATCAACTCAGGAGGTGATCCTGATCAAGAATATATATACTTTATAGGGTCGGAGATGCCTCCTTCACTGCGTTACACACTTTTGACCAAAATTATAATACCCTCTGCAAGGGTATAACAAGAAAGGAAAGCTAACTTCGGGCGGAGCCGAAGTTGAAATACCCTTGCAGAATATTCTGTAAATTCCAAACTAAACAAACACCAAAGTTATGGCATTTCCGATCAATCAGTTATATGGCCGAAGGGTGTGTACAAGGTTTTAATTCGATATCTTTAAAACTGAGAGACTAGTTCGCGTAGAAACAGACAGACGGACAGACGGACATGCTTATATCAACTCAGGAGGTGGTCCTGATCAAGAATATATATACTTTATAGGGTCGGAGATGTCTCCTTCACTGCGTTGCACACTTTTGACCAAAATTATAATACCCTCTGCAAGGGTATAAAAAACTCACAAGACGAAAAAATTTCGCGACATAACTTTTTGTTCTTTTTTAAAAAATAATTGTATATAATTGAACATATTTCGGTTCCTTCTAATATTAGGTCATATTACTTAATACTCGCACTTTTAGAATGTGAAAAGGACACTACCTATCATTTTAATTTTGTTAAGCAGATTCAACAAAAAACTTTTGTTCTAGGACTTTTTTAAAAAGTGTAGACAGGAAGTTCAAATTCTTTGTTAAAGCGGTACGAGGGAGAATTATAAAAACATGTATTTATGCACAAAATTTGATATCACATATTTTTAATGTTGGAAGTGCGATGTTCACGACTTTTATGCTTTGTTGGGAGGTCATTTTGTTTGTTTCATTAGTAAATGCAACTTTTAATTTGTTAAAGCTTATATGAATTCTACTGAATAACACCAAGCAGCATTTAGAATAGAGATGACAGACAAAAACGCTAAATAAAGCCCCAGTTACTTTTTATACCTTTAGCACAAACATTAAACGTTAAGATTTTAACTAAAAAAAAATATTTGTTCTTCTTGAAAATCTAAGTAATTACTAAAAAATAATTGAATTTACTTGTTTTACTTTTTTTGGTTAGAAATATTTTAATAAGTGCACTTCCTAACCAGATTTAAAGAAATTATTAATTCAACAAAAAATATTTCTTGTCCTTAAACAAAATGTATTTGATATTTTAATTTTCCACCAATGAAGTTCTAAAAAGTCTTAAAATTTAAGAATAACAAGAAAGGAAAGCTAACTTCGGACGGAGCCGAAGTTTATATACTCTGCAGAATATTCTGTAAATTATATTCTTCAAATTATTCATATGATGTATTCTTAATACTCATAAAAAGTCCCAACTTCCTAACTTTAAAAACACCAAAGTTATGGCATTTTCAATCGTTCAGTTATATGGCAGCTATAGGATATAGTCGGCCGATCCTTATGAAATTCGGTAGGTCGGATTACTTGGCCAAAAATAAAACTCATAGAAAATCCCAACTTCCTAACTTTAAAAACACCAACGTTATGGCTTTTCCGATCGTTCAGTTATATGGCTGCTATATGATATAGTCGCCCGATCCGGCTCGTTCCGACTTATATACTACCTGCAATAGGAAGACAACTTTTGGGAAAGTTTTAAGCAGATAGCTTAAAAACTGAGGGACTAGTTTGCGTAGAAACGGACGGACGGACGGACAGACGGACGGACAGACGGACAGACGGACATGGCTAGATCGACTCTCCTGGTGATGCTGATCAAGAATATATATACTTTATAGGGTCGGAAATGTCTCCTTCACTGCGTTGCAAACTTTTGACTGAAATTATAATACCCTCTGCAAGGGTATAAAAAGCATATAAATCCCTTTCGATCGAAATATTTTGTTTTTTCATTGGAGAAAAATGGAAGATTTTTAATTGTAGATGTAATTTTTTACAATGTGGGCTGCTGAAATTTGTTTAATTGAATAAACATCACCAGCCGCGATACTCTGCGATAAGCCTTTTTCTCAGTAAGCCAAAAAACAAGCGTAGGGATGTTAGGCTATCCACAAAAAAAACCGTAACCATTTTATTGCTGTCATCCAAGAATTTGTGTGTCTTCCTGAACATGATGTTGTCGGATATAAAATGAAATACAATTGAACAATTATTTGTTTTTCAGAACGATGTTTATATTGCTGTTAATTTTTCCCCAATGACAACTGTTTGTTTGTGGTCTATTCGATTTTTTATAAGCTCGGTCTGGAATTTTAATATTTTTGGCTACCCCTTTCCATTTTTTCAAAAGAAATGGAAACTCAATAACAGTACGCCTTTAGCTTTATGTGAAAAAGTTTGCAAATGGTAAGTCAACCATGACTTTTGGACGCAGACGGGACGTAACAAAACAAAAAAATGTATACGCACTGTGGGGCAGGACAGCAATGATGAAGATGGTAATGACGATGGGGATGGTGACGACAGCCGATGGCTGCTCAGGCGTGCAATTTATTTCAGTTGGGCAAACAACCAAAACAGCGAAAACTGCCAATAGAATTTCATATATGCCCATTCGGATTGCTTTAGAAAATTTTTAAAGTTGCATCAATATGAATAAATAAATCAATTAAAGTTGCCAAAAATTGCGTCGATATCCATGAATGAATGCTATTTTTCTATGAATATCACACAGGGATTCCGGTCAGTTTATTGGCTTTATACAGCCATTATCGACAGTGCCATATTTTGCAGAAAAAAGCAATGATACAGTTGGAGATGATGTTGCGTGGTAATGGAAATGAACAAACAGATTTATGTTGCTGCCATGTGTTTGGCCGGCTGCGGTTGTTTATTTATGCGATAGTCGCGGCATTATTGAAATATAATAGATTCCTGCCGCAGGTGTGTCAATGGGCCCTCTCACTATTGTTTATTCCCCTCCCGACCGCACTTACAAGTTGTTGGGCCCACAGAACAGCCATCCAATAACTTAACACGCCCATTCCTACCGCAAAACACGGCATCTGCCGAGGGCCAAGCTAAGGGGCATCAGCTCCATTCCTGCATCATTTTGCCAGTGTGGTTATTGACAAATGTATTTCCAATTGGTTGCCAGCTCTCTTTGCGTCCGATCCACCTGATACGAGGCCTTATTACACTTTATTCCCGCGTTTGTTTGAACCAGTGTTTTATTGAGCCACAATAATTTCCGCTCAGCTTTTGGAATTTTTACTTTTTTGGGAAAACACTAACACTTGATTGAGGTCAGGAGGCATGTGCGTATTGTTTAACCTACATTTTATATTTTCAGGTGTAAATAAATGTGTGAAGCGCCCTGTACAAATGATGCAGGCTTTGGATTTGTGGGAGATAGATTTTTCTTTTCCAGTATGAGTATTTTCGAAAAACTTTGCAATTTCAGACGAAAATTGCTTTTATTCCATTTTGTCGCTAACAAGTTTGTTCAATTTTTGATTTCGGCGGCAATAAAAACAATCAAATATTCACAATAAATGCTGAGTTATAGTTCGAAAGTTTAATATATCAAATGCAGGGCTGGCACACGGAGCATGCAGATGTCTGTGCATTCGCGGCTGCCACCGTGGCGTATACGTAATGCCAATGTTTGTATGAGTTGCGGGACGGCAAACTACGAGAGCTAGTTACGGAATCGTGCTCTTTTATTTTTCACATTTTTATTGCAAATGTTTTGTCTCTCTTTGTTTGCTCGCCGTGTGTCCTACTGGCGATGCAAAAAATTACAAATAAATAAAATAGAGCCCAATATTGAAAACTACGCGACGAGAAACAAAGAGGGAACAACTAAAATGCAAATAAAATTGTATTAAATTTTAATGAAATATGTGCAGATTTATTCACTTTTTGTTTGTGTAGTGTTACTGATAGCAAATTCACATTTAAGATAGTCGATTACAAAAATAAATCAGTTGCGTAGTAAAAGTAGTTTTAAAGCCTCCTAGGGTTTGAATTCTCGTTGGGCAATCGGGATTCCTTTTTTTCTGTGGTTTAAAGTGACATAGACAACACGTTGCGACAATTTCTGCCACCCACTGAGAAGGAACATTTTCCAAATTGATCCATAGGGGCGAAGAAAAAAAGGCTGAGCAATTAAATCGTATCAACAAACGCATATTTTCGGGGGTGTCAATCACAAAGTCGTAGCCTTAATTAAACGTCACACACAGATGCAGTTGGTACATATGCAGGGCTTAAATGCGGACAGAAAAGCATATCCATTGGCCAAAAATTTGCATAACAATTCAATTCGATTCAATTTGAATTCACTTTCTTGCCCCATAAACTCCAGAGGCACCATTAGTAAGTAAATGCGTAAGCAACAATTTGGGGTTAAATAACTGGCCAAGGAGCTGGTCCATGATTTAAAGTCCTGCTGCAGCCAATGCAAGAGGCTATAAATCAAACGAGAGCTTCTTTTTCTGGGGGAGGTTCTCTTCTGAGCAACTTCAGGAAAGCGAAGAGAGACTCCAAGGACTCCTGGCTGTCGGCTTGTTCCATGTGGCCGACAATAACTTAATTGCAAAGTCATGTTTGCATTGTGGCCAGGTTAGGGGCGCAGGATGCAGGATCCCACCTGATTCAGTTGTTGTCCTCCTCGTTGCGGTCAACACAGGACCAACAAGGACCCACGGTGTACACGCCCGTAAACAGAACATGGCCTGATATGGGTCAGTAGATTATTTCTCCACTCCAAGTTCTACTCCAGATTTATGATTAGATTTAGAGTTCATGTGTCAGTTGAACCAAATTTATATTATTAAATCTGATTAATGTTATGGCTTCTCTCATTATTACTACATTCTAATGTAGCAAATTGACGTGTGACGTAGAGATAAGAAATATGCTATTCATAAATAATTTTGAGAAATAAAATTAAATTTGTTTAATTAAATGGTTTATAATATGCTTTAAATTACATTTCATTATATGTGTATTTATAATCGCATGAATGGAATTTATAAATTACTCAATTAATCTTTTAATGTTTTGAATTGCTGTTGGTACAAAATGTACAATTTATTTCTATACATTTCTAAAAAAGTTTAAAAGAAAAGCACTTTAAACTTAAAAAACAAAAGCAGAAATTAAATTTTTTTTGATTTTCAATTCGTTAGGAACTAAATGTGATTTTTGTGTGCATTTCCATAAAAAACTCTTTGTGTTGGATGAATATTAAAGACAAGTTCTATAATTAAAGTCTTAGGAATTTAAGCCCTTATAACATTTAAAAAAATTGTAATAATTAAAAACTACACTAAACTATTTAACAAATGAATATAAATATATTTTAATGAGTTTTTTTTTTATATTAGTATCTATAACCTTTAATATGAATTTTATTTGTTGAAGCGTGTAATTTTTGGTGTTTAAATATACTACAGAATTTGTGAAGATATAAAATGTATTTTAAGGATTGACAAGTGCCTCGACTATGAGATGCCCTTTCTAAGTTAACCAATTTCAAAAAAATTATGCATTCAGGTGGTGGCCCATTTCGTCAGCCGAACCATCTGCAGTTCTTAATAATAAACTGGCGCTAAATAGGGATAAATATAATCTGCATGCTAAGTTAAAAATCTTAAGCCTTGTTTCCGGGATTCCATATGAAGTGGCTATAATTATGATTATAAATATTAATAAGCTAATAAATTGTCAAAATATAAATACTAGGAATTTTTTTATTTTTAAAGTTAGGAAGTTAGGATTTTCTATGGGTTTTATTTTTGGCCAATCAATCTGACCTATCAAATTTCATAAGGATCAGCTATATCCTATAGCTGCCGATTTTTGAAAGGTATTATAAATGAATCATATGAATAATTTTGGAGAATACAATTTACAGAAAATTCTGCAAGGGCTTCGCCCGAAGTTATCTTTAATTTCTTGTTATAACCTAGCAGGGGGTTATTTGGTCAAAAGTGTGTAACGCAGTGAAGGAGGCATCTCCGACCCTATAAAGTATATATATTCTTGATCAGGATCACCTCCTGAGTTGATATAAGCATGTCCGTCTGTCCGTCTCTCTGTCCGTCTGTCTGTTTCTACGCAAACTAGTCTCTCAGTTTTAAAGATATCAAATTGAAACTTTGCATACACCCTTCTTTCCTTTGCACGAAGTATATAAGTCGGAACGGTCGGGATCGGCCGACTATATCCCATAGCTGCCATATAACTGAACGATCGGAAATGCCATAACTTTGGTGTTTTTAAAGTTAGAAAGTTGGGATTTTTTATGAGTATTAAGAATGCATCATATAAATAGTTTTGAAGAATATTATTTACAGAATATTCTGCAAGGGTATATCAACTTCGGCTCCGCCCGAAGTTAGCTTTTCTTTCTTGTTTTATTAAAATTTCCATCCTATAGCTGTCATGTCAATAAGTACTTTTGTTTCATTTCCATCCCTTGATTTGACTATATCCTTTAGCTATTATGATATTTTACTATCATTTCATTCCTATAGCTGCCATATGAATAAGTACTTTTGTTTGGCAAAGCTCAAAAGTTTGCCGTTCTTAAAATAAAAATTGAAACAATGAAGAAGTACTTGATTTGGTCCGGTAAAACCATTTATGTTTATGTTTATAGGTCACCGAAACACTTATATAATAACTTATTTCTACTTAATTTGAATTTTAAAATTAATGTCTGGTCCTCTGCTGCAGCACGCTTGCCGGACTAACAAGTCGGACCAAACTCTTTGTTTTTCTTTCTTAGTAAAGCCGCAAAGTCACGTACTTTCCTCATACTGTGTGGACACACGGAGGCAACAGCGGTTTTCGCATTCCCAGGCCCTCGTGCACCAATTGGACAAGTCGAAAAGCCTTCACATGTCTTGTCGGGAGTGCTTGCATGTGGCACGCCCTTGGCTGAGATATTTCTAAACGCCGATTTCGGCACAGTCTGAATTTAGCCAAAAATACTTGTTATTGTTTGTCGTGAAAGTAACAGAACATTATAGCTTTTTATATCATTTACGTTTTACGCCATGTTTGCTACAAAGCAAAGTCAAGGGGTGGGTGGTGCCTTCCGTTTCCTTGGGTGGTTTATGACTGATGGGCCGATATGCGATACTTGTCCTCCATTGACCAAGTTTTTCTCGCCGCTTTTCTTTTCCCGTCATTACTGACACACGCACAAGAGAATTTGTTCCTGCTTCATGCCTTTGTTTTATGCCTTATGTCATATTTTTGGCATGGCTTTTAAATATCATGTGACTGGCGTTGATGTCGCAGCACGTAAATGTTTTTAATGTCCAATAAAATTATCGTTTCAGATAAAGTTGTTCAGCAAAAAATAAGGACCAGACATGTGTAAAAATATACAGGATACTTAGGTTGCGGAAACGAAGCAAATTTATAAATTTATATGTTGATTGCTTATAGTCATGCCACTAGCGTTTACATATCACATAACTCGAGAAATAAATATGTATATCAATTTCAATGAATCAAGCTTCTTTTGAATTTTGAATTTTTCGCGCCAATTTTCAAAGGCGTTTTTACGTTGCTTACTAGAAAAAATGTGTAATCAATGAAAATGAATAAAGTAAAAAAATAATCAAATTCTAAGTTATAGCATCTCAGCAATAAACTCACTAAAATGGGGCATCAACATAAGTTAAGTTCTCCTTTTCATTAATTTCCGCCAAATTCCATTTCGTTAAAAAAGGTATTGTTTGGGGATTTGTGCATTTGGCAAATTGTCTAAGCTTTTGACAAAGGACTCTCAAATTCTCGCAACACGCATTTTTCGTTTGCGGAACAAAGTTTAAGCTTAAACGCAAAACTTTTTGCTGCTGTCCCAATTTTTTACGAATATTTCACTGCTCCGCCCTACACTGACCAAAACACAAAGAGACAAACACACACGCATTACGCATACGCCGCGTCAGCCTAATTGACAAGGGTTGAAAATGCGGCGGCAGCACAACTTTTTTGCTGAAATATGTCAAATGTCATGTTTAAAAGGGGACAAACTTTTTCCTAGTTTTGGTTTAACCCTTTTCGTGTCCTCGCCAAATGGCATAAAAATGTTTAAGTGTCCGAGGACTTAAAACTTCTGCGGAAGCGGTCTTCCAACCACATTGAAGACATTAAAAATATCTCCTGGAGAGTGCAAAAATCTTAAGCCCCGTCCACCTGTGTGCACTTCAATGAGGGCTTTTTTAGTCTGCACAGGCACCGATGTTTTTTCCTCAATGACAATTATGGTCTAGCGATGAAAATAAATCAAAATGCAATGGCAGCGAAGGATGCGAATGAAAAAAGTCCGAATCGCACACGCAATTTGAGCAACTTGCAGGAAACACAGAGGTAAACAATATTTTTCAGTTCATTGAACGGAATAAGCTTGTTTCCGATAAGGAAAGCCAGCCAGCGAGCAAAAACCCTGGCTAACACATAAACTCCAAATCGTGTGAGAGTGGTTGTGGGTTCTGGCCCACGGACATTGTTGTTCCTGTCTGGCTGTCTATTGGCCTGTCTTACGTTGCGTTCTGTGTTCTGTGAAACATGCCACAACAACTGGCAAAAGCAGTTCGAGCAGCCTCGCAGAGTTAAGAATTTCTCTGTGCCAATAAGTAGCCAACAGGCCATGCGAGACGGGTGGAGGATGGGGAAATTAAAGCTTTTGATATCGAATTCTAGTTTCTAGCTCGTACTTTGTATTTCGACCTGGGTTTCGTAATTTTATCTGGCTTTTAGTTTTGGTTCAACTGACAGTTGTCGGAGAATAGAGCTTGCGTCGATTGTAAGTCCTTCTCGCTTTTGATTGGAAAACTACGCATCAAATAGTTTAAAGGGCATCGCGACAGTTGATAAAATGTATATTATATTAACTTTGTGATTTTTGATGAAATCGTTTTTTCTAACCCATTGATACAAATTTATATTGTTAGCTTATTTATTGAAAAAATGTTATTCAAACTGGTCTAACAGCAGTTGGAAATATTCTTTAATAAAAAAGTTTCTAAATTTCTATCTAACTTTCTAGGTAAAATATGGTCAATATTATTTACCGCTCGATATTGATACTCGTCGACGTGTACTACTTAAATAAATGCAATTATAGTTTAGCAAGCACGCTTGCAAAATCCGGCGTGCTTCAGCTATAGTTTTCAACAGCTGCCCTAAAATCTCAGTGAGCTATGCAATCTGTAAAACTAATGCTCACCGACTAAGGAAACAAATCAGGTTTTCTCACACCTGGGTGTCCCTTTCCGTTTCCTTTCTCCTTTTCCATCACTTTTTTCCATTTTGAGCTCAGCAAATAAGCAAATCACGTCCTTTTTGTCAGCTCAACTAAAACGAAACATCCAAAAAACACGCACACTCAACAACTGAAATTAATCTGTGTTTGTAGGTTGTGCGAGGTATGACAAAAAATAAAAACTTCATAAGCACAGTGGATAACTATTTATATATTATTAAATTATTAATATAATTATAAGTTTGTTTTTAAAATTCAATCATAAATAAATTAAATTCCCTTACTAAATTGAGTTGAAAAACATTCTCAAATTCTGCTTAGTTCCTAATAACGTTAACACACCACTGTTGGTCTGTGTGAAAGATAGTTATACGAGGGAGAGGAACATGTCAGTGAATAAGCCGACAATCCTCTGGCATCACAATACTCGTAAGTAATATCTGACGGCGGCAACCGCTGCGGATACTTAACGTGAACAGATGATGCTGCATGTGTAAAATCCGCGATGTAATCTGGTGGAACTTTCCTTTGCAGGGATGCTGAATATAACTGATACGACCGTTGGGTGTCTTGCAAATTTATCAGTTTAATAATAGTCGAGCAGAAGCAGTTAGTTTTTGGGAGCAAAAGAAGAGGATTGAACGCCTGCACGTCCAACTTCAGATGTCCAGCAGAGTAAGCAACATTTGAAATTCGACTAAAAGCATATAAAAAGAGGGACTCAGAGGATATTGGGTGAAAGTTCGGGTGGGAGAGCGGAAATGTTGCGTTGCACATGTGACAAGTTTTTGTGTGTGATGTTGTCGTCGAAAGCGGCAAAAACAGTTCAGCTGGTTTGCGTTTAGTTCAGTTGAGTTTCCAGTTAAGGTGAACTGCCATTTTACAGTTTGTATTTCAAACTGGCACAGCAAAGGGTTGGCGGAAGGACGAAGGGGCTCAGACTCGCAACGAAAAATTGCATTGCATACTCCGCGGGGTCACGGCTTCAAATCGTCGCCGTCACACAAAACCAGGATACTTTTTTTACGCAGCACACAGAAAAAAAGATATAAGTTCGGCGACTATATTAAAAAAAAATTTAAACTGGTTAATACTTATTGTCTATATAAAAAATACAAGAATATACATAACAATAAATAAATAACAGCCTATTGTGTATATCATAAATGAATTTTGAACTTAGACAATAGGCTTAATATTAATATTTAAATTAATATTTAAGTTATTTATCAGAATAATAAAATAATAAAAACGGAATGCTAAAATTTGAGGGCAGCGTTAATATCTGATTATTTAGAGAACTTTTTTGTGGGTGCATGTGAGTGCGCTTTCTTTCTTGTTTTTTTTTTTGGTGGTCAGCGTCAAGGCAACTTCCAAAATGCATTTCACTGCGGCTTTCATTTTCGTGCTTGTTGGACACGCCCACAACGCCACACTGGTCCTGCCGCCCCCGAAAACCGAATTCCTGCTAACGCCTTTTTCTGCCACAGCATCGCGCTGGTTATAAATTTAAGCCCTGCGTGGTTTTAATTTTTTCGGGGGTTTTCGCTCTTGTTCCCGTTCCCGTTTTCTGTTTGTTCTTACAGCACCCCCAATGGAATCTTGAGCTGCAGCATTGTTCAATTCCCACATGTCCTCGTTGAGTCGCTCCTGGGTCAAACGTGTGCACTCGGTTCAGTTGGGGTTTAAACGGTTAAGTGCTGGCTAAATTGTTTCATTCTTTCCTTGCTTACCTTTGGCCCAACCGGTTTTTGTTTCCCCACCTTTAGCCCCTTTCATTCCCGTTCCCTTTTGTATCTTTTGTTCAAAGCCATCCGTCCGACGTGCGTGTCTAAGGTTAAATTGCACATGTTGCCATGCGTTTTTCCTGCTGCCTGTGATGGTTTTGTACTTTTGAGTTTAACCTCAAGGTGTTAAGCTGACGTCGAGCTGCCATTTTTGCAGCTTTTTCTCAGCTGCCGACTCTATTGATTTTGAAACACGCAAGACTGTGTGCGTAATTTGAAAGTGATGTAGCTCCAGTGGCCGAGGCGGGGCAAAATAAATTAAAAGAATGCGGCGAATTTTAAATAAAGTTGATGGAACAATTGTAAGGAAACGACATACACTTTTGTAAATGAATAAAATCTGTCTCGGTCATCAATTAGAACTAGTTTCAACAAAAATATTGTGAACTCTATAAGCGTGTGATTAGAAACTCCAAGATATAACCATTTTTTTCATTTCCAAAATTTTGATTTCAGTTTAATAAAAATTGGATGAATAGGAAAATCCATTTCAAAAAGCTTGCTTCATTTTAAAGACTAACAAGAGAGAACGCTATAGTCGGGTGCCCCGACTATCAGATACCCGTTACTCAGGTAAAGGGAGTGCGAGGGAGATGGAGATAGAAACTTTGATCACGCGTAACTTTTTAACGAATGGTCCGATTTGAAAATTTCTTCTACATTTCGATAGGTATTGATAAACACAATAAAACTGCATTTTTACTTTTCCGAAATATTTAAATTTTTAAAATCGTATATAAGCGATTGTGGGCGTGGGGGCGTGGTCCATTTTGAAACAACTTGCGCTGCGTAGGAACTCCTAAAATCTACATGCAAACGCCAATCTTCTGCTTTTTAGTTTCCGAGATCTCAGCGTTCATACGGACAGACAGACGGACAGACGGACAGACGGACGACGCAGACAGACGGACGACGGACATGGCTGATCGACTCGGCTAGTGATCCTGAACAGTATATTACTTTTAGGGTCGGAACGCTTCCTTCTACCTTTCATACTTTTCGAATACAATATCCCTTTTCTCTCGTAGGGTATAAAAATAAAAGAAATGTAAAAGATTACGTCTTAGATTGATTTTTAAATTTGACTGTTTTTTTTAGTACTTAATATCAGTTATTTTTTCTGAAATAAATGTTGACAATAAAATAAAAGTCTTTCAAAAACAAAATGGTAATTAAAACGAACTCTTGTTTTATATGTGGTAAGTGGTAAGTATCCCTGCATTATCCTGATAGTCAGGGTTGGTATATTTTTATAATTCGTTGACTGATCCAAACAGATCTTACTTTCTAACCCTTTGTTTGGCTCGATTGCATTTTAAATTTTCGATAAAGAAACAGGTTTGAATTCCTACAGTCAATTTAGATGGCGTAACACAAATGCACCGTTCCAGAAATCAATGGTTGGGCGGTAAATAAAAACGCATAACGCATACGCAGAGTTGACAATAGATCGGCGCCCTAGCCCGCGGGCTCATTGAACAATGCAGGGCATCAAAGCTCGAAGTACAACGCTATATTGCGCAATATATATTGGAAGGGGTAATCGAACTGGATGTTGGTGAAGCAGCCAAAGGCAGTGCAAACCCAGCTCATAACCGAACAATTGTGGATTTTCAGCGGAAAAATACTCCCGATTCGGGGCCTTTGCGTCCGCTGCTAGTTTTCCACTGCAATTCCAGTCGTAGCTACGGAACTTCTTCAGCCGATGGTTGCTGAGATAATACGCACACTGCTGGGGGATTGTGCCGGTGGCTGGCAGTTTTTCAAAAACTATATTCATTTTTCATTTCTCGCAACTGAAATGGATGGGTAGATTAAGTCTGCACCTTTCCGTGCAGTATTTTTCAGGTTCACTTCAGACTTCGTTATATTGAGCAGGACTTTGAAAGGACTCGCAAATGCGCAGCAACACCAAGGGTTTTTATGTTCGCTTTGAACCCGTCAATAATTTTAATTAGATATTTCATTTTCCAGACCAGACCCTTCAAACGTTTTGACAAATTAATTTCCGTTTTTTCTTAATTATCCATCGGTTGGTTGGGTTTGATTACTCTACATGAATCGGAAAGCGATCAATTTTGCGATGTGCAGGCAGGGTTTGGTTGGTTGACTCCAAGCGTAAGAAATAGGAAACGGGAAATTGTTCGTTAAAGACATTTATATTGAATGGGAGATATTTTAAGCTGTTGTACTGTACGTTCAGTACTGACGAATTTCGGGAACTACATTTTAAAGATTTTTGAGAACCTAATCAGCCTAATTAGTTAAAAGAAAAAAATCAAAGCAAACTATGAGTAAAAATTACGCTTTTGTATAAATCTTTTTTAAATAAAAAAATTATCTTCAAATAAATACCAATAAATATAGAATTTAAATTAAGCGGAAACAAGAATGTTATGAATATTTTTAAATGATTTGCAATTCAGTGTAGAGTTACTGAATTACACCAAAATTAAAGATGAAAAATGTCTCATAGCGACAGTTTACCTATAATAAAATTCGACTCAAGCTCGGAGGGCACCAATATTCGAAAATATAAGCAACACAAGCATTGTGACCAAAAATGGTTTTGCCTCAAGGTGGTAAACATCTTCACCGTTGCCATTATCACACTGTTCAACAAGCAAACGTAACGTAAAAAGTAAATATGTGAAATTAAAACGAAATGTCAACCTAAATGCGTACAGCCAGACGGCCAGAAAGAGGCTTGTTTACGTTTGTTTTCCAGTGGTTGTTTTTTGGTTTGCCGCAGCTGCCACCGCGACCCCTTCCGTTCTAGTGGATAATATCCGTCATACTTCCACTTGTATATTGTACACAGTCAACTCCACATAAATTATACATATATACGAAACATATCCTGTTAATGTTACCGCGTAACGTAATATGTCTGCGATTTATCCGTAAGGCGCGTGTGGTATTGACACCGAAAGCGCAAAAAAGGTTGTGGCTCTAAGGTAATATAAAGGGTGGAATTTATATATGTTAATTTGATTAATGCAACTCTGTAACTTTTTTTTTTTTTTTTTGTCACACAACAATGAGCAATGAACAGCCATTGTGCATCATATGTCATCATACTTTTGTCAGTTTACTTTTATTAAGAGTGACAGCCGAAGCACGCAAGACCAAATAACATGATATCGTGTTCATTCCCTCTACATCTTTCCTCTATGCTTCATGTTGGAATGGAATGTTGCAAAATCTACTGCGACAATTTCGAGCTCATTAAAAATTTTCAACTGAAATATTCCGCCGGAAGCCGAGTTGCTGTATGTGTTCACCCTCAACGGAGCACGTCTGGCGTTTGTGCTTATTTGTTGGGATACACAGTGCGTCTGGTAAGTTGGGCACCATTTGGTTAAAAATAACGTTTGCCTAACGACCCAAAACCATTTGATGCTAGTTGAAAAGTTAGGCCTTTCTTCATTTTGGATTAATTACCAGGAATGAATACTTTTGACAGCTACTGTTACGGACCGCATGGCATGTTATGCTTCGTATTTTAGTTTCCACATTTGTTGAAACTAAGCTACAGAATTACACTCGGATATATTTAATTAGATGACATACCCTTATTAGGATTTATTTAGAGCTCGGAACTTCCACTCCCACCAGACTAGCCAGTTCTGCAATGTGATTTTATTTGAGACACATCCGTGCAGGTGAAAATCAACCTGCCGCATTTAAATGTGGTATGTTAAATAAATTTTTGGGAAAGTTGGTGGTATGTACATCGTATATATAATAGGATCATGATCCGTCTGTATGCAAGACAAGATCTAGGAAATTATAAGAGCTGGAGATTTAAAATCAACACGCCCACTGTAAGCCATACGGAACAGTTGGTCAATATCTATCGACAAATAAAAAACTTTTCAAATCAAACCATTTTTTTAGAAGACAGTAATTTCGCTGTTAATTATGGCGTCACTCTTTATTAGAAAAAAGAAGTTCTTATGTATAAGAGAACGGAAAAGAGCGAAAGAACTGTTAGCGCGGACGGAAGAGCGTTTCGCTCTTTGCCTGTAGCGTAGACACTGCAATTTGACAGATGTTAAGCCAGATTGCATATTTATTAAAAATTAGTTTGCTGAGTTACGGGTAACTCTTAGCCCACTCACTTGACTAAAACGTTCCTTCAAGTTTTTTACTAGAATCGCTACACGTGTAAATATTGCTTATTGTTGTTTCTTAAGTTGATCCATTTTGCGTATAATCATTTTAATAAATAATGCATAAAAAATTGTTTAATATTAATATCGTTAGGTTTGTTATTTTTTTGCTTCAATTATTGTTTACTAACAATGTGTCATCGCCAAAGACTTGCCTGCGCAAGTGCCCAGACTTACATCCGGCTTTCTCGTGTGACTGTACTTTTTTCGTCACATCATTACCACTTTTATTGCCGTCCTGTGTGTTTCCTGTATCGACGGAGGGAACGATGTATCAATGACACACAAGAGCCCAGTACACAAAAAAAAATGTATTTGGTTGATTCAAAAAACTGCACTGTGGTAACAAATAAATAATCGAAATTGATACTTTTATTAGGAATCGAGTATACTATACGTGTATTTAGTGGTAGTTTCGTTTACTGTAACTAACTGGAGAGTTAGTTATGGGCCTTGCAAAATGCTTAGAATGAACTAAGCAATCAAAATTAAAAGACTGTTATAATATTACTGCTATAGCGGTAATTTTACAGAATTTGTGCCAAGAATTAAGGTTATATTCTTATTCATTGGCTAAAATTCATATTTTAAACTATTTTAAGCACTTAACATTTATTGTTATTTACATTACATTTTTGTAAATTCAATTAATAATAAAATCGTACTCGCGTTTTAAATGCAGAATTGATTGGTTTTGCCAAGAATATTTGTATGTGTACACGTATCCCAACCGATTTAGGGTTTAATGGTCGCTCAACCGTTCTGCCCGCTTACTTTTCTACAAAAATATTTCAGAGAACTATTGCCTTCCCGGATTGTGTTCACTTTTTGTCAGATAAAACTCACAATCGGTCGCCATCTTAGTTGGTTGGCTTTTTGTCTGCGCTTCATTTCACTCCTTTGTTAACATGATTCGATTTTTATTGCAGCTGCTGAAGGATTTGCTCCATTTACCTCGAAGGACTTCGCACCCACCGGAAGGTGCTGTCGTCTTCATTTGGCTGGGAATTTAATTCATTTTATGCATTATTTAAATTGCAGCACCAGCAAAAGACCCACAAAGCTTACAACTCAATCCACTTGTTCGTGTCAGCCGGTAACCTCTAAGCTGATTGGTTTCTGACGAATTTTTTCTTAATAAAGTTTTTTTATTTTAAAAGTTTTGACAATTTAATGTGACAATTTTGTTATAAAATGCCATAATTTCTTAGCTTATTTTTAAAAAATTTGGGAACTGTCAACTGACAGTGGTTTTTATTTTCCGAAAATCGGCTTTGCACGCAGTGTTATAAAAATAAAACAATACACGCGTTTTAAATGATTACATATCGACCATCGAATTAAAAACAAGAAAGGAAAGCTAACTTCGGGCGGAGCCGAATTTGATATACCCTTGCAGAATACTCTTTAAATTATATTTTCCAAAATTATTCATGTGATGCATTCTTAATACTCATATAAAATCACAACTTCCTAACTTTAAAAACACCAAAGTTATGGCATTTCCAATCGTTCAGTTATATGGCAGTTATAGGATATAGTCGTCCGATCCTTATGAAATTTGGTAGGTCGGATTGATTGGCTTTGCACACACCATTCTTTCCTTTGCACGCAGTATATAAGTCGGAACGGCCGGGATCGGCCGACTATATTCTATAGCTGCCATATAACTGATTGATCGGAAATGCCATAACTTTGGTGTTGGGATTTTTATGAGTGTTAAGAATGCATCATATGAATAATTTTGAAAAATACAATTTACAGAATATTCTGCAAGGGCATTTCAAATTCTGCTCCGCCCGAAGTTAGCTTTCCTTTCTTGTTATACCCTTGCAGAGGGTATTATAATTTTGGTCAAAAGTGTGCAACGCAGTGAAGGAGACATTTTCGACCCTATAAAGTATATATATTCTTGATCAGGATCACCCCCTGAGTTGATATAAGCATGTCCGTCTGTCCGTCTGTCTGTTTCTACGCAAAATAGTCTCTCAGTTTTAAAGTTATCGAATTAAAACTTTGCACACACCCTTCTTTCATTTGCACGCAGTATATAAGTCGGAACGGCCGGGATCGGCCGACTATATCCTATAGCTGCCATATAACTGATTGATCGGAAATGCCATAACTTTCGTGTTTGTAAAGTTAGGATGTTGGGATTTTATATGGGTTTTATATTTGGCAGGTGTACCAGGTATACCAGGTGTTCTTTTAAATAGGCTGTTGCTGTTTTTGGGCATTTCGAGCGGCTGATAATGGCAGTGTCGTCAGCGAAGGTTGAGATGAGGGTCTGGCGGCTTGTTGGAATGTCTGCCGTGTAAAGGATGTACAAGATTGGTCCAAGCACACTTCCTTGGGGTACTCCAGCTTCGATGTTAATGATGGTTCAAGTAAAGGTTTTACATCTCACGGTGAAAACTCTGTTTCTGAGGTATGACTCAAGCAACTTGTGGGTGTTTTCCGGTAGGAGGGTTTTGATTTTGTATACCTGACCGTGCGAATTTCAGATGTTAAGCGGCTTACCTGTTCGATAGTTCCATGCTTTTCCCTAAATCCGAATTGGTACAGAGGGATCGTTCTGTTGATTTAAAGATGTGTTACTAGATGAACAAGAAGCAGTTTTTCAAATAGCTTTGACAGACATGGGAGCAGACTGATGGGACGGTACGAGGAAGGCTGGGATTTGTCTTTTCCTGGCTTCGGGATCATTGTAATGACAGACTTTTTCCATTGGTCAGGAAAGTAGCCCCATTTCAATATTGAGTTAAATATAAATGCGATGCATCTGACTGCGCATGCAGGTAATTCAATTATCATTTTTGGAGAAATAAAATCGTGACCAGGAGCTTTTTTTTGGGTTTATGTGTTCTTTAATGGCCTTAAGTATTGTGCTGGTTTCAAGGGTAACTGGGAAGGACGGCGACGCTGGCGAGACATTCGGTAGAGTGAATTGGTTGGATGGCGGGTGAGGCTTGAAGGCTTTTTGAAGACGTTTTCTTTCTTCGTCACTGCGCGCCCAGGCACCTGTTTGTGATCGAGTTGGCCAATCGGGATCTATTGGTGGTTGCATGTTTGGGTGAGCTCTCCATAGTGAGAATTTATTACCCGTCGGGGATAGTTTCGCAATGTAGGCCCGTTGGGCCTGGTTCTTTTCAGTAGAGAGGGCCTTCGACAATTTTCGAGATGCTTCATTTAGTATTTTCTTAGTAGCTGGGGACCGGTGAGTCTGCCAGTCTCTGCGAAGTCTACGTTTTTCAAGTAAGAGAGACTCGATCTGGATACTTAAGCGTCCAGTTCTTAGCGGGTTTGTGGCTGAGGGTTCTGTCGTAGAATGTTTGGCGGTAGAGGACATTACGTCCGTGAGGTGTTTAAGCGACTTATCAATGTCAGATTCAGAGGAAATTTCAGGATCAAGTTCGATGTGTGCACTTACATATTATTTGTACTTCAGCCAGTTTGTTTTGTTTGATGTTAGATGTTGGGGGCATTCCATAAGCTGCGGCTGTTCAAATAGACAGAGGAGAACTGGCGAATGGTCCGATGTAAGCTCTTCTAAGGTTTTTACGTTTATCAGCCTATGCGAAACTCTTCTAATAACAGCGAAATCGATAATGTCAGGTTGTTTATTTGGATCTGTGGGCCAGTATGTAGGCCTAGCTGGTGAGACAAAGTCAAGCTTATTAACAGGAGTGATAATAGCGTTGTATAATTGGCGGCCTTTGGGGTTGATACGACGAGATCCCCAGTGGGGATGCTTTTCGTTATAATCACCGGCAGCTATAAAGCACCGTCCTAGTGAAATTCATAGTGTAGAAATTCATAAACTCATTTTCTGCAATACCGCCAATTAGGTTTATACGTAGGAATGTGGCCTGCAGGTAGTTAGTAGCGAATGTCACCAAGGGATGATGTTTTATGCGTTGTTTTATGAGTATACCGGTACCTCCGTGTGCTTTACCGTCCGGGTGGTTGGTCGCGTGGATTATATAGCCGATGATATGGAAGTAGTTTTTATTAGTTAGATGGGTTTCAGAAAGTAGCATGATATCGATATTGTTTGTTTGGGAACTGTAGGAGTTCGTTTTTGTGCCGGGAAACGCCGTTTGCGTTCCAGAAGCATATTCTTAAGGAGTTCATTTATACAGACTTTTGTTTGATCAGCAGTTCCATTAGAAGGCTCTGGTTTCGCAGTAGTTCTTGAAGGGAACTTTGAATCGTCATCATGACGTTTGCAAGAGTAGCTAGTGTAAATTCAAGACCGCTAAGGGTTTGTGGGGAAAGAGTTTGGTTTTGCTGCGTAGAAGGTTGAGTTGTTGTTTGGCCATTTTGGCTTAAGAGCGGAAAATCATTTAGGTTTGGTATAGGTGGCTGTGGTCGCAATGCTGCATATTCCTCAGAGTAGGGTCTTCTTTGTTTGTATGCCCGAACTCCTGGCAGTTTGTACACTGTACGGGGCCGTTCCGCTTATGCGGTTCCTCTACGCTGATTCTTCGGTGAAGAAGATATTGCAGATTGTAAATAGGATGCACTGCATTTTTCTTTAGAAAGAAAATGGATATGAAATATTTGAAGAAGTTTTTTATGCTTAAATTGATTAAAGTCAGATATTATATTCTTTTCGAGAACTTGACTGCTATAATATGCAAATAAGTTGGTGTAATTTTAGTCGTGGAACCAATGGCATAGAGTTTCCTGAAATGTGTGATTGTCGATTTATTTGCGACGATTTGGAACTGAATATCAACTGCAGCAACAGAGGTCTCTCTAGCATTCCGCCTCTACCTATTCCTATCACCGGAGGTGTAAAACTTATATTCCGCAACAACAGCTTATACCAATTGCCAAACAACACTTCAGCTGGATATAATAATTTAATTGATAGTTTTAACAAAGTTGTAGAAATGAATAGAGATATAGTTGAATACATATAAAATGTAGTCATCTTCAAACAGACAGGCTATAAATGGATTGCATATTGTGATGATAAGCCTTTGCTACATTTATTTAAAAATCTAAAAATGATAATACGGATGAAAGAGTTGCGAGTTCGACTTTTATTTATAAAGTTGTTACCACATTTAAATAGAGCGTTTTTGAAGTTTTTAGGCAAACACTTTCTGAGCCTTGGCGTAAAAAAATAAGAATACTTTTTGATTTATGAATATCAAGTAATTCAAAGTATGCTTCAAAAACTTAGCGAGCTAGATAAGATCATGAGTATCTTTAAGAATATTGAATGGTTGCATACAAAACAAGAGAGAACGCTTTAGTCGGGTGCCCCGACTATCAGATACCCTTTACTCAGGTAAAGGGAGTGTGAGGGAGATGGAGATAGAAACTTTGATCACTCATAACTTTTTAACGAATGTGTTTGATTTCTTCTAGATTTCGATAGGTATTGATAAACACAATAAAACTGCATTTTTACTTTTCCGAAATATTTAAATTTTTAAAATCGTATATTAGCGATTGTGGGCGTTAAAGGGGGCGTGGCACCTTTTTGAAACAAACTCGCGCTGCGTAGGAACTCCTAGAATCTGCATGCAAAATGCCAATCTTCTAGCTTTTATAGTTTCCGAGATCTCAGCGTTCATACGGACAGACAGACGGACAGACGGACGGACGGACAGACGGACGGACGGACAGACGGACAGACGGACATGGCTAGATCGACTCGGCTAGTGATCCTGAACAAGAATATATATACTTTATAGGGTCGGAAACGCTTCCTTCTACCTGTTACATACTTTTGCACGAATACAATATATTATATATATAACAAGGGAGAACGCTATCGAGGCGCTCGACTATTAGATACCTGTTACTCAGCTAAAGTCATCCGTTAGATGGCGCTATTGTATTGCGCCATCTACCCCAAGACATTGGTACCACGGGCCATGAAAGGCGGAAATGTAGGCGCTAGCCAGGCTTAAGCGTTTAATGGGTTTTTGGGCCTTATAGTGGGCGTGGCAAACTTTTATTAGGCCAATCGATAGGTATTGACGAAACAAATACATATCAATTAAAATTTTCATAATAGCATCAAAACTGTGGACACATCTTGTGGCTTGTGGGCGTCAGAGGGGGCGTGGCACCATTTTGAAACAAACTTGCGCTGCGTAGGAACTCCTAAAATCTACATGCAAAATGCCAATCTTCTAGCTTATATAGTTTCCGAGATCTCAGCGTTCATACGGACGGACAGACAGACGGACATGGCTAGATCGACTCGGCTAGTGATCCTGAACAAGAATATATATACTTTATAGGGTCGGAAACGCTTCCTTCTACCTGTTTTATACTTTTGCACGAATACAATATACCCTTTTACTCTACGAGTAACGGGTATAATTAGCATTCGTTAACAACGAATATGAGCTATGTTATTATCATAAACTGTGAGGAGCCTGTCCGTATAAATGTGAATGTTGTCATAGACGTACTACCCAAAATTAAAAAATAGATTACATTAATAAATTTGTTAACAATTTTCCGGATAGAAAAGTAGAACATGACTAACCAACTTGAACTGCATTTATCAAACAATAAAATAACAAAAACATCGGCGGAGCTGAAGTTGAAATACCCTTGCAGAATATTCTGTAAATTATATTCTCCAAAATTATTCATATGATGCATTCTTAACACTCATATAAAATCCCAACTGCCTAACTTTAAAAACACCAAAGTTATGGCATTTCCAATCGTTCAGTTATATGGCAGCTATAGGATATAGTCGGCCGATCCTTATAAAATTTGGTAGGTCGGATTGATTGGCCAAATATAAAACCCAAAGGAAATCCCAACTTCGTAACTTAACAAACACCAAAGTTATGGCATTTCCGATCAATCAGGTATATGGCAGCTATAGGATATAGTCGGCCGATCCTGGCCGTTCCGACTTATATATTGCGTGCAAAGGAAAGAAGGGTGTGTGCAAAGTTTCAATTCGATATCTTTAAAACTGAGAGACTAGTTTGCGTAGAAACAGACAGACGGACAGACGGACATGCTTATATCAACTCAGGAGGTGATCCTGATCAAGAATATATATACTTTATAGGGTCGGAGATGTCTCCTTCACTGCGTTGCAAACTTTTTACTGAAATTATAATATCATCTGCAAGGGTATAAAAATATATATATTTACAAATTAATATTACAACATTTTAAATAAAATATGGATAGTTATTTAGTATACACTATTTTTAAAGAGTTAAGTTGAGGAAAATCAATAAAATACATTATCATTTATTTGGTAAAAATTTAGTTTAATTAACATTACAAAATTTGGTATTTAATATTAACTTGTATTAAATAAATATACTCTTTGCATTTTCGCTGAAACTCTTTATTAATTAATCGAGTTTTTAAATATGTTCAAAAAAAACTCTGTTTATGTATTTGAATTTGTTAATATACCGATTGCCATATAAGTATTGCCAACTTTATAGACAATTTCATACTAAGCTAATCACAGCAATCCATATAAAATATGTCTTATGTCACTTATATATTCGAGTCTACAAGTACCGAAATAGGGTAAAGTTATTGCAATATTAACGCAATTGGGTCATTTTATAAATTGTTTCTCCACAAGCGTAAACGGCAGAACTCAAAGTTTGTGCTAGAATATCTAATCGACTTCAGAAAAATCCATCAACATGAAGCGAGAAAGAAGTCGCGATCTGAGAATTCTGATTAAAAGTATCAACAATATTAGCCTAATGGGAACGAAACGCAGTCGAGAGCCAGACGGTATTGGACTCACCGATGTGGAGCAATGTGCCAAGCGTTTAAAGAGCATGTCGCTTCAAGATACTGTGAAATCACTAAAGAGTCCTAGCAATTCCTTTGAAATTGATGCCGGCTACGAGGGCGACTGTGAAAACGAATAAGTCACAAATGGTCTAGGCTGTATACATTTGTGATAAATTAAAGTTACATCCAGAAAAGCAATTGGAAAGAAGGTGTCCAAAGCTCTCTATTAAACCATCGCAAAGCCAGTTGAATTTTAATTTTTAATCAAGCCATAATTTTTAGGGGGCCCCAATTCATTTAAGATCATTTTTTTCCTATATACGTATACTTTTTAACGAAAACCACTATTATTGTCTCCCACACATTTTAATTTTCGAGATTTACATGGCAAGAATAAGTTCTCCCGTGGGTTTCCCGGTTATCTGTCTCAGCAGCAAGGACCGCAACCGCAAAAACTGCTGGTGCCGCCACAGCATGGTCCACATCCTCCGCAAGGACCGCAGCAAGGTCCACATCCTCCGCAAGGACCACAACAGGGACCACATCCACCTCCACAGGGACCACATCCACCGCAGCAGGGGCCCTAATAAACAAAAAAAGGAGTTTACAAATGGATTTACAAGACACAATGTCCATTATACTTACTCCAACCAAGACGTAATTCGGGTTCACGTACATGTACATGATTTTGTTTTTAGGGTACTTATTGACAACCGGGATATCCAAAGGAAACTAGAAGCCACCGAAATTTTTGGTGCTTACTTTCGAAGATGTAACGGAGAACTGACGAAATTCAGCCATAGCAAATCACAACTACTTTTGACAACAGTCATTCGAAGTTTCTAGGCCAATGTGATCACATAAACAAGAAAGGAAAGCTAACTTCGGGCGGAGCCAAAGTTTATATACCCTTGCAGAATATTCTGTAAATTATATTCTCCAAAATTATTCATATGATGCATTTTAACACTCATAAAAAATCCCAACTTCTTAACTTCAAAAACACCAAAGTTATGGCATTTCCAATCGCTCAGTTACATGACAGCTAAAGGATATTGTCTGCTGATCCTTATGAAATTTTGGAGGTCAGATTGATTGGCCAAATATAAAACCCATAGAAAATCCCTACTTTCTAACTTTACAAACACCAAAGTTATGGCATTTCCGATCAATCAGTTATATGGCGGCTATAGGATATAGTCGGCCGATCCTATGAAATTGCAGGTCGATTTATTGGCAATATAAAACCATGAAACCCCAACTTCCTAACTTTACAAACACAAGTTTGGATTTATCATCAGTCATTGACGACTATAGGATTGTCGGATCCTTATGAATTTGGTAGGTCGATAAATTGCCAAATATAAAACCCATGAAAATACCAACTTTTAATTACAAACAAGTTATGGCATTTCCGATCAATCAGTTATATGGCAGCTATAGGATATAGTCGGCCGATCCCGGCCGTTCCGACTTATATACTGCGTGCAAAGGATCGAAGGCTGTGTGCAAAGTTTCAATTCGATATCTTTAAAACTGAGAGACTAGTTCGCGTAGAAACAGACAGACGGACAGACAGACGGACAGACGGACAGACGGACATGGCTATATCAACTCAGAAGGTGATCCTGATCAAGAATATATATACTTTATAGGGTCGGAGATGTCTCCTTCACTGCGTTGCACACTTTTGACCAAAATTATAATACCCTCTGCAAGGGTATAAAAATATATATTTCTTATAATCAAGGCATCCCAAAGTTTCTAATCTAGTGAGCTAGGCAATTTTGTTTTAGATGTCAAACCCCAATCTCAAACTCAAATTCTGTGTTTATCCATTCTTGTTCAAACTTTCGGCCTGTAATCAACTAAATTTTTAGTCGTCTTAAGTTATTTTTTGTTCAGTTCCTAGTAAGTATGTTTAAGTTAATTTAATAAGTAGTTTTTCTAAAGATTTTTCCTTAGAACTTTACAATTCCATCATGTGTTGTGGACCTCTCGGATTCTGTGGACCTTGCAGCCCGTGTGGCGGACCTTGCGGACCCTGTGGACCTTGTGGTCCTTGCGGATCCTGTTGCGGACCTTGCGGTTCTTGCTGCGGAGGCTGTGGACCTTGTTGCGGACCTTGCGGTTCTTGCTGCGGAGGCTGTGGACCATGTGGGCCTTGCTGCGGTCCCTGTGGTCCTTGCTGCGGAGGATGTGGCTGCTAAATAACAAATCCTGTTCAACATCTTGTTCCTGTGAACGACTAAGAGTAACTTAAGACCAAACGCATAACTATTAAAGCGTGGACCAAGACAAAAAACAATTTTTTTTAGGGGGAAAAACTTTTTTTGCCGGGTGGAGACTTCCAAGCCACTTGCTCATACTATATAGTATATGATATAATTCCCCATACAGACGGCGCCATCTGCAATTTTATTGACGTTATTATATACCTTTGGAGTTATTACAAAAGACTACATTTCCATTTCTGTGGCAGCTACATGATATTGTTATACATAAAATTATCAAACCGACTACATTTCGATTTTTATGCAGCTATATGATATTGTTGTCCAATTTGCGGAATTCTGATATAGCAAATAATTACTATATATCAAAGGAATATATTGATAGAAAGAAAAACAGCAAAATACAATTTATTTAATTTTTATTTTTTTTTTTAATTTTTTGATTTTCCTATTGAAGCTTTATGATATAGATGTCCGCTTTAAATTTAATTAAACATTGTTATTCCATAGCAGTTAAATATTAATCATAACCTGGCGATGCTAATTAAGAATATATATACTGCATAGGTTCGGAAATGTCTCCTTCATGTGTTGCTAACTTTGGACTGAAATTATAATACCCTCTGCAACGGGGTAACACCGGGCGTTAGGCACGGAATAATTAGACCGAGCCCTTAAGTACCAGAAAAAAGGCAAATTGAATTTATATTTATTGTAATTTATTAAACCGTTGATGTTTCTTGGAATTTGACGAGTATTATGGCATATATAAAAGACGGATTTCAATGCATTATTAAAGATATTAACGGCCTCCGCCATGTTAGTGCATAAATAAAGTATATAGCCTCCTGAGTTCATACAAGCATGTCCGTCTGTCTGTTTCTACGCGAACTAGTCTCTCAGTTTTAAAGATATCGAATTGAAACTTTGCAGACACACTTCTTTCCCTTGCAAGCAGTATATAAGTCGGAACGGCCGGGATGGGTGAATTAGCTCAAGTATATCTAAGAACTAGCTGGCTGTGAAAATCGTTCTTCTCCTGTCAAACCCATATACCTGTGCTAGAATCCTGTTATATCAATCTGATTTAGGCTCTCGTGTTGACGACATCTAAATTTGTTGTTTTGTCTCATTTTATTGTTTGTTCGGTTTAAAGTTAGTGAAAAACAAATATATTTCTTTTTAAGGAAAACTTTTAACATGTTTTGGATTTTTTTAGATTTTTACGAATTCATCATGTGCTGTGGACCTTGTGGATCGTGCTGCGGCCCCTGCGGATTTTGCTGTGGACCCTGCTGTGGCCCTTGTGGACCCTGCTGTGGCCCTTGTGGGCCCTGCTGCGGACCCTGCTGTAGACCTTGTGGATCTTGCTGCGGTCCATTTGGCACTTGCTGTGGGGGTTGTTGGTGCTAAACGCGGCGCACCATTGCAATACCTAAGATGTATCCATTAAACACTATGGTTTTTCTAACAGCTGATACCCGCAATTAACAACTATGAGACGGTGCAACAGTAATACAAATTAAACTATCTTTTGAATTTGTCTTAGTTGCCCTGTTCCTGTCTCATTAGATTAATTTATATTAATTGGAATACATACATATATGCAAAACATTGAATTAGTAAGCCAAAATGAAATATATGCGGAATTATTAAAAATTATACTATAACATATAATATTCTTATTTTTATCATTAACCCAATAGTGAATACGCCCATATTGTTAGGGTACCAAGTCTGAAAAGTAGCAAAAGACAAAATATTCTTGCCGCATCGAATTGAAATAAGCGCACACATGCATCCCTGTATGAGAATGCATGAACACGCATACATATAAAGACCAATTCAAGCGCAGGCGCAACCATAGAGTAAGAAACTATATGGAGCATAGAGTAAGAAACTATATACAGTGGATCTCATTAATATTCGGTTTTTTGTTTTTTAAACTTCAAAAGCAAATAAAATGTACAAGACTAAGAAAAAACAATTTTTTTTAATGTGGTATTAAAGTTGGTAATATTACCTTTTCATAGGTATATATATATTGAGACTTTATTTAAAATTTACAGAAGAAACATATGTAAACAAAAAAAAAGCTCAAAATTTGCGTTACTTTGGTATTCGGTATTTTTTGAAAGTCGTCAAAAAAAACCCTGTGGCAACTCCGAATACCCAAAAATTAGCCCGCAAAATGGGTTTCCCAGAAAAGCCAACATCTATGTGTCAATAATTGACAGCAAACAGACCAATATACTAAGTTTTAGCTCCAAAATTTAAGATGGGCCGTAAGACCAAAAATTCGTCCTTGGAGCAGCGAAAACTCGTTCTCCAACTGCATTTAGAGGGCAAAACTTACAAGGAAACTGCCAAAATCCTGGAGATGAAGCCGAATACGGTTGGTGACATCGTCCGACGGTTTAAAAATGAGGGAAGAGTCGCCTCAATTAAGCAAAAAGGACAACCGAAAAAATTGACTGAGCGCGAAGAAGCGGAAATAGTCCGAAAAGTGAAGAAAAATCCTAGACTTAGTGCGCCAGAATTGAAGGCCGAACTCTTCGCCGACCATGGGAAGACCGTTTCAGCCCAAACCGTTCGTCGTACCATAAAAAACCATGGGTGCAACGGCAGAGTCGCTCGCAAAAAGCCTTTGCTGGCTGAGCGTAACCGGAAGTTAAGGAAAAATTTTGCCCTGGAGTACTTGAAAAAGGACCAAAGCTGGTGGGACGATGTAATTTTCTTGGACGAGAGTAAATTTAACCTTTTTGGCAGTGACGGCAAGACCATGGTTTGGCGGCAACCAAATACGGAGCTGCAAAAAAAACACCTAAGACCGACTGTAAAACACGGCGGCGGAAGTGTGATGATTTGGGGCTGCATTTCCGCAAAAGGAGTGGGAAATCTTGTATTTATTGAAGGAATTATGAACCAGGACCAATATTTAAAAATTTTGAAGGAGAATTTGAAGCAGTCGGCGGAAAAAATGGGCATTGGCGAGACTTTTAAGTTGTACCAAGACAATGACCCGAAACATAAGGCCCATAAGGTTAGGTCCTGGCTGCTTTATAACTGTCCAAAAGTTTTGGAAACGCCTCCTCAATCGCCTGATCTCAATCCGATTGAGAATTTGTGGAGTGAGTTGGACCGCCGTGTCCACAAAATGCCAATTTCATCCATATCGGCCTTGAAGGAACGGCTTCAGGAAGAGTGGGCTAAAATGAAACCTCAATATAGTTTCTTACTCTATGTATAGAGGTTTCCTTTGCTCTGCCCGGGCCTCTGTCAAAACTCTGCTGAGAGCCATGTTCGAAGCTAACTTCTTCTAACTTCGGTCATAGAGTAAGAAACTATATAGAGGTTTCATTTGCTCTGCCCGCGCTCTCGAGTGACTTTGCCAGTGATGCCACGTAGGGGAAAAACGAAAAAAAAGAGTTTTTCATTTCTTCGAATCGAGCTTGAATCGATGCCCATGGTGAATTCTTATTGCTGCACTGGTCGCTCTTATTCCTAAGGATAGGTGCGAGAACTCCCCATACTATTGCTTGTGCTTCGCACATGTTAGAAGTGGTGAGAAACCGAAGAGTAATAGTTTCTTACTCTATGGCTGCGTACACATACGTATACTTTATGCGGGAATACAGAAATCTGGCCCACATGCGAGAAGTGCCACCTAAGGAAAACGCTACTGGAAATCAGTTTTAACTACCACACCACCCAGTGCTGGGCCGGAAGCTACGAGTAGTTTTCGCTGGATTATTTCGCGACGACAATGGTAAGGCTTTAAATGACACCCTGTTTACAGGTCCCAGTATCCAGCGCGATCTATTCGCTGTGTGCATTCGTTTTCGAATGTACATATTTGCATTCTTAGCGGACATCATAAAAATGTTCCGCCAGATATGGGTCAACGAAAAGCACAGAAACTCCAAAAAAAAAACGTTTGGAGAGAAGATAAATCCGATCGCATCAAAACATTTCCAATTGTGCACTGTAACCACTGTAACCGGAACTTCATGCGCACCATTCCTGGCGGTGCGAGTGCTGGAACAACTTGCTGTCGATCATGAACACCCAAATGCGTGGAAAATCCTGTTGACGGATTTCTATGTAGATGACGTTCTTACTGGGTCAAACAGTGAGGATGAGCTACTTCGAAACCGAAACGAGCTGATTCAGCTGATGTCTCGCGGTCGGTCTATCTGAAAATCCTAATTGCACAAAGAGACAAGTCTTGTCCGAAGTCTCGAGGATATTTAATCCTCTCGGACTCTTGGCACCCATTGTAATCCAATTCAAAATCATTTTCCAAAAGCTATGGCTTTTGAATTTGGATTGGGATGACCCACTCCCAACTAAACTGGCGGACAACTGGATGACTATTTTTGGCTGGTCCGACTCATGAATAGTGCTCACCTGGTTATCGTATGCGCCAGCCCAACTCAAGACATTTGTTGGAAACAGAACCTCGGAAATCCTTGTCACGTAGATTCCAAAACAAACCCAGCTGACTGTGGGTCCAGGGGACTGATGGCTGCTGATCTCATCGACTTCCATTTGTGGTGGAATGGGCCTTTATGGCTACGAGACAATGAGCAGAGCCTGGTAAAGTTAAACGACTCGCGGTTCTGTTTATCTCTTACAGACAAACGCATTCAAGGATAAATCGAATCCAACTGTTTGGCTACACTGGCTGAAGCAACCCCGATTCATCCACTTGATGAACTAAACCTATCTCGCGAAATGGTATCTAGCGCTCTTACATTTGACGAGATTAAGGAGGCAAGGATTCTGTGCATAAAACAAGCACAAGGTAAAAAACCCTCAAGGAACCGATCACAGCTGATCAAACTGGCACCCATAATCGGCGAAAAAGATTTGCTGAGGGTAGGCGGACCGACTGCACAACTCGCAGTTGTCAAACAAAAACACACCGCATCTCAAAGCTGATACTGGAACACGAGCACCGAGTGAACCTCCACCCTGACGTTTCCTCTCTTTTTGTTATTGTTCGGTAAAAATTCTGGATATTTGGTGCACGTAAACTAATTCGCAAAATAACACACGACTGTTTAGCTTGCTTTCGTCAACGCTACCACACATCCCAGCAACGAATGGCTGATTTACCCAGCGTACGCATTACTTAAGCGCTTCCATTTATATATACTGGTTACGACTATGCAGGTCCAATCCTTCTGAAATAAATAAATAATTTATATCCAAGAAGTAGCTGGCTGTGAAAATCGTTCGTCTCCTGTCAAACTCAAATACCTGTGCTAGTTTCCAGTTAGTTCATTCCGATTTAGGCTCTCGTGTTGGCGACGTCTAAATTTGTTGTTTTGTCTCAAATTATTGTTTGTTCGGTTTAAAGTTAGTGAAAAATACATATTTTAAAATAAACTTTTAACGTGTTTTGGATTTTTTTTAGATTTGTACAAATTCATAATGTGCTGTGGACCTTGTGGATCGTGCTGCGGCCCCTGCGGATTTCGCTGTGGACCGTGCTGTGGCCCTTGTGGACCCTGCTGCGGACCCTGCTGTGGGCCTTGTGGACCACGTTGTAGACCTTGTGGATCTTGCTGCGGTCCATTTGGCACTTGCTGTGGGGGTTGTTGGTGCTAAAGGAGGCGCACTTGGAACGAAAACAATTGCAAAAATTACTAAGATGTATCCATTACACACTATGGTTTTCCTAACAGCTGATACCCGCAATTGACAAATATGAGACGGTGCAACAGTAATACAAATTAAACTACCTTTCGGATTTGTCTTCATCTAACAAAATGTTTTATTACTAAAACACACGGTGTAGCAGGATGTTCTACAAAATTCGTATATCGGTTGCTCGTAAGGCATAGTCACCTTTCTGTTGATACTGTCGTGCCTAGGAACCTTATTCGGCTTAAACTGCAAGGCTTAAACATCTTATGCAGTGGGTCGGTCAGACCAAAGGTGTGGATGGAAAACTTTCCGACCCTGCAAGGTATATATATATTGTAGGGGTCCGAGTGATGCTGATATTGAAAATACTCTTTGGGTATATTACAAAACGACAACTGACTCTCCGTTCTTTACCGCGGCTCTCGTTTTCAGGGTCGCATTTCGACGATTCAGTTCAGTTATATGGCAGGTATAGGATATAGTCGGCCGATCCTTATGAAATTTTATAGGTCGGATTGATTGGCCAAAAATAAAATCCATAGAAAATCCCAACTTCCTAACTTTAACTCTTTTAACTCTTTTATAAAAGATCAAGGAATTCGATAAAAATATCATTTAAAAGTTTTCTAAAAATATTTAAAAAAAAATCATTTTTTATCTGAGGGAATTAAAATACTTACTTATTTATATGGATATAGTCTGAAACTTCTCCTTCAATGTGTTTCAGCTTTTGACAAAACTTATAATAATTCGAATAAATAAAACCCCGATAGGACATCAATTTCTTGATTTGCGTAATTCCAATAGCGCTCATATATCTGCCATACTTACTAACTTATATTAATTTTCGGCTTGCCGGAGCTAGTTTCTGTTCTCGTTTTAATTTATAAATATTCGCAAAATATTATTATTTTTAAAATAAACATTCAATGGCGAATATTGGAACGTGGTAATGTGCATAAAGACAAAAAGGGTTTTCTGATATGGACAGTCCAAATAAACTTTTCAATAAATAAAACAAGAGAGAACGCTATAGTCGAGTGCCTCGACTATTAGATACCCGTTACTCAGCTAAACAACTTTAGATTTTGCATTAACATAATGTGAATTAGAGTGACCATAGGAAAAAAGGGCAAAAAGTTCAAATTATCTATTTGAATTAGGCGATCTCTTAGAGCTGACAGCTTTACAGCAAGAGCATCAGCACCAGCGCAGCTTTAGCGCAGGCAGCTTTTGACCTGCACCAGCATACACACATACGCCATTGTTTGACTCAGACCTCCAATTTGGCTAACTTGATTTGATTTGCATAGTTCTTGGGATATAGTTCGGTATTGACAAATGAAAACCATCGCAATTTCCTTTAATAGAAATCCTTATCGAGAATTAACGTTGACTTTGTTGAGCACCTTGGCCAGCTGTTCCAAAGTCATCCGCTACATGGCGGTATTGTAAGGCGGAAATGTAGGCGCTAACCAGGCTTAAGCGTTTACTGGGTTTTTGGGCGTTAGAGTGGGCGTGGCAAACTTTTATTAGGCCAATCGATAGGTATTGACGAAACAAATACATATCAATTAAAATTTTCATAATAGCAACAAAACTGTGGCCACAGCTTGTGGCTTGTGGGCGTCAGAGGGGGCGTGGTACCATTTTTAAACAAACTTGCGCTGCGTAGGAACTCCTAAAATCTACATGCAAAATGACAATCTTCTAGCTTTTATAGTTTCCGAGATCTCAGCGTTCATACGGACAGACAGACGGACAGACGGACATGGCTAGATCGACTCGGCTAGTGATCCTGAACAAGAATATATATACTTTATAGGGTCGGAAACGCTTCCTTCTACCTGTTACATACTTTTGCACGAATGCAATATACCCTTCTACTCTACGAGTAACGGGTATAACAAAGATGGCTGTGAACCTATTTTCTACCTTCCTAGACTCGTTTTCCCGTAAAGCGAATCAGTTTTCATTTTTCTTTGAGCTCGAACACACCTAAATTTGTACTCTAGTCCAAATTGTCTACTCATTGCAAAAATAGGTAAATTTATATATAATCACGTATTGACAAAAATATAAAACTTTATTTAGTAGGCTAACGTATTAATCATGGGTTGTGCACCGGGTGGACCATGTTGCGGACCTTGTGGATCCTGCTGCGGACCCTGTTGCGGACCCTGTTGCGGACCTTGTGGACCATGTTGTGGACCCTGCGGACCTTGCTGCGGTCCTATGGAAAAGCGAAACGGCTTACAACGATGCTGTCCTTTTTAACCTGTTAAACGAAAAGTCTCAAAAAAGAAACAGAAAAATCCCTGGATGTTATTACACCTTTCTAAAAAATGAAGAAAAATGAAAACCAAACAAGACGTTTATCCACGATTTTTTAAACCCTTGCAGAGGTTATTATAATTTTGGTCAAAAGTGTGCAACGCAGTGAAGGAGACATCTTCGACCCTATAAAGTATATATATTCTTGATCAGGATCACCTCGTGAGTTGATATATCCATGTCCGTCTGTCTGTTTCAACGCAAACTAGTCCCTCAGTTTTAAGGATATCGAATTAAAATTTTGCACACATATAAGTCGGAACGGCCGGGATCGGCCGACTATATCCTATAGCTGCCATATAACTGATTGATCGGAAATGCCATAACTTTGTTGTTTTTAAAGTTAGGAAGTTGGTATTAAGAATGCATCATATGAACAGTTTTGGAGAATATAATTTACAGAATATTCTCCAAGGGTATATAAACTTCGGCTCCGCCCGAAGTTAGCTTTACTTTCTTGTTTTATTTAGATATGGCGAAATATAAAGCACTGATATACATTAACAGATTACATTTTCTAAATGGGCAATTTTACACTTTCACCACTATTTCTCCTAAACGAATTGATCCCAATTTCGATCGGTATATAACTCTTTGCAATCGAACCTTTACAACTGATTTTAATTTCTGCGGCTATATATTGGAAGTATAGAAATTATATGTTGACCTCAACATAAACAAGAGAGAACGCTATAGTCGGGTGCCCCGACTATCAGATCCCCGTTACTCAGGTAAAGGGAGTGCGAGGGGTGGAGATGAAACTTTGATCACGCATAACTTTTAATGAATGGTCCGATTTGAAAATTTCTTCTACATTTCGATAGGTATTGATAAACACAATAAAACTGCATTTTTACTTTTCCGAAATATTTAAATTTTTAAAATCGTATATAAGCGATTGTGGGCGTTAAAGGGGGCGTGGCACCTTTTTGAAACAAACTTGCGCTGCGTAGGAACTCCTAGAATCTGCATGCAAAATGCCAATCTTCTAGCTTTTATAGTTTCCGAGATCTCAGCGTTCATACGGACAGACAGACAGACAGACAGACAGACGGACAGACGGACATGGCTAGATCGACTCGGCTAGTGATCCTGAACAAGAATATATATACTTTATAGGGTCGGAAACGCTTCCTTCTACCTGTTACATACTTTTGCACGAATACAATATACCCTTTTACTCTACGAGTAACGGGTATAAAAATATGTTTCAATTTTTCAGAAAGTGTTTCCTTAGTTTTAGTGCCCTAAATTTTAGAAATGCTCTGCCTGAGAATGGAATTTCATTAAAATGGTTATAAAACTTCTCGTGAGTAAATAAAGAAAAATGTTCATTAAATATTTATTAAGAAATATTTAATAAAAAAAACTTTTATACTCATTTAATCAAAGTTATATAAAATCAACATCAATTAGAACAAGTGTATAAAAAGAGGAGAAAGATTTAAATATCTTAAAAACCACGAAGTTTTGGAAATTTCAATCCACAATGTGCAGTCAGACAATAAATTCTCAACATAATTTGTTAAAATATTTAAAAACAAAATTATAATTAAAAGCATATTTTTGTGAACTAATTTTGTCGGTTATTTAACCGAACTTTTGGAGATAACATTAAAACCTTTATGAATCTTTCACATAAAATGTACCTTTAAACAATAAATATAAGAGAAATATTCTAATAAAAATAAATAGTCAAGTAAGTTAACTTTGGCAAGAGCCAACGGATGCAGTCGTTGAAATATCCTAGCTTCAATTTTATTATATTTGCTTCTAGGACATGAAAAGAATGCATAATCCAAATTTTTAGCTGTTAGTATTAACAAATGATTGACGTTTTAAACGAAAACTTCTAATATCAAACAAAAACACCCCTTAAAAAGTTAAACAAAGCAACATTTCTAATATCAAATATTGTAACGATTTACTTTCTACTTGATTTTCTCTTGTGTTTTCATGCACTTCCCGAGCTGACAGCCAATGCCAAACGAACTCAGAAAAAGGTATTTGTCCAATGGAAACAGTCCCTCAGCGAGAATGGACCAGCTTTACACTGAAGCACCTGGCTGGCAACAAACATTCACATTAGCCAGAGTTTCATCACCAGGGGATAAAAGGAGCAGTTAATTTATGCCAACATACTCAGGTAATTGAGGCGCTGCAGCTGGAAAATAAAAGTAGCCCTGGCTTCGAAGCATTTAAATTAGCCATCCAGGGGATTTTAATTAGTGTCAAGTGCACTGAAATAAATGGTGCCAAAAGGGGCGTAGCCGTGGCCAATCAAAGGGATTTCGCAAGCAATGTATTCCATACGCCCCGTGTGGCTGGGCCAAGTCAATTATTAATGGTTGCTCAGCTCGAGTGCAGACTGCTGACATCTCAATTCATGCTGGAAATCAGCAGGCAAATTGTTTATTGTGTGCAAGCAATAGAATGCCAGTGGAATGTCTGGGGAACTGATTTTCATCATTTATTTTGCCAGTCGACTTTTCCACTTTCCACGCTGAATTATGAAGGAAGCGACTTTGTGCGCGAGAGTGCGAGGCAGTGGCTCGGCCCGATGACGCAGTGTGGGGAATTCTCGTGTGTGGCAGGCATATGGTGGCATCCGGGTGGCATGCAAACGGATTGTTCATCCTGCAATTCGAGTAGCAAAAGCCCCGGCATCAAGATCCGAAGGGGTCGAATAAGAGCTGCTTTCCGGAATGACACTCAAACACTTAATCAGTGCTATATGTATTTCAATATGAACAAGTAATCCTAGAGCTCGCATATGCCGCAGCCGGTAATTGCAGTGCCCGGGGAATTCTGGCTCAATCGCCGCAGAAACGTAATCAAGGTCGGCGTCCTTGCAGTTTCCAAAGTTAAATCTATAGCAGTGTTTCTTCGTATGTATCTGTTGGTATGACTGCTACATACATTTTTTAGACTCTTGCATCACCAGGCGAGTCATGAAAATCCCTCGTTTGTTGCTTTTGAAGATATTTCCGTGAGTTTCGATGCTATTTTTCGGTGCATACACAATTTCAAAAACAAATAAAGAGGCAAAAAAATAATTTTAACCACCAATTATTGATTACTGATTTTAGGGCAACAACATGGTAAGTATTTTAGTAGTATTTATCGTTTTTAAGCCTCTATTATTTGAAAAGTATGTAAAAAGTTTAAAAAGCGTTTGTAACTCTTAAGAATACATATTATTGATTAAGAAATGTATACGAGCTAAAGATTTCGGATATAGCCTATCTCTTAACTTTCTATTAAAGAAAAGTAAATGTTATCTGTTAGAAAAGCTTTAAATTAGTAAATCAAATAAAAGAAATTTTAATTTGTTGTCGTAATCTTTACTAAAAAACTAGTACAAACTATCTGCCATCCTGAAAGTATGTACTAAATTTGTCTTATAACATTTTTAGTCAGAGAGTGTTCCTGTTTCAAGAAAAAAAATTCGGAAAAAGCTCATTCCCAATTAATTAAAACAATTTTGAAAAGTTATTAAAACATTGAAATTTATTAAATGTTTAATTTCATTGAAGGGTTCAGCATTGTTTGTAAATTTCGTTAGACTCAACCTAACGAAGTAATTTTTGTTTGTTTTTTTAATACATTTAAACCAACTTTAGATAAACTTGAATTTTGATAAGTCCATAGTTAAAAATAAGAAATTTAAATTTAAAACTTTTATGGTTTTTTTTACATACTTGCAAACTCAACTGAGTACGCTTACCGTTGTAATTGATAAATATTTTTTTGAATGTGCCAGCCGAATCCAGTTGGCCATTGGTGGACAGTCTATCAGGTCCCTACCAAAATTATTTGTTGTTAAAAGCGTTGCAAGGCCCACCCATCTGACGCATACCATCAGATATGTCGGCGACCACTGGTGGCGGCTTAGAAATCAGCATTTGGTCCAGGCGAAGTCGCTCCTGCGTGGCGGAAACCACGCTGATCGGCGATGGGCCACACGCCGCACGCCCACGCCCTCCGCCCCCCCACCAGCGGATGTTGACGGCCCCGGACCAACGGCCTCGGACACCCCCGCCCCGTCGCACCGGCATGCGCAAAATGAGCCTGCAACGGAGCTTGGCCTTCTACAGCCGGCTGAGGAGTACTTTCGGAAGTCCCGCGTCCGGATTCGGTTACCCTTTCGAGACGGATTTCACCCTGGGGCGCCAGCTGCGACGGGATTCCTATCTGCCGATGCTGGGGAACTGGCCTGGGCTCGCCATCGAGACTGATGAGTGGGCAGGAAACCACGGGGATCCCGAGGAGAGGAGGTTGTTCTCAGAACGGCGCCACTGGGGTCGAGCCCAGCTGCACTTCCAGCAGTATCTGGGCCTGGGGCACAGGCATCACCACAGCCCCAGATCATTCTTCCTTAAATTAGATCTCAGCCCAGTAGACCTGAAGCTCATTTACGGCATGTTGTACGGACTGGGGCTGAAGGAGGCTTTAAGGCTGGCCTTCAACGAGGTGTTCTCCTTGCACTAGCTGTGGGATTTTAGGTGGTCCAACGATCGATAATAAAATCATATTGTCAATCGAAACTTTCCAATCTAGAGGGGGAACTCCTTTCCCAACGACAGCTTCATGCATATGCAGCCCCTTCGCTGCAAATCTCTCTTTGCCGCAGGTTACTTTTCTTGTCCAAGATCTTTTGCTACGCATTTCGCCGTTGTTGTGCATTTATGGAAATCCTACGCCACTATGTACAATGGAATATGTGCGGCGCAGTGGGGAACTCAGAGGGCCAATACAATGGTTAACAGGGCGAATTTGAAATGCACTATTGAGCTTTTACATTCGGTCCAACTATTTTAATCTATTTGTGAGCAACTCACAAGGATACTGGATAACATAAGTTCAGTAAATCATGCCATATTCCCTATGGTTTTAAATTGTTGTATTCAGATCAAAATGTACAAGTATATAAATATATACAAAAGACAAATTTTGATTATCTAAATATTTAAAAATAGTGTTTCCCGATTTGTATTGTTTTTATTGCCACATTTAATTAAATTTATTGATTTCCAGTATTGAGACCCGGAAACTCAACTAATGTTGTGCTGAATAACCTTTCCATTAAAAGAGTGTTTAAAGTTCGTTGCTTACCGCCTTGGCATCCACATATGCCGCAAGTTTTACACAACGCTCCCGAAATAACAAGCGAACAGGGCGCCCTCCACGCGTGCATGTGTGCACACACACACACATACGGCACACCCCAACACCCACACCCAACGCCCACCCACTGGCACCCACAAACACATGCACAGAAGACGCGCTGCGTTCATTTTGCGCCTTATCTGCGGTCGCAAGTGTTGCGCCATCGCAGCCCGAGTGCCTGAAATTATGCTAATTTCTGGGTTTTTATGCAGCCAACACGGAGCAGCAGCGGGAATCTGCATCCTCATGGCCGAATCTCCTCCAGCTTCTCCAGCTGCTGCGTGATGGTTGTTGGTTGTTGGTTGTCGGTCGCCGGTTGTTGCTTGTTGGTTCTTGCCGCTCCGGCTGTGCATTTTGCGGTAAAAGCACTGACAAAAATCACTGCCAATGTCAGAATAAGTTGCATTAAAATCGACAAGGGAATAATATAATTAATAGTACAATTAATAATTATTTTGTATAGGAATACTTTCTCGAAATCGAAATAGTTTGTAAATAAAGCAGTTGTCCCAGCTAGGTTATTATTTCCACCTGATTATAGACATTTTCCACAACAGTGATGAACCTTAAGGCTTAAGGCTAAAAAAAGTTACGTTACGTTTTCGGAATGGCAGGTTTTTTCCTAAAGTGCATTGAAGGACGATGAATTTAACGGCATGGAGGGGATGGCCTGCTGATAACGCAACATTAATAACACCCTCATGGCTGGCTTTCTTTTACTTGATGATTGAAAATCTAGCGAACTGCGCCCGCGCCCCAAAGCATGCAACATTCATTTACTTATCAGGCGGGGGAGTTGGGTCTTGCAGAGTCCACACTTCGCCCTGTATTTGTGGCACTTTTGGGAGCTAAGCAGACAAAAAGTGCCCGAAAAAGGAGTCGAGCAGCTGCTGCCTCTTCGCCTGCCATCGCTATTACCATTGGTCTTGTTGTGGCCAGTGTTAACATAAAACTTGTGCAGCGATAAACTCTTGGCCCGCCCAGGACATTGTCCAGCCGAACATTTGTTAGCCAGCCTCTCGGCTCTGGGCCAGCTTCTGGGCCGTTTCTGAGCTCTTCACGACCAGATCCTGCTGCATATTCAACGCCTTATCCATTTCTCTTTGCTCGTCCAGCATTTGAAAATTTGAAATTTCTTTTACCGGGCTCTCCTGTGGCTACTTACAGACTCGACGAGTGTGGCCCCTAATTCGTATTTTGTGATTTATGGACAATGTGTTTACTAGTGAGAGGGAATAACAAGACCTGGGTATAAAGTATTCTTTTGAAGTCGCAATATTATAAAAAATCATCACAATATTAAGTATAACATATTTATTTTATTTATAACAAAAGAGGCAGCCAACCAGATATAAACTTTGAGTCAGTTTTCAATTTTCTTCGAGGGAAGATTTTAATTTTTTTGGCCTAAATATTCTGTTTTTTTTAAATCTAAAACAGCTTTTTCCAGCGGCCAAGTATCTCATAGTCGAGGTAGCTTGCTACATGAGCTTCGGAAAGTGCAGTTGTGAAACATACATCCGAAACTCAACTGAGTTTCTAGGTTTTTTAAACAATGTAGTCCATGAAAATGTAAACATGACGAATGAGTCAATACATTTGTTTCAGTATTGCTTCAGCGAAGAATGTTATTTTATACTGCACAAAAATAATTTTGGAAGAAAGAATATCTTTTTAATAAGAGCAAGCCTTAATTGCCCGACAAAGGGGAATGATTACCCCAAGGATGCCCGACCCAGTCGGAATATTAAGACCGCCGACCAAGGGATCTTTTTAATTATTGTTTATAACTGGAGGATGCAACTTTATCCTGTTGATTTTATGCATATTTTTTTTCTCTTTTTCTCGACCATTTAAATATTTCAGCAGCCTGAAAGTTTCGATTGTGTTTGCGGTTTTTCCGCTGAATATTTACCCAATTGATATTGCCCCGGCAATTGTTCTTTGTTTTTATTTGTTGGCTGTATTTCGATTGCATATTTAATTGAATGATTTCTTTTGCGCCGTTATCCCCAATTAACTCAACTGCAAAGAGGGGTTTCTAGCTATCTCTAAAGTTAAGAAACTAACTTCTGAGCAAAGCGAAGAAGAGGTTTTATGGGAGATTCAGGGTTGTAGGGTTTGGAAATCACTTATAAAGGTTTAAAAGTACGCTGTGATGCAGAATATTGTTATTTCTGTCCTTCTCTAATTAATTTCGCTGGTGGTGTTAGCCGTAATGTTTAGAAAGTGTATTTATTAAGTCAAATAAACAATCATTTTCGTGTCAAAAATAATTTTTCACAAATTGTGTATGTTGAATACACAACGGTGTAACAAATGTTGAAAATATGTATTTTTAAGCCCAAAGAAATGGAACACTCTCTTAAACTTAGATTTAAGATTTCATAACAATGTTTTTAGTCTTAAAAGTTAAATGACTGACATTGGAACAATTAACAAAGGTATCGCATAATCGATCACATTTAGCAGCTTTATAGAAAAAATGGATATTAAGGTCGGCATGCGACATTAAAATTATTATTAAGTGTAAAAAATAAAATGATGCAAACTTAACGCCCCACAAAACAGTTCAAAATTTTAATTTTTAAAAATTGATGTAATGCCTGAAGTTGATAACCTTCGGGGCTTTTTTCTCCACTCCCTCATTTCAATGCGTCAACGTCTGTGTCTGCTTCGCTTGTCATGCATTTCACGCATGAGAAAGTATTTTCAGTTAACAAGTGCGAGGGTTGAGCCCAGCTCCGCAAGTACCAATGCAGAAGTGGAAAGTGCAGAAGGAAAGCCCCATAAAAATAAATCGAATCGAGGCGGAGGGAGCGGGCCTGTAGGGATAACAAACGATGCTCCATGCCAACGAGGCGGGCGGCTGGTGGAGAAGGCAAGTCGGGTTTGTTTATGGCGCGATACGAATGACACGTGACTGGGAGACACCAGACAGCACCGGCAGCACCAGACGCTCGCAAAAATTATGAAATCTAGCGCAGGCCGCGGAGCAGAGCTGGAGTTGCACAAAAAGATACATGGGGCCCACGCACACAGCCACACATCCAGCTCTGTGACAGCTTTCCCATATCGCACCTGCCGCACACACACTCGCAAAGGGAAAGGTGGGGCGAAAACTGACGGCCAATGCGCTTAGCACTTTCATTTCGTTTGCTGCAAATTGCTTAACCACAATGCATATGTATGCAAAGCGGTGACGCGTACCTAGCCGTGCACTGAGACAAATCAACAGACTATTTTCTGTTTAAAGAGCTAAGTCTGAACATACGCCTCACATTCAGAAGATCATTTATTTTTTAAGGGAAATTTATAATGTCTGTTGTCAAAGAATAAACAATGAAATTTTAAACAGTTTCTGTAAATTTTTTCACGCTCAGCAATTAAAACCTATGCCACAGTTCGACACCAATATCACTAGTTTGATTTTGAAAAAACCTTAATGAGATAATAATTTTTTAAAACATTATGTTTTTTATAACGAAAACTGATAACACCAATGCTCAAATTTTCGAACTTTCTTTCAGCGCAGCGACGGTATTAGCAAACTGAGCTCAACGTTGTTTTTCCTCAGGCAACTGTTGCAAGGTGTCGCCGGCAGCTGCTCGGCTCAATACAAGTGCTAACGGTTTAACGCTTTGCTGCCTTTTTTCCAAGGTTTTCCCAGTCGTACATTCATACATAGGTGTAAGCTTATAGCACTCATTTGCAGTTGCTAGGAGGACAGACAGGCGAGAATCATCTGCAATGGAATAACAAAGCTGCATTTTTTGGACACTCTCACAAAGCTTTTTTTGAAAAAGAAATTCAATTTGAAAAAAATTGTGAAAGCTTCAGTTTGAACTGTATGTTGAGATTCAAAGCGAACGGCATCTCTTCCCATTTCCGTCTTATCACACATTTTGATTTGTGCCCAATCTCATTTATTTCCCCATCGGCAGCGTATCTATTTTAAACGCTTGATGTAATTTATTTCCTATTCTTTCGTATCCGCAAAGAAGGCTAGAATTTTCTACGCAATCTCTGTTATAAGCTCACATGGGCTTGCGTATACGCATTAGTGTAGGTGTGTGTAGGCTGATTATGACAGTGTTTACCTTTCCCACCCTAAGCTTTTATGCTCAAAATGTGTAAATACGAATGGAAATTTAGTCGATTCTTCTTTTCTCCTTTGAAGAAGCAGCTTAAAGCTGAACAAATTGAGTCGTAGCTCGATTTCCAATTGAAAAGGAGCATGCATACAAAAGCTGTTAGGTAAATTTAAAAAATTTAATTGCTACATAATCTTGTTTTCATCTTGTGCGGTTTTCGTTGCTGGTAATTTCCCATATTAAACGCTCTACTTTTCAGTTTCTCTAAGAACCCAATAACATTGCTTGCAATCAATTATAAAAGTTGTAGGAAAGTTTAGTTTCCTTAAACTTTCTCGGTGTCTGACATTTACGCCATTTAAGAGCACACTTGACAAATCGCAGTAATCGTTCTTGATTATTATTTGGTCAGTTGGTAAGATGGTCGGTTAACTTCCTTTAATATTGTTCTTCTCAACCTTTTCTTTGTTGTTTGGGGCGTTGATTATATTATTATATCTTTAACTCTCTTATGCATACGAAGCTTATCATTTTCGAGTCGTAGAATAAGTTTTGTTCAAAAGATCTCCCTTGGGAAAACGAATGATAATTTCTTTCCCATTCCAATTTACTTTTAACTTAAAAAAAACTCATATTTTTCAGAATTTTAAATTATTTTGAATCGAAAATAAAGTTTTCTTTCATATTGACTTCAGTTTTTTACCTATACTACATGCCTAAAAAAGAGTTTTGCATATCTATTATATAGTATATAGTAACACAATAAATTGAGATCTTTTCAACATATTTCCTTTTATTTGATTGGTAAGAAGTTCATTCAGTAGATGATCATACTAACTTACTATACATTAACTTAGTATGATGTTTTATAAAATATATTTTTTAACCAATTGGAAAGGACACATAATTTTTTCATATTTAGCATACTACACCAAAAAAAACTTAATAAAAGTAAAAGTAAAAGTAAAAGTAAAAGCAAGCAAATAGAAAAGATGCCATGTAAAGCTGATCACAAGGATGTCTTATTCCCTGTTACCGATAGGACCGCCAAAGGTGATAGTTGGATGGGAAACGGGAACTAACCTGTCAAATACAGCGAGGCTTGAACTCACCAAACCACCGGCATAGAAACACGCACAGAGTTCAACCGCCCAACTCAATTTCCCGACCACAATGCCACTCGCACTTCCTGTTTTTTGTTTCCGTGGGCCACAAAGTCAGTCGTCGCATATTGAACAAAGTGGCAAATCGAAACTACAGTGGTTTCGGCCCCTACAAGAGCTGTGTTGCCCCTATTCGGCCAAATACCTCCCAGCGATTTCTCATTCATTGGACATGTTAAAGGCACGATGAACGGATGTCAATGCCAAATACCATTCGATACCCTGAAATATTAAGATGGCATGATCTGTGGAAGGAACGGGTGTCGATTTGATTAATTGAACAACATGCTGAGTAGTTCCCGCTGTTTTCGCTAAGATGTTATTCCTGAGCCCGATAAAACCTTTTTGGCAATGGGGAATACATATATCTTCTCATCGGTGGCAGTGGCCTTGACAAAAAATTCAATAAAAAAGCTGCATAATTTTTCCCATCTCTTTTGGGACCCCTTTTGGATTGGCTGAAACGGAAATGAATTTTTCCGCTTGACCTAATTCGCTCACATACATAATTCTGTTGTTTGTATTTATTTAAGCTTCAAGTTTTCCTGCTTTGCGGTTATTTTTTCGTGTATCACAGTTGAAAGTGCACTTCAAAGGAAAGAAATAAAAACCGCTAAAAAGCAGAAAGTGTTAAGTGGCTTATAAATGGAGAAGTGCCCCTAAGTACGCAAACAAATTGTTCCAGAGGCGAGTGGCTTGGGCATTTAAAACCTACATAATATTCAATGGATAAGTTCCATATACGAGTTTTACGAGTTTTCTATTTGAGTCATCCTTAAATCAAACGGTATTCAGCAGCACCCACTCAGCCGGCTTGTTCCACAACTGATATATTGTCATTCATATGTTGTGTCAGCAATTTGTTAGCTTTATGGCTCGTGCCACGCCCCCGGTTGTCGTCCCCGAAAACCCGGGACGGTTGATCGGGAAAAGTAAAAGGAAGGGAAAAAGAAAAACACAAAACTTGAATACATAAATCGTATTTATGCACTCCACACTCTGCATTCTGTCATTTCCTGATTTCGTCGTTTTCATGTGGCTCTCAAGAATCTTTTGGGTGGAAAGCAGAACACTCAGAATCAATACATTGCACATACTTTCCCCAAAAAGTGAGATTGCAGAATTGTTATATTGTGAGACTTGTAGATAACAACGTTCCATTTCTTTGTTCAGTCGGGGAAGACACGTTTTCATATTTGTCTGATATGTAACACTTTAAAAGGTTCCTAGTTGAATAATTGGTAACATTAAAAGTAAACTATTTGAAGTATTCCCCGCTACTTGCAAATGGGCCGTCTATATACTGTTACACTTGTGTATTTATTCCTATTTGTTACCATGATAAAAGTTTAACTTATTTTCTTTAAAACATATTTAATTTGAGTAAGGATACTAAGAAGTTTCTCAATTGCATTTTATGAGCCAAAGTTTTAATAACTTTTAGTACTAATTTTCAACTTTTCTAGGAAAAAACATGCACAAAATCCCATTTACCATTTGCAGCAACCTTAGCCCTTTAAATCGTTTACTGAACGACGTTCACTCCAAAACCTTTAACATCCAACACATTCTCACCTAATTTATTCTTATATTTTGCAAACCCATAGAAGACCCTCGAAAACGAGATCTCAAGAAGTTGATAAATTCTTATTGCTTCTTTCAACAGTGCTACAAATTTAACATGCAGCAGATTAATTTTGAAGACCGGCGACTGCATGAAAGTATAATTAAGTCGGAAACAGCCCACAAAAAGATAGAGCACTTGGAAAAGCTGCGGGATTTTCAGGTAAAGTTTGAGATATCTTTCATTACCAGAAAGAAACGAAGCGAATAATTTGATTAAAGTTATTATTTCCGGTAATGTTGAGCTTAACTGAAATAAGTTGCTAATTTGTACATAATTTCTAATCACCACATTTCAAGAATCTACTGAACGAAACCCAGCGACAGTTGAAAAAGGTGCAGTTTGCAATACAGACATTTCTAGACTTGAATGCAGACCTTCAGAACACCAAGGATTCCCAGGAGGCGACCAGACTTATCAAAGAACAAAACGACTTTGAAAAAAAAATCCTAATGCTGGTATGTTCCAAGTAGGCTTTAAGAAGACTTGAACCTACCTAGCCTACCGTATTTACGAAGCGGAGAAGATACATGAAGCTCTACAAATTTCCTTATTCTAATTGATGTCTCAAGAATGCGGGTTTTTGGATTGACATGTGTAAAGAAGCAACTTAACGTCTAATTATTCCTCATTCTAAAAATTCTTGTAAAAATTATATTTAAATATATACAAAAATTTGAAGTTTCGTTAAAAAAATTATTACTAATGGAATAATGAATATGGACATTGAAGATTGTAACATTTAACATTAGACTATCTCCCGAAGTTACCTCGCGGGTTGACCTGAAAAAAGAGAGCGGCAAAGCCGCAAGTTGAAGTAATTTCTACTTAGCCGCAACTAACTAGGGGCAGAATGGAAGTGTTGGAAAAAACGGAGAGGAAACTTTGGAAGGCCTCAGAAATTAAAATAAAGTGCCAAGAAAGTGAAAAGCGAGTGGCCCATGCCCCAGGAGCAGCATCTTGAAGTTGGCCGAAGCCAAAGCCCGGCCATCAGCGCCAACTTCCGTTTGGGCCAACACCGCACCGCAGCAACCACTTCTTGTTTCCATTACTTTTTCCATTCTCGTTCCCGGTCCTACTCTTACACAATAAAAAATGCATTTCATTTCAAGATTGATTTAATCATATTCTGGACAACATAAAAATGATTTCTACTATTTTCTCAGGTGTCATGACTTCTTTACAGGGCACTTGTAAAAGTACTATTGTATATTAGGCTGAAATAGGCTTAGTTTTTAAATGTTTTCTCCGCCCAATATTCAAAAAAGACTGAAGATGTAAAGTAGTTATATAATTGTGAAGTCTAAGTCAGACAATTTTTCCGAGTGCACTTTTAGCCTGCGGTCGGCGTGGAAAACAGTTGCCAGTGCGTAGGCGTTGTGTCCACGTCTCTTTTAATAATTTGTAACTCATTTTGCACTCGAGAAACAAAATAACGACAACAACTGCAGTGGCAGCGGTAGTGGAAAACGTTTCACCTTTTGAGTTTTTCGCTCAACACAAAGTGAAAAGTAAAAAGTAAAAAGTTCTATGCCAAAAAGTCGCCAAAAAAAGGAAACTTTTCTTGGTTTTGAGTAAGGACATTACATTTGGGTTAACAGGCAAATTACGTAATTGGAGTGGCCTAAGAAACAGACGCTCAAGTGTGTGAAAAGGCCAAGACCCCAAACGGGCTTACTTAATATTTTGTAAGCCGTTATTCTCAGAAATGTATGGCAAAAATGCAAAAAGTATAACATATTTTATTAAATCCTTTTAAAAAGGCTTCATTCTGGTTGTAATTTGAGGGGCAGTTTCCGCTTTAGAATAGTAGATATTAATACAAAACAAGAAAGGAAGCTAACTTCGGCAAGCCGAAGTTTATATACCCCTGCACTTATTACATAACGACTACATTTCGATTTCTATGCCTATATTACTAAAAACAATAAAGCTATGCCGATTTTGCGCTGCATTTTGTCATCGTGTATATGGCAGCTATATGATTTTGTTGTCCGAATTTGACAAAACTATAAATAAATTTTTAATAATTTTTTTTCATTTCTTTTTTTTTTAATTTTTTTATTTTCCTATGGGACCTATATGATAAAATTGCCCGGTTTTAGAATATTTAGTATTATTTATCACACAGTATTTCAATATTAGCTAATCCCAAAGAACAAAAAAAAAATTAACAAGAAAGGAAAGCTAACTTCGGGTGGAGCCGAAGTTGAAATACCCTTGCAGAATATTCTCTAAATTATATTCTCCAAAATTATTCATATGATGCATTCTTAACACTCATAAAAAATCCCAACTTTCTAACTTTAAAAACACCAAAGTTATGGCATTTCCAATCGTTCAGTTAAGTGGCGGCTATAGGATATAGTCGGCCGATCCTTATGATATTTGGTAGGTCAGATTGATTGGCCAAATATAAAACCCATAGAAAATCCCAACTTCCTAACTTTACAAATCCCAAAGTTATGGCATTACCGATCAATCAGTTATATATCAGCTATGGGATATAGTCAGCCGATCCTTATAAAATTCGGTAGGTCAGATTGATTGGCCAAATATAAAACCCATAGAAAATCACAACTTCCTAACTTAACAAACACTAAAGTTATGGCATTTCCGATCAATCAGTTATATGGCGGCTATAGGATATAGTTGTCCGATCCTGGTCGTTCCGACTTATATACTGCGTGCAAAGGAAAGAAGGGTGTGTGCAAAGTTTGAATTCGATATCTTTAAAACTGAGAGACTAGTTCGCGTAGAAACAGACAGACAGACGGACAGACAGACGGACAGACAGACGGACATGCTTATATCAACTCAGGAGGTGATCCTGATCAAGAATATATATACTTTATAGGGTCGGAGATGTCTCCTTCACTGCGTTGCACACTTTTGACCAAAATTATAATACCCTCTGCAAGGGTATAAAAACAAGCCCTTTTTTATTATACCCTTGCAGAGGGATTTTCTATGAGTTTTATATTTGACCAATCAATCAGACCTACCAAATTTCATAAGGATCGGCCGACTGTATCCTATAGCTGCCATATAACTAAACGATTGGAAATGCCATAACTTTGGTGTTTTTAAAGTTAGGAAGTTGGGATTTTTTATGAGTATTAAGAATGCATCATATGAATAATTTTGGAGAATATAATTTACAGACTATTCTGCAAGGGTATATCAACTTCGGCTCCGCCCGAAGTTAGCTTTCCTTTCTTGTTTTTTTTCCCGATAGGTTTTATGGGAGCTTTATGATCTTCAAGTCTCCAAAACGCCTACTTTATAACTACCTGCAATAGAAAGACAACTTTTGTGAAAGTTTCAAGCAGATAGCTTTAAAACTGAGGGACTTGTTTGCGTAAAAACGGACGGACGGACAGACAGAGGGACAGACGGTCATGGCTAGATCGAATCTCCTGGTGATGCTAATCAGTATATAATCTTTATATACTTTATAGGGACGGAAATGTCTAAATGGTCCGTACCGCAATTAATGCCTCCACAAATCAACTGGCTCCGAGAAACATAAGCTAATTTTAATATAATACACCAATTAATGAAAAACAAAAAACGAAGATAACAAGATTTGAATTAGGAGATCAGTCTAAGAAAACGGCGTTGCTGGAAACGAGTCCGCGGCGATACATTCTAACGAAATTCCTAACCGCCCGGTCGTCATCATTGTTCTGCATCAGAAACTTTCTGCAACAAACTGGATTAGCGCCCGTAAGCTGCTCCATTCTTTCGGCCAAATAAAGAATTCTCGGGTCGGGCGTCACTTGAATTTCATTGAGCACCTCCAGACTAGGCCAATTACTGAGGACCTTCCTTTCGTAGCCAGCCGGCAGCAGATTCCGCTCGAGGTTCAGCTCGACAAGGGCCAGAAACTGGAAAACCCGCAATAGGCCAAGGCTCTCGATGTCGTTGTTTCTCAGGGAGACGCACTGTAGCCGCGGAAAACGCCGCTCCACGCCAGTGAAGGACCACAGCTGGGTCAGGTGATTGTGGTCCAGGGTCAGACGCACCAGCTCCGGCATCTCGCGCTCCATAATCCCGACCACGGTGCTCAGGCAGTGGGGCTGAGCCAGGGCGCAGAACTCCCCGCGCCAGGCCTCGTCGTTGTGGAACAGAGTGAGGTCCAGGCTGCGCTGGTCCGGATCGTATCTGGCCAGGAGCACCCGCCGCAGGCGCCTCCTGTAAGCCGGACTAATCCGGACCTGGGGCACCCGGTCGCTGACCCTCAGCCTCACGAGGCCATCCAGTCTCCGCAGGCGGAACAAGGCGCTCGCTGTGTCGTACCTGTTGACGTAGAAGGTGAAGAGGGCGCCGGAGTCCCCGGCCACATCATGTTCCCCGCCGGAGTGCTTATAGCGGGGATCTAGCTTCAGCGGCCACAGAATCCTCCGGAGACGCCTCAACACGCGGTTGATCGACTGCCGGCGATCGCTGCTGAACACCAGCACTCGATACCACCCGTAGACGCTCACGGCAAGATTGGCAGCAGAAGAAGGTGTTGGTTCCAGTTGGGTTCTGTATCCATCGGACCTCGGGGTGGAGTGGCACAAAGGACCCTCGCTGGATGTTCGCAGCGGTGTACAAAACATTTTCTATATTCTCGCTTATTTCAAGAGAATGGAGCAAACCTTCGTGCCAAATGTCGGTCGAAAAAACATTCAATGAAATATTATTTCGACATTTGCCTATGTGGTAACTTTCCATAAATGTTTACAATGTTATTTACAATTTGATCAGAATTCGATCATTATAACAAATACTTGATTATTAATTCAAAATAATTTTTAAGAATATATTTTTTGATACATTTTTAAAATCTTTTCTTGACAGATTGGTGGACGCATAATAAAACGAAGAAAGCAAAATATTTTTCAAAAGTTGCCAGATAGATCTGTATTAAACTGTGAGAAACAAATCAATTCTTAACATTTCTTTAAAGGGACAATAAATAAAATTTCAGAATTAAAAATTAACTAATTAAGCAGAGATTAACGTTACATATTTTTAAACAAAGAGTATTAATCGAAAAAGATTATCCAATAAGAACCGTTTTTTTCAAACACATTTTCTAGTATTTTTCAAAGACTGCCAGTTTGTTGAAAAACCTTGTGCACATCAACGTACGTACCGCTACCAACCGCACGATGGCGCTAAAAACATTTGTATGAAGTCGAATTAGTTTTACATAGAAGTCAAAAGTTCTATAATTAAACGGTAGAGGTCGCAAAATGTAACTAACTGGCAGTATAATAAGTGGTATATAAGTAATTTAGTATTATATGTATAGTATAAGTAAAAATATATGACTCAAGAGGCTGGCAACGCTGACAGTCGCGAAGGTATGATTTCGGTGGCTAGCCTCCTACGCACTTTTGAGCGGTTCTAAGGCTCTTGGCGTATGTCGTGCCGCAATTTTTGAGGGGTCTAACACTGAGAAATTGGGAAAAAAACGTGAAAGTTTGGTTTGACGGTCTGGCAGCACTGTATTTTCCAAGCTGTTTTGGATCACTTTCCACGGAAAACTCTTTTCAGCGACCTGCCCCCTACCTCCGCTCCTCGTCAACACTTTTCTCACTTTTCTGCGACAGAACGGGAAATTTCGCGAAAAACTGATTTCAGGTCGGGGTAGAGTGACCATGTATTTAGGTGCTTTCTGGGCACTTTAGCAAGGCGTAATGGCATCTTCTCCAAAGCGGTCATTCTATTTTGGCGCCGTTTTTAAAGTATTTCTGTTAATTGGAGGAGCAGAATCAGGGCAGCTTGGAAGCATTAAAAAAGCTGTATCAAAAAGACCACCGCCTCCATGAGCACTGAATAGTGCTTTATGGTCCGCAGGATGATCTTGACCCCCATTAATAGCTCTCAGTAGGTCTTTAATCCACTATAATATTTACACAATACTCTACTTTAACAACTGTAATATGAAAATTTCATATCAAAGACGGCTCCTTTTTTTTACAAAAGTAAATGTGTTTACAGGTCACAATAAAAACACCATAAACTATGGAAGAGGTTAATCCCAATTAAGCCCAGTTAGTGCGTTTACTCAATCTGTTGAAGTTATAGTACAAGTAAAAATAAACTCTTCAATACATCCTATAGGCTGTCATCACTCTTTTTTAATGGGAGAAAAAAATGGTGTTTCTAATGCTTTTTATATAGCAAATAAATATCAGAGGTCTGTGGATTCCAAGGGATTTTAAATTGTTTTTCGGAGGCTGGTTCATGAATACTAAGGCTGTGTCCCTGTGCTATTTTTGCATGTTGCATTATTATTGGTAAAACTACCAGCTAATGTGTTTTTTTTAGGAGCCATAACTTGACGACTTAAGCTGCCTACGGATATTTAGTTATTAATTGAGTTTTTAATTTGTCTTATTTTTTTCCGTTTAGTTTTAATAATTTTAAATATTGTGCTCCTTCAAATAACCATAAAATGTTTATTATAAAGATCGGAAATGGATTGCATTTTTTAACGCTCAATAACTCCTAAACGCAAAACTAAATTTTTCTAATAATTTCTTAAATTGTTTACTACGAGAAAATATTGTCAAGAATACCTCTTAAAAATACCTATATAACGATACGTATCTAAACTCCTAAGAACTTGGTTTTTTTTTACACTTTTACCGCTATTCATCTTAAGCCTATTGACTTTCTTAAAATCTTATGCAATCCCCTTAGTCAAAGTGATACCTTTCGATCGGTCATCACTCGTTTTGAACGAAACTATTGCAGCACATTTTTTAACACTTCAAATGTGTCCACAGTGATATATAAAAATTTCTGATATCCAAATTTGTGACGAAAAATAAATTAATAATCGATTAAGTAAAAACACTTTCTTAAAACTTCTCATTCCGCTCGCCCCTTCAAAGTACTTAAGCTACACAAGCATTTTATATTGCAGCGTCCTTTAATAACCAAATTAGTGATGCATACTTTTCGGCGAATTTCAATGTCGAGACAGCGTTAGTTGCCCTGAACAGATAAGTTTATATTGCTTAATTATGTTACTTAAATCTGTTAAAAGTTGAGGAATTATATAGATTTAAAATTAAATCGTTAGGACCGCTTTTAAGAAATTAGCTTAGCACAACCAAAACGAAAGCAATATAGTACAATTTTAAAAAATATTTTAATGGACGTACACGGTTTTTCCTAGCTGATTTTCCGATAAACTACCTAGTTTAAAGATAACATTTTTAAGTTTTACAAATTACCTATACTTTGAGTTAAGTCTCTTTTGTAGAAAACAACAAACTTAAGTCGTTTTTCTGAAATTGTAAAAAATTAATTAATTTTTGTTTAAGGCTTAAATACTATTTATAATAAGGCACTTGAAAAATTTTAATCGATATATTTTCTTATATCTCGATAAAACATTTTAAACTGAGCGACTAAGTTGCATATAAACTGACAGACAGACGAGCTTGGACAGATCGACTCGCAAAGAAGGTATACACGTGATATACACAAAATATCGGAAATGTGTCCTTTACTGCGCAGCAAACTACAATTTAGTTTTGATCATAAATGTAATATCACAATTCGTTAGCAATAGTTTGAGTTTTGTAAATTATAATTGCTAACGTTTTAATGAATAAAAAACATTCGTTCTGGAGTTTATACGGACCTCCAACCATTTTATTATTAATACGTTTTTGGTTACATTGTAGCCACTTTCGGAATGGTTGAGCTTAGTTTTTGTTCGACTGTCTTAAGACATTAGTCGCAAAGAACCTATAAGAAAGAAAATACATAATGGTGGATCTAAAAGTGTTCTTATTATCCCGTATTAAAGTGGTGTGATTTAAGACCGAAACTTCCAAAGAAAAAACCACAAAAAAAGGGAATCCGTAAAAGAGAGCGTACGGTAATTGTTTAATGAGTGGCAGTCTCAGGGCAGCCCTCTTGAATTCATTTTCAGCAGTATGTTGGCCGAAATTTCAAACAGCAGGACCAGCTGGTAACACGGCAGTTACGTATTGCATATGGCACGTGAGGCTTCATTTAATTTTCATAATTTTTCGGCCAGCCCTGAAAGACACGCAATTTGGTCTCCGTTAAGACTGGAACAAGGAATCCTTCCCTATTTCGCCCGGCAATTGCTATTGATTAAATTGGCTTAAAGCTTTGACTAATGATGACAGAAGATTTGGCTGGAGAACATGAGGCGCTAGAGCGCATAATTCGTTAGTGGAAGCTGCCGAGTCACGGGGCAACTGTTTCGGTGTCGAAATGACCTGCATCAAATGTTTCGTCATGAGAAATCTCCAGTCATTTGTTTTCGGGGGATTTGCCGGCAATTTGTGAGACGCGACTTTAATTCGCTTAATAAATATTTGCTTAGTTTCTGGGCTCACTCAGGTTTGGTATGTGGAGGTAAGAAAAGGGCCAAGGGGGAGGCAAGATCTGCTCCTTAAATACAATGGACAATTGTCAATTGCAGGACATTCTCGGCTTTTTTGGGGTGCGACACTTGAGTCCCCTTGTCGGCCATTAATCATTCCTTGAACGTCACACTAGGAGAAAACAAGGACAATATATACAAATTATTCTTAAACTGCTCTTTTTTTTTATAAATAATAAGCTGATTCTTCAATAATAATCTCTTTATCTGAGCCAGAATAATATATAGAAGGAAAGTTGCTTTAAAATGTACATTTATTGTTAATTTGTTTTATATTGGTTACCATAATTTAATATTCTAAACTTCGTTTTTTTTGCGTACTTACTTTAAGGTAATGAATAAAAGCGTAGTACTGAAATTGTTTCGAAAAATCTCGGATTGTATCCGTACATGTTCAAAATATGTTCCTGTGGGAGCTATATGATATAGTCGTCCGATCCAGCCGGCTTATATACCACCTCCAATATATAAGTTTTATTAATTTAGCTCAGACGGAGAAGTCTCCTTCACTACGTTAGTCTTAAAATGTAATGGTATACAAAAAACACATTAAGAAATTTTTGAATTCAGTCTGACCTTATAATTAATTTTTCTCCGTGTAGAATGACGACGAAAACTTCAGAGGCAGGAAGTGGCAGGATATGCGGCCAGGAGGCAGTGCAGCTCTCCTTTCTGGCCGATGATGGACATCTTGGGGCCAGGGACCTCTGCCGAAAGTCTTCCCTTCCTGCCGGGGATAATGATGCGCAAATCGGTGGCAGTCATCGCTGGCTCTTCCTCCGAGTCTGCTCCGCTTTGGCCTGCTTTGTTTCATGTTGTGGTGGCTTGCTTTTAGTTGCCTCTATTATCCTTAATGCGAGTCACTTTGTTAGAAACGTCAGTGGGCCTGCAAGCGCCATTATCGTCATCGTGCTGGCTGGCGAAAAAATATGAATCGGAAAATGTGCAGACACGCCGCCTGGCCGCCGAAAATGCACGGGAATAAAGATAAAACATGACAGGCGGTTCACATCCAGTCATTTATAATAGGGCCAATGTGACCGCTACCGCATGTGGCCGCGCCCCCTTTCCCTTTCCCTCTCCCTTTGCAGCAGTCTATCATCCTGGACCTCGAGATATGGGGATGTACTTGGAAAATCGTACTGGGCAGCGTATGAAAAACTTCCTCGGCAAGCTCGAACCTAATGAAATAATTGTTGTGAGCTATTTACAAGCATCTAATTCCGATTCGATGGCGAGCCAATAAAAATATGCCATAATTATCCAGAACCCAGGCTCTGGGCAAGATAAACCAGTCCTAGACGGGACAGGCTGCAATGTTAATGACATAATTTAAAAAGCATTTCATTAATGGCCGATGTCAGGGCCCAGGAGTCCGCGAGGCAATTAAAATGCGCACAAAGAAAGCTTGTTTGAGCCGGATTGGAAATTCAGATGCTGGTCGGCCCAGAATGTTAATGGTAATTAAAACTGATTCGCATCGAAAATGGGTGAAAAAGTTTTCTCTCTCCTTAGACTAAAGAGAAGAAATCAGAATTTAAATGCGGTCATTAAATTTAAAAATAGGGGACTCTATTTTCCATTTGCTGACTTTTTACTTGTTATAAAATGTTAATGCCCTTTAAATATTTAAAATTAATTTTAACAATGGTAACTGAAACTGATACTACGTCGGTTCACTTTTGTTCCTTAACGCTTAAAATATATATAGGTGACTTATTTAAAATCCGAACTGATATAATTTGTTTAAGTTTTATAAAGCGAAGCCCCAAAATAACAGTTGATACCAGTTAATTTTCGGTATATTCAGCAGAATTGTTTCATTTTTCCAACAATTTTTTTCTGCAGAGTTTAAACATATAATTCAAAACAATTTATTTTTAAATAGAGCAGATTTCAATTGTCCCTAAGCATTTACAGAAATTTCCATCTGCCAGTTTCGCTTATCTTAAACTTTGGCATCGTCTCCACGAAAGATGTTTCGGTTATACAACCCCCGACGTTCTGGCCATGTCAAATCATTTGTATATAATTCACATCCTTTTGGTATTCGGCTTTTGTGCCCAGTCGAGTGATTTATGGGCTGCTCTTCTTTCTGCTATGTTTGGATATGTTTCTGTGTAAATATGCCAGCAGCGGGACACATTCCAAATTGGTCCGTGCAAATTGTTTGCCTCAGCACTATTATCCTTTTCGCAGGATGTCGCTGCTGCTCGCTCTTTAGGTAATTGCTGACTTCTACCATTTCGACTGGTGAGTTGTTCGATTTCGATACGAAATTTGATATTCCGACCACATGCTGTGATTAAATTGTGGATGCCAGCTCCTTCTGCCCCGAGTCTCTTCTCCGGGGGCTTGTTTTGTAATTGAAAATAGTTTTTGGCACCGATGAGAGTGCACAACTTTGTCGAGAGGCGTGACTGAGATTGCAATTGTTGATTAGAATGTCTAAGTTTTAAAGACGCGATCGAAAATTCAGATAAGTTTTTTTTCGGAATCTCGGACCAAATTAATTAATTAGCAAAAATAGAAAGTACTTCTTTTATATGGTCTTATATAAGGTACGGAAAACAGGTGTGATTTGTTACAAAAAACATTCCTAAGTTACAAAAGCAAAGTAAAGCTTGATATACATTTAAATATATACCATATCTATATCTACAACTATATATATACCCCTATAAAGTCTACCATTCCAAGTCCATCTCCAATCGTACGAACATTTCAAATTCAATCTTCAACTTTCAACTTACTCTCTGCCCTTTTCTGTGGCACCGCCTGCTGTGCAATTTATCATTACAAATGTTCACAAATTTTAGAAACTATAACCAACGCTTTACGCAACACTCGAGCATGCAAATTTAGTAAATTGGAAATCGAGTCGCCGCATTTTGAAACCGCAAAACCCATCGCCCAATAAGTTTTCCCCGAGTAACGATACACAAATGGAGGTGGGCGGGGCCAGGTCCAGTCTCGATTTGAGTTGAGTTCCTGGTCAGGCCAAAAACTCAAGACGGGCATGTGCATTTGTCATAAATTAGAAACTGTAACTTCCAGTGCTCGCTTTTTGCAACCGGTTCACCCAGCACTTAAATTTATTGCAAATAACTCTTTCCCTTCATAACTTTTTTCAGGAGACATTTTATGCTCCGCAGTGCTTGGCGCTGGGCTTATTTTTTAGCTAAGCAAACTAATCAACGCCCACAATTTGCAATCCGGAAGGTCGTTTCTGGGATGGGGCAATAGCCAACGGCTAAATGAAGTGTGCAAAACTCGAGCGGAGACCCCTTTCAATTATATCTCTATTTTTGTATGTGCTCACTCAAAAGTAAACACCAACTTGGCTACAATGAAACCCGAGTCGGCCAACGCAAATAAATCTTAGCCTAAGTGTTGTGGTCATTTAGCAAATGTCCAGCAATGTCCGACATGCAAATTTGTATGTGTCTTTATGGGGTTGGGGTTGCAGAGCAAGTTCGGTCCCTTATCGGGAAGAAGATGGGTGCCCAGCCCGTGATTTATAAAATGTATTAATTAAACTGTTCCAAGTCGAGATTATAGAAATGGGCGGACCAGTCTAGAGAGGTTATGATGAGTTAAATGGGCTATGAAAACCAGCGGGAAGTCCACTAGAATGTTGAAGTTGTCATAAGCTTGGACTGAACAATAAGTCCAATCTCTGTAAACGGTTTAAAGATCTTTCGCTGATAGATTAGGTTGGTTTGTACTCTTTTTAAAAATTGCTTCACCATTGCAATGCAGGGTAAGCAATTCAATTCTTAAAATACATTGACATTTAAAATTCCAAGCGTCATTTAAAAACTTTCGATTCACTTTTTTTAAACCATTCAAATGATTTGTTTCAATGCTTAAAGCATAAATGCAGAGTACAAGTATGTTAATGCAGGAATCTTGTATGTTAAAAATATTTTTCATCTACTAAGCTGTTTAAACAAATTAAACAAAAGGAGTCCTAGCCCGAGTAAAATTTGCAGACTTCTCCCACTGCTTCTCGGTCCCATTCTCGTTCCCCGTCCCAATCTCACTCCCATTTTTATTCCCAGTTTCGCCTTCTCAACGCAAGCATAAACACATAAGTGGTAGTCCTGTCAAAGTCAAAAATAAACGCAGCGACAATAATGATTTATGTGCGCCGAGTCGAAAAGGAAAGATCCTGATTCCGTGAATGGAAGGACTCGGGCATATCTTGGGGCGACAACGAGGGAGCGGGAGATTCAGGACATATGAAAATATGGAGAAATGCTAAAGTGTGTCGTTCGAGTTAGAAAAGCGCGACAAATGCGAATATAATTTGTAAGACAGCAAGTCTAAGAAAACAATATTTTTCCTTGGGGGAGAGTTGTATTTCTTTAATTATTTAACCGGAAATAATCATTCTCCTAGTCATAATTAAACCAACAAGAATTGATAGCTAAACAAATGACACTTAAAAAGTCTTTTCCAATAGTTTATTTTCCTTTGACTATTCAAAGTCCTCGTAAAGTTATTTGAAAGTTAGTAAAAGTTTCACCCCAACGGTGTGAAATTTGCAATAATGTTTGCCATAAAACGATTTACAGATATTGACCCCTAAAGCTGATAAAAGTTTTGTGGGAAAGAAAGTTTTTTTAGCCATGTTGTACGAGTAACATGTTTGGTCAAAAATTTAAAGGTTTGTTTAAAATATGTAGAATTAAGTTCTATTCTAAGCCAGTTCAGTGTGTACATTATTTTTGTCTATTTAAATATATATTTTTGTATCACAATGCAAACACCTCAAAGCTTGAATAAATCTTACCAGCATTAACACTTTCTAGAAAAGATTTGCTAATATTAAAGTATATAGATATAACCACTTAGATATTCGTTACCCAAGATTTTTAGATCTTTAACGATTTTACAACTTTGGCTAGAGCTGCTGGAACCATTACGGAATTTGAATTGCACAGCAGACCCAATCGCCCTCCGACTACCCAGCACTACCCCTACCCCCTCTTGCCGATGCCGTGCCAGTTCATAAGCCACAGAAATGCAAAACCGCCATAATAAAGGATAATGTCGGCGCATATTAAACAAATGACTTCCGTTCGTCTAGCTCTGGGCAACCCAACTACCCCCCACAACGTTTACCCAGGGAAAACAAGCGAAAGGATATTGAAATGAGCTGGTGAGCTCGGGAAAATGCAAATTCATGCCGAGCGGGAAATGACGTGTGCAAAATTTCACAGGATGATGATGATGGGGCAAATAACCCTTTACCCGAAGTGCTTAATTAAAAACTTGCCACTTTTAAAAGCGAATTAAAGGAGGACAGGAAGTGGCATTTTTGGGCAAATCTCCGCTCTGACCTGTTGCCCCACAAACGTTCAAAAGTTCTCACAGTAATTCCCTCTGATCGCACTCAACCCCCCTGCACGTTGATTACAAGAAGAGACTCTGACCAGGCCTAATCGCTGTTTAAGTACACGGTAGTGGACGCGGCTTAAACGCGAATTACGCCCAATGCCCGGCTCTGCGGTGCAGCAGACTCATGACCATTTAATGTAAACAATAATTAAAAGCCAGGCCGGAGAAAATACTCTGCGCCAGTGCCGCCTGCAGAGACACTGCCCCCCTCTCCCCAGCGACCCGCTCCCCACGGGTTTTATGGCTTAATAGCTGCAAAGTGCAAGGCTTGATTATAGTGCTTTCTGGCCAGTAGGAGTACTACGAGTCCAAGCTCAAGCCATTGCCGGTCGGTGCCATATTAGTCACAGCAGCGGAACGGCCATCGATGTCTAGGTGGGCTGCTCGGCTGGCGGGAAAGCCCACGGAGAACCCATGTGGCCGGGGATTAGTTTGCAAGACTCGAGGAAAGAATAGCCGAGGCCAGGGATTCGGATACCCTACCCAAAAAGCTGGGATCAGCTGAATCGTAAATCGTAAAAATTTTAAAATGGAAATTAAATAAATTTAATCCGCTTCGAAAGTAGTCGTGCTTTTATAAAAGACAATTATACAGAAAAATTAAAATTATCGATATTGTTTTCGAAAGCAGTTGACAAGTTCAAAATAAAGTAATTAACTTAGCAGGTATTAAGGCAATACTTATTTTTAATTTTGATTTTCAAGAATATAATTACAATTTTTACTCTTTTTTTTTACTGCTTTAAAATTGCAAAATAAACAAGCCCTCTGTAAGGGCATAAAAAGTAGCTTTGTAATGTTATCATTACAAAGTCTGCGAATTTTGTCTTGAAGATCTTATATAGTCAGAATCGGTTTTGGTTGGGCTTAGTTTGATTCTCAGTAAAAATGATCGATCCAGATGCGCATTCCTTTGACACTTCTTAGAATGCGACGAGAAAGGACAAAGGCCATAGCTACAAAAAAAGGTGAATTGTCATTGTGATTACAAAGTATCTTAGCAATTAATATATTAAACAACTTTCCCACTTACAACCGTACACTTCTGGTTTTTCTCTCTCCCAGGGCGATATCAATGTCAACTTTGTTGTTTGCTATTTACATTGCACATTTTCCGAGTCCGTGTTTTTTCTGCAAGTTCGCTTATTAAATCACCCCGTTCAACTTGAACTTGCTGTTTTTGTTGCACCAATACTAGGGGGCGTGGCTCCCCTTTTTCGAGACTTGCGCAGCCGAAAATTTCTCCTCCAGTCAGGGAGGTGACGTCTATGCAGATTTTGCAGACGCTGCAAGGACGCTCGTCATCGAAATTCTCGCTCTGGGCAACGCCCACCGGCACACAAATTGGTCGTGTTGCTCCGCTCCGGGGGTTGAACTGCGATTTATTTAGAAAATTGCATTTCTGACATTGCACTGGCTGATGGGTTTTTATCCTGGTGAGCTGCTTTTTTCTTCTGGCTGCAAATTGGGAGAAGTTCTTTTGTTTTGCCAAGCGTGATTTGGTTGGGTTGATTAGGTTAAGCCAGATGTTTAAACTTAAAAAGTTATATAAAGAGAATATTGAAAACCTTGTTCTTTAAGTGGGCCTAAGTTCATTTCTTCATTTTAGTACTGCGTTAAATTATTTTAAATGATGAAAAATATTGTTAATGCTCCCCACCTTCGTTTCAAAATAATTTAAACTTCACACTGCCCTACCCAACACTTGGATGTAAAAGTCGTCACAAACAGACATCCAATAGCCAAAAAGCCAAGACCTGGATACGTGTGTTTTATTATCTCGCAGCACCCCTTTCTCCCCTTCGGGCCAAGTTAAACATTTATCAAAACTACTCCGTGTACGTGCCCTGCTCCCAGCAGATACGGATGTGGATAAGGCGGTCGCATCTCTGACGTCTGGAGAAGGAGCCAAGGCGGCGGTACTGGAGACCACCGCAAAAGTACGGGTTGGAGTATTTTTCGTACGAAAATATTTTTGCATAAATTACAATAACAGTGGCAGAACAAGAGGAACAACAATGAACAAGATGTCTACCAGAAACGGCGACCAGCTAACACATTCTTGGCATATAATTTAGTGTCGCTTATGAAGTAAACTTATCTAAGCGGAAATAAAAACGCTCACAGTGTATTTTGTGTTGCACTTTAAAAATATTTTAGAAAATGTGTAAAGGCTAGTACTCAGCCTGGAGAATCGGGTTGGCTTTTTTACCAGCATCAACATATTTTTCAACATGATCTTAAACGATCCTTATTGTAACTTTAAAATTGACATACAATTGACGTACAATAGTGTTTAAGATTTGTAATATTTTTATTCACATGCAGAACATTATATTTTTTCCAAAAGATTAATTCTTATTTAATTCATTATTACTTTTCCTTAAATATTTTTGTCTTAAATTGATTAAAGTTCATTCTTAACACGTTACAATAGGAATAATATATCTTTCTCCAAGTGTGGATTGTATACCAAGTGGGTGAGGCGTTCGGAACAGGTTGTTGTGAGCCCTACTCAAACACACATGCAGCGCATAAATTTTCGCGTTGTGGTTAAAAAAGTATCTCAAGTATTTGAGCACCAACAAGGGACTGCCAGAAAGAGAAGGAGCAATGGAGAGAAAGAGAGAGCGGGCAATGGCGTTGATATTTAAATTCCTAAGAAAGTCGTAAATTATTTTTAGTGGTTTATCAAGTCAAGGTACATTGTGTCTGTGAAAGAGGTTATCCAAAACTTATGTGGGAGACGGTGGCGCTGTATTTATAGGGAAAGAAGGAGACATCTGAGAGCCTGGGGAAGGGTTCGCCAGTTAATTGCCTCGAATAACTCATTACAGCTTCCGCTGCGACCTAAGGCGCTTACACTCTATGCAGTTCCTTGACAAATGATCTAGCTACCAATCAAAGGGGCCCAGAATTCCCTTCACAAGCCCTCGAACTCCCCTTTGAATCTCGGGCGCCTTTCATTCATCAAGAATCACCGGCAAACTGCTAGTTTTACACTGCACAGCGAATAATATTAATTCATTTAAAAGCGCAACTGTGAAAGCGATTAGCTCAGATCACAACAAATATACATATAATAATTTATAAATTTTAAACGCACAAAGACAATTTTAAAAATACTGATTTATCGTAAATGAAATGCATTTATACTTTTTTTCGAAAAAAAACATTTAATATAAATTTAGCCGTAGTAATCACAATTTGCTTCATTACCTTTTTTAAATTTTAAATTCCTGATGCACTTTCAATATATGGTTTTATTTTTAAAAATTATTATCACTGCAGTTGCTGTTCAAATATTGTGAGGTGCTGGCTAGTAATTAAGGCGACAAACACTCACAGCGGGGCGTGGCCGGCCATCTGGCATGTGCGATGATGTATGGCCAGCATTTAGGCGCTTCGCCGGTGATTGCTACCAAGCGTAGAAGGCCGAAGACTTTTCAGTTCCAACTGCAGAGCTGCAAGCTGCAGGCGCCGAGATGAAAGACATATTTCTGTGATTTATTTCACTGGAGGCGCTACTGTCGTCGACGAGTTGGCCAGGGACGGGCGGCTTTAATGTGAATGGATTGCCTTGTCTACGATTCCTTCGGCTCGAAATCTTTGCATCGGAATATGCGTACAAAAAGGCCAGTGAACACATGGGGCGTATGTGCGATCTTCGCTGAACAAGATGTCAACCAGTAAAGCATTAACCCATTTAGCTATGTAGTTCAGATGACATTTTTAAATGTTATAATATGTACTAAATATCTTAAGCAGCTAAATAATAAACTAAGTTATTTATTTAATTTAAAAACCTTGAAATTAAAAATCCAGAAATTATAAATATGTGTTTTTATTTCTCCCACTTATTATTATATAGATGGCACAGAATCTACAGTATTTTTCATTCGATGATATATATAAAAAAGAGAAAACAAAGCATAGAAGAGTTAAGGACGTTAAGTTAAACATCACACAGCCCCAATTGATTTAAATTCAATGACACATTAAGTGGCGCTCCAAAGAAGCTCATTTAAATCACTTGCCCAACTCGTCCTCCACTCACTACGAGACCCCCAAAGAGTCGAGCCGAGGGTCCCGACAGACAGACTGGCAGTCGGACGGGTTCTTGGGCCTTGCAAACTGTTTAACATAATCCTGGCCCCGTAAGGACTGAGAAAATGCGTCGGCAATTTGTTTATTGGCGCTGGCTCGTCTTTTGTCGGCAGCGAACATGCCACAAACTACGCGCTGGAAATAAATCACCAAAAATATTTCAACTACACTCGCTCCTTAGAAACTACACTGGAAAAAATAATACATAAATTGAATTGAATAAAAGCGAAGCCCATGGCTAGCGAATCAGTGAGAACAATTTTAAAGTTACAGTAGTCGGTATAAATATTTTACGAAATACATCATTAATATTTTCACCACATTAAAAATGTCGATAGTATCGTTTAAGTTATTTTAAATTAGATAAAACTAAAAAAATATTAAAATAAATAGGTCGGAAAGGCCAAAGGATTTCTCTTCATAGGAATAGAGCCTGAAACACATCTAAAAACATATCTAAAGATTAGACAAAAAACATTTGCAAAATTAAAAGTTATAGTAATTAGTATAATAGAAATAATCCTTGGAATATCTTTTTCTGAGTGGATCTGGCTTGGGTTGTGGATTGCTTTTGCCGTATTGATGGTGGGGTCGCTGCCCACACTGCCGGCATATGTTTCCATGTTCCTTGGCCTGTCGGAAGTTTGCAATGTTTCAACAGGAAGCCCTTGATTGTTTGTGTGACTTGTTTGCTTGTCGGCGAACTTCTCTATATATTCGTGTGGGTTCTGTCTACTGTTATTTTGACTGTAGCCTGACACTTTGACTTTGCCATTGAAAGACAGGCATTGTATCGCATTGTGAGTGAATTGAGCTAATTCATTTGTCAAGTGCTCTGTGAATCATCTTAGCAGAATGTCAATGAACTGTGCTGGAGGGGTTCATCTTTAATGCCCAATTCCAGAAGTAACTACATAAAATATAAGCCGCAGCTGTTAAATGTCCTTTTAATGTGAATTCTTTCTATTACCATCCTACATTTGTCATACATTTGAAAGCGAATAAATCAGCGCGAAATTCTTTTGCTTGTGAAAGGTAGCAACGGAATTTCTACGCCATTGTTGGGATTTCCCGGCATTTTTATTCAGATTATATCCACCTTCTGTCATAGTAACTTTTGCCTGGTAACATGTGCCACATAAATTATAAGGAGCAGCACAAAAAACAAATGAAAATGAGTATGTAGAATTAACTGACGGGGCGACTTTCTTTGAATGAGGTTGAGCTTCGGGTAATGGTATTTACATTTTAATTAGTGCCCATAATTCATAAGCTTGCACAATTTAAAGGATACGTTTAAAACTTTCCTTATAGGTGTAATGAAAGCTCAAAGTAATGCTCGGGCAGCACCTCTTTAACGTTGACCTACATCGCCTTCACAGAGAGTAGGATTAATGCTCCAGCCATTTTTCCAACTCACAAAATCTGATCAAATTAAAGGTAACAATTCCGGCAATCCGTCATAAAGGACTTGGAGGACGGTTGTCTATGTGCCGGGGATTAAGATGCGTGTAGCAGAGGCCTTAATGACCATAATGACCAACAAGAAGACCATCATGTGGGCCAGGACCTCGCAGGACTCTGACTCTGCTGCTGATGATGATGATGCGCAGATTGCCCCAAACGGAGAGATGGGGCAACACATGATGTGGCTGAAAAATGGTACAAATTACTTCAACCGCAACTACGGCGAAATGTTTTCGCCAGAATAAAATGGACCTTCAGGAAGGACTTATCCTGTTTGCTTAGGCTCAGGGAGAGTGAGGGGTTGCAACCCCCGTTTTTATTAATGATTCACAATTTTATGTTGCACGTATTTATCACATTTGAGTAGGCTGCAAACACACACATACCAACCATCCAGCGGCGACAGGTATTTTGTAAGCTGAAAACTTGACAGACTTGTTTCTGATCCTTTTTTAGCTTGCTGTTGTTGTTTTGACAAGGACAAGGGAGGAAGCGGCCCAGGCGACATGTTTTGCAGTTTTCCGGTTGACCGCAACAAAAGACAGCCTGTCACGCTGTCCCCCTCACCACCCCTCTGCGAATATATCTTGTAAGGGCAGCAACAATGGCAGCGCCCCGGGGTCCAAAAACAACTTTTGTCAACACAACAACACAAACACCCCGCCAGCCAGTGAGTGTGTGTGCTTGTGTTGGGTGTCAATTGTAACGTAGTCAAAAGGTCGGACTTAAGTGACTTTATTAAGCGGTTTAAAAAGGGGCAGGTTACACACACACCAGCCAGAAACTTGACATGAGTCTGCCGGGGAGTCCTCTTAGCCAAATATGCGAGCCGCTTTTGTCGGCCTTAGCCTTACCGACTGGATTAAAAGGGTATTAAATAGTATATTTCGTGAAACATTAAACAAATTTGCTTAAAATCCCCCATCTGAACACAACATACAATATCCCCTTCTTATCCATGGACTGTTAAATCAATTTACAGGAAAGTTAATTAAAACAAATTACACATTTTGTATAAGATTAAATAATTCTAATTTAGAAGAATAAAGGTACTAGCTTATAAAAAGAGTGATGTCATTCCATACTTAACAGTATCAGCTGTATTTTAAAACTGTAATATTTAGGAGCAGGTTACTAAATTCGAAACTTGTCGCCATTGTATTATTAGTAAGTCTATTTCCTGGCTTCCAATGATGGCACTGTTTAGGAAAATGTAGATATAATGAAACGACATTTTTTAATAGCCAAATTGTAACAGAAATTAAAAAAACCTTTTTAGCATATTAACTAAAAAACAAAAAAAAAATACAAATAAATAAAGACATAAATATAAAAGTGTTTTTTTATTTAGATTGGCATTACAAATTTATAAAGATTGAAAGCTCACTCTGGGTCCTCTGGAGTTTTATTAGATTTTCCTTTGGCCACCAAGTGCTCGCAAATGGACTCAAATTGTTCCTAACTGTTTCGGAATTTTTGGTCAAATAGCTCTGAGGGGTCCCCGTCAAGGCCATCGTCTGGGTCCAAAGGGTAAACAATGACATTTAGAGTGTCGTGCGAGTCGGTAGACATCAAAGCCCGATCGAGTGCGGTTCAAAGCTCGGACAAAGTTTTGCCTCAGTTCCAGTCCCAGTTCCCATTGCGATTGCGGTATCAAGTGTTTGATCATAATCGTGGGCCTCATCATCGTGATCATCGTGCTGGCAAAACGCTTTCAAAACTGCCGCCAGCAGCTGCTCCAGAGGCCCACCAATAGCAGACCAAGATGGAGGAACTCTATCCAGATCGGTTAGCCCAGTTTGGTCTACGCATAATTAGTGCACTGCGACCAGCTCGGATGCTCATGATTAATTCGGCTTAATTAGAAATGCAGACAAAGACGAGTTAAATTAATTCAATAAAAATGCCAAAGGAACCCGGGCAGCTTCTATTCGCGGCTGGCACATTTTTGAGCCGGCCCAAAGATCGCAATCTAATAAATTATCATTTGCACTGCAATCGTCAGTGTTCCTCAGCCTTCAATCAAGTTTGGGGGCCTTTGATCAACTGCCGTTGGCTTCAATCGATGAGTCCAGAACCCACACAGAAAAAATAACTTTTTATATTATACAACTATAATAAACTTAACTAACTATTGAGTATACAAAATATGTATTTTAACATTTAGAATTTAGCCGAACTAAGAACCTAGCTGGCCTATTATAAAACTGTGTTAGCGAAAATTAATTTAATCCGAACATTAACTGCTTGCTGATTTATGTACATTTGTAATATATTATAACATATATAACTGGTCGAAATTTAACAAATACCATCGATACATTTTTTCCAGTGCACCTCCTTTGATCTTCTCTTTTCGGCTGATCAAAATTCTGACCAGGTCGGCTGAGTGACAGACGTTTACTTAGTTGTTATCATTCTGCTCGTGTTGATGTTTTATTGGCTTTTTTCATCGATCTTTTCTTCTTTTCTTCTGCCTAACTAAGGTTAGGCATTATTTTTTGGGGTCTGGGTCCGCACATTCCACAGCTCTGGAGTCTGGGCCTGCAGTCGTAATACGTCACATCGAATTTGATGATCCCTTGATGGATTTCTTTGACTGCCCCAAAACGCCGTTAGCAACCGCAAAGTTTTGCTAATCTATGGGGCAAATATCTGGTAAATATTTGTCTGCCTGCGGAAAGAGTCGTCGGCTAAAAATGTTTGGCATCCCAATGCTGATGGCAGCCCTTGGATTTGCCCTATTTGCCCCTAATTGGGCCCTTTTAGATCGGGCTAAACGCATTATGAATTATTAAAACAAATCAACAAATGCTCTTATATTGTTATCGCATTGCTGCTTGGCTAACTTTATACCCCCTCCACCCGCTTAGGCTGTGTAATTGCAACACTTTCGACTTCCGTTTCGGAAAACACTTTTTTCCACCGTGCCAGTTAATTGAAAGCGGTCAGTCTAGCGGATAGACAGCCAGATATTCAAATGGGCGACACTTTCGCTTTCATTCGATAGTGCGATATTAGATCATGGGAAATCGCCTGGTGATTTGGATTGGTCAAAGTCGGGCCCACGTATCATCTCAATTAAATTGCGCCAACAATCAATCAGCTTATTTATTGTTCCGAGCTGCACAAAAACTCAGATCATAACTCAACACTTCGCACAGTCCTTTTATAAGCATTTTCCCATGTCAATCTGCCACAATCGGCGAATGTATAAGTAAAAGTTTTTTGTCAGCCAACTTCTACTCGTTGCCGTGTGTGTGTGCCTTGTATTAAGCTATGAATTTTCATGTTATTGCAACTAATTTTCATTTAATGCGTTTGTCGTGCATTTGGGGACAGAGGCTCAGTCGATGGGGTTTTTGGCAGACCAATTGGCCTTATAAAATACGTTGACACCAAATCTATAAAATATTATTTTTTAAACTGTACTGTAGAAAAATTGTATTCATTTCGTAAATCCTATTTGTAATTGAAATGATGAAAAGAAGTTATTAAGCAATAATTCCTAAATAAAGTTAATTATATTTCATTTAAATTTGGTATATGGAGTGGTCTTTCATTTGCATTCCATGAATTTTCCGCTCATTTTATAAAGAAAATCTATAAAATCAGTAATGTTAAATATTTTATTTTAAAATCAACTTTTTGTGGTTTTTCTTAACAATACTCAAATACATATAAGAAATAAATTTTGTCAAAATGGGTATTAATTCAAATTTAAATTATAATATTGCTACCCCTTCTCAGTCACTTCCCTGGATGTGCACTTAAGTCGCACAATTTTAATTGTGAACCATAAACTATAGTATCGCATATGCGTATCGTATCTAATGCCCGTTGAAACGGGTTTGCAAAGGAAATCGCTCAGACATGGACATTAGATTTGCCCGACTCCACTATATACCACAGATTCACACAGTCGCCGTCGCCGATGCCGATCGGCTATGTCCGTTGGCCAACGAAAGTGGTTGCACCCGATTCCAGCACCACTTGTCCGCCGTCTGTCACTCAAGGCGGCAGCGGTTTCAGCAGCAACATTTGCAGCAGCAATGCCAACAGCAGCAACAGCAGCAGCAGCATCAGCAACAGCAGCCATTCAGTCAAACGCTCATTCATGCATGTCCAGACTGAAGTCTCGCAGTCCAACGGGCATAATTCAATTTCCGCTGCTCAACTCGACTCCGCTCCGCTCCAGTGTATCAGTTACCCGTATTGACACTTTGATTTAGTGCTTACATGCAGCGTTTGCCATTTGCTCGCTTATTGATTTATATTTAAAGCTACTGATATATCTATTTGGGGCCCAACTTTGTTGCCGGCCGATTGAGCGATTCCAGCTGCCTTTGGCTGAAAAAGTTTGTCAACTTATGTCAGCCGGCTGAAAGCCTTCAATCGTAAAGGGGATTAAATACCTGAAGTTTACTTAGATGGAACTTCCTCTTGCTCATCAATTTAATGTGAATATACTTCATCAAACTGTATAATTTCATCAAATAGAAATGATTATTATTGTCGAAGCTCTATCATGTTCTGGTTTTTTCATTGTCGGAGTTATTATACCCGTATTCGTGCAAAAGTATGTAACAGGTAGAAGGAAGCGTTTCCGACCCTATAAAGTATATATATTCTTGTTCAGGATCACTAGCCGAGTCGATCTAGCCATGTCCGTCTGTCCGTCTGTCCGTCTGTCCGTCTGTCTGTCTGTCCGTCTGTCCGTCTGTCCGTCTGTCCGTCTGTCCGTCCGTATGAACGCTGAGATCTCGGAAACTATAAAAGCTACAAGATTGGCATTTTGCATGCAGATTCTAGGAGTTCCTACGCAGCGCAAGTTTGTTTCAAAAAGGTGCCACGCCCCCTTTAACGCCCACAATCGCTTATATACGATTTTAAAAATTTTAATATTTCGGAAAAGTAAAAATGCAGTTTTATTGTGTTTATCAATACCTATCGAAATGTAGAAGAAATTTTTCAAATCGAACCATTCGTTAAAAAGTTATGGGTGATCAAAGTTTCTATCTCCATCTCCCTCGCACTCCCTTTACCTGAGTAACGGGTATCTGATAGTCGGGGCACCCGACTATAGCGTTCTCTCTTGTTTTGATGTTTGTTCTATGCAAAGATTAACCAGTTGTTTTTAGTTCGAATTTAATATTTTAAGATCCTTAAATGAAATGATTTATTTTATTAAACTACAAAACTTGTTCTCCAGGTGAAGCTGAAACTAGATGTTCCAATGTTTCTTTTAATGTCCACCAAATATATATAAGTTAAATTTAGAAATAGCATATTAATGTATAAGCTTAATGGTAACAGGAGTGTGAGTGTGACGGAACTACGCCCCTTCCCAGAAGTCTAAATTGTTGTTCCATGCTGCCCACTGATTATGCCGCACTTTACAGAGCAACACCTCCGCACCTCTATGATTGGCCTATGATTATTGCCTGCGTGTGTATCTAACAGCAACAGCATGGCAGCAACACCTAGAGTACCGCAGCAACACCAACGAATCCAGCAGCCTCATCGCGTGCAAAGTGTGAGCTCGTGCTTGGTTAATGATGATGATAGCATTTTGATGCTAATGATAGACAACCGGGCCACAAGTTCTATGCGCTGGCTGTAATCCAATTCGGAAGTCGCACAATTGCACACAGACTGAAAGTGAAACTGCTCAGGCGGAAGGCGGAAGGCGCGGGTCTGTGTTTGCCGATAATCGTGCAATCAATTAAGGTTAATTGCCATTTAACGCAATCCGTCGAATCTGCATTGGTCCCGCAGCACACAACTTGCAGCGATTATGCAAAATCGAGCAGGAACAGTTAGTTTTCCGAACTCGCGACGATCGGCGGCAATTTGGGACCTTCGTGCTAAGGACCAATTTCGGTTATCGCCAACAAAATTGCAGTAGCCGCCGATCGGCAGACAAAAAATGTTGATATTCTAATTGCTCTTCGCCGCCGCATTATGATTTGTAATTTGAAGTTATTGGAGCTACTGGCTTTTGCCCGCGGCAACATCACATGCAAATTGATCTCCTTTTTTGGAAATTTGGCGCTTCTAACGGTAATGCGTTTGGGCCAAGTTCACTGAGTCGGCTTATTAGAAGCTGGAAATGTGTGTTTATCTGTCTGGCCCATTTGCATATACCATAAAAATTAAGAAGACTGGTCTTGAAGAAGTTTTCAAGGTTAATCGTTGACCGGTGCAGTTTGATAATCGTTTATATATGTTTTAAGTTTATATATCTGCATGCTATCAGATCTAGGGAGTTAGAATTATAAAATGTGGATTCAAGTTATGCACAGGCAGTGCAAGTATATTTTAAAAAAAGTTGGTCACGCGCATTTTTTGCGAAATTCATTTTATCCATTTATTCTGCATCATTTAACATCGTCGACATTTTAAACGTTATAAAGAAATTAAGGACAATTATGGAAAAATCGTGGTTGATGACGCCAGTCAACAGATAGGTTACTGCAACTGTAAATTGAAATTGTATTTTTATTTATTTTTATACTGTTTAATATACAATATATTTATTAAGATTGATTAATATGATAATTCCATGGTGCTATAACTTATTGCTAGTGTCAATTTAACAGGTTAATCCCAAAAGATTATTGACGAAATACATATGTCTCTTAAGAAAAAGGAGTTTAAATAAATACTCTCACTAATGTGTTAGCTTTACCCATTATACATAATTGAACATCCCTAAGCAGCAACCCTTTTGAAACACGAATGGCAATGACTTTCGAAAACGGGAAGAGCCTTTAAAGTGCCCCCAATTTGATGAGTAATTAATGTCAAAATTTGCGGAGTGCGACCTTATCGACGGGGACATCTATCTCACATCCCCACATCAACTCGATCCGGATCTCGGATGAATATACTCGTGCCTAAGTGAAAGCAGCTGTCAGGACGGCAATTAAACTGTCATCAGTTGCACAAAATTTGGAACATTTCGAAATTTTGAAATTTGATTTTAATTGGCCAAAGACAAAGTGTCGGAGTGTGGGCAGCTGTCACAGCAATGTGACGAGAGTCGCAACCCCTGGAGCCCTGAAACCCTGGGGCCGTGGAGCCCTGCTGCTCCGCAAACCGCCAAAACTAATTTCCTCATTGGCGGTTGCGCCATTTTGCCACTTAACGCATCATCACTTTGGCTAATTTGTTGCCATTTGCCGTTGGCCCCGCCAACTGATTGCCTCATCGATCTGCCATGACCTTGGTGGGCTAATGATGCAGCCGCAACTGCCGCTGATGGAGCTGTAAATCTGCAACACAAATGCAAACAGTAAACAGTAAACGCTCGATGGCAATCAGCGGCGCCGCATCTCTATCACATGGCATCTGCGGAGCAACTTGCATCATTACCGATGACTCGGATTGGGGTTCGTTGCAGCATCCTGGACTTGCCGCGTTTTACGCGCATCAATGATTTGCTTGTGGTCTCTGGAACTCAGTTCGTATTTCAGTCGCAGACTCGGACCGCCCGATTAAACGTATGCAACTCTTAACCTTCGCTTAAATCTGCTCTGATTGACAACATCAATCGCTGCAGCGGACCAGCGGAACGTTGCAAGATCATTGCAGATGCAGATGCAAGTTCAGATGCAGATGCAGATGCAAATACACAACCGTTTCTGCTGCGGTGGTTGTCATTGTTGTAACTACATTTATTTTGTGGTTCGGCAAGTGTTTATTTGTTTGTTCATTTATGCTGTCGACAGAGGACAGTATGAGCCAAGTGTATACTATCTAAGTAAGTAAAGCCGATATATAAAAAGTATTTTTATACCCTTGCAGAGGGTATTATAATTTCTGTCAAAAGTTTGCAACGCAGTGAAGGTGACATTTACAACCCTATAAAGTATATATATTCTTGATCAATATCACCAGGAGAGTCGATATAGCCAGTTCCGTCTGTCCGTTTCTATGCAAACTAGTCCCTCAGTTTTAAAGCTATTTGCTTAAAACTTTCCCAAAAGTTGTCTTTCTATTGCAGGTAGTAAATAAGTCGGAACGAGCCGGATCGGGCGACTATATCATATAGCTCCCATACCATATCATATAGCTCCTTTCTTGATTATATATACTTTTAATTTAAACAAATAATTTCTCATTGTAATAAAAATGAGTAATGGTACTTTATTTTGATTTATCTATTAACATATGTTTAAATATCATGAATAACCTTTTTACTTGTTATATCAATTTCATTAAAGTACAAATTATTGCACGGAACGATCATAATAGTAATAAATACCTGCGTATTGTGTCATAGTTATTTTTGTCTTTTCAATTATTCATTCCTTATATAAGTCGGAACGAGCCGGATCGGGGGACTATATCATACAGCTCCCATAGGAACAATCGGAATAAAAATTATGAATATGCCCGGTGTTTAAGCCACACTTTAAGAAGATGTCCAATAGCATTAACCGCGGCATTTAACATACAATTTCAGCACGTTAGGCTCACTTAATTACCAGAACCACCCAGAAGCTGCTACCGTCGATGCCTAACACAAATCACCGACTTTAATGCGACAGGTCATTCTGGCTAGGTCCGCGGTCCAAAATTGACATGACAACGGCAATACTTCAATGCGCCGCTGCTCCTCCCTTCCGCCAATCTTCCTCGGACTGGGCTCAACGGCAGGAGCCAGACATACTCGTATTTTTGGTGTTAAAATGGATATAGCTGCATTTTATTATGATTATTATGATTTTCGTCAGGCGGCGGGCACAGGGAAAAAGTACAAATCATTGACGAGTGAGCGGCACTAAACTCATCAGCGGAGGAAGCGGTGGCAGGGGATTTCGGAGGAAGAAGTGCCGGCCGATGGAGATGGAGATGGCCAAGAAGTAACCGGTAGCAACGGTAGCCGATCGCCGATGCCAAGTGCTGGCAAGCCGCGTTAATGGCCAGGCCAACTGGGGAAGGGGCGAACGGCAGGGGAGGACTGCCCATGGATGGGGGCTCAATGAGAATTCCGTGCATTTGCAATCGCACTTGGCCAGCGGTTACGTCCGGTCGCCGGTGGGTCAGGAGCTGGAGAAGTCTCCAGATGTGTGCTACAGTGGGTGCTGGAGATGTCTAACACAGAACCGCTTACTATCACTGTGCAGCACTTCTATCGTTTTGAAGTTTAACTGAAAGTTTGTGACAGCACTTATCGAAACTCGTATAAACCCATTTGGATCAGGATTAGCTCACAATTCGATTTTATAGCGACTTAAAGATTTTGATTTAAATTTCTTATATCCTAAGGAATAATTGATATTCTTGTCTCCATTTTAATTGTAGGTATACAATATTTTCGCCAAATTTGAGATGTAGATGTTATAAATCAACCTTTTAACATTAAAACGCGAGTTAAGCCAAATATAAACCAAACCAAACTATATTTAAACTATATATTAAATAAGGACATTTGGAATCCAAAGTCAAAGTTGCAGTTCCATTTTCTGTTTCGGAATGAGTTATTATTCGAATGATTTTGTAACTTATACAAATTTTAAAACGGTTTTGAAATGCTCTTTTTGTTCTATTTATTATGATTGTATTGATTACATTTGTGTGATGATTCCAATATCATCACCCCATAATATATACTCAATTTGTAGTTCTTACATATTGAGTATACGCAGTCATTGAACTCAAAGCAAGGACATTCTGGGGCACAACTGTTTTCAAATTTTAGAATTACAACCTTTTTTGATGTATTTTGGGTCGCTGAGTTCAAAAATTAGGAATAAAAACTACGACGGTATATTTTTAGGAAATCGGCGGATATATTAACTTTCATAACGTCTTAATCAGTCGACCAAAGTTTTTATATATCAAATTAAAGATATAAATAGCATTATATTTTATTAGTACAGTATCAATGTAGTTCGATTCTTGGTTCTCTCTGCATATTCAGGCTTTTTTAATCATTACAGATTTCCTAACGATCTTACAGTACCTATACTATCGCATAACGCGAAGGACTACAATACATTATATAAATGGTGATATTTTGTAATAAAAGAAGAGGTGGTGACGAACGCACCCTTAATCTACAAGATTTCTGATATCAAATTCATTGACAAAAAATGATTTTGAGTTCGACTAAAAATAAAAATATAAATATTATAAAATCTTCTGCTTCGGTTCGCTTAAATCGAGAGCGCACTGTAGCAGGCCACTTCTGTTTGCTGCCGATGACGACGTTGAAATCTTTAACGCGTTCTGCGCTTGGCATGATCATTATCGCCGGTTTCGTTTTACGCAACTGCTTCTCAACTCATTTGGCTCTGGCTTTGGTCCCACTGCAACTGCAATGCAGCGGCAACTGCAGCAAGCGCAGCAGCAACAATTGCAGCAGTCGGGCAGTGTTTTGGGTGATCCATCAATTGGACTCGTACTCTGGCCGTGTCCAAATGCAACTTCTGGCCATGATATATGCTCATTGCACAGAGCTCTACTCGGGGAAGGAGACCAGGTCTTTTCTGGTCAGCTCTGTTCTTCGTTGGGCAATTTGATTTGCTACCATTTGGAAGACAAGTTGGCGGCTCCTGATTACTTGTTGTGGTGGCATCAAAAACAAATAAAAGCTTAAATTGTGTTCGGATCATAAAGCAAAAAGGGTTTAACCCATTGATTGTCTGTTGATTGCCATTTATGGCCACTTTTGGCGGTCGAGAATGTCTTTGCATTGCAAGGGGATCTGGGTGGCTTCCGCCAGCTTTCCTGTTTTTGGCGGTTTTACAACTTCACAGTTATGATTGGGCTAATGAGTGTAGAAAGGCAGTATCTCCAGTTGTGCAGGAAGATCGCCCCATCGTTTGCGGTGGTAATTGTGTGAAACGAGTTGCGGATTCACACATTTAGCGGAAAGTGCACTGCGAATATAGCTTACCATTTTCTTATTGTCAGCAAAGTCTAAAATAAAACAGTTAAATGCGAATTTCTTGAATAATCTGCCAATTGAACTAAAATAACAAGAATGATTAGAAGAGATCCTTGACTCTCTGTTCTGATAAGGTGTTTGCTTCACCTATTTTGACGATACTACATTTTAAAATTCTTTGAATTTCGATTTAAGACGTAAGGACCAATTAACAGTAGAGATGGTTAAGGCTCTACAGTAGGACTCTGGGAGTAATCGGTATAATTATATTTAGATTTGAATTTCATTTTTAAAAATTTCAAGCTATATTCTACAAATTCAAAAATGTATTAAACACAATGTGGTTTATTGACAGCTTTTATTTGGTACGAGTCTTACAAGGGAAGCAGCGTCCACAAAATATTTTTATTATATGACCCCATAGATTACGTATACGCCTCAGTCCCGACCGTTTGGAAATGCAACATGATGAAACCTGCCCGTCGACGACATTTACGAGCCATAAACTCTGCGCTTACATTGTGGCCGGCAAGCAACTACAACTAATTGGGTCAAAACGCGTCTGCGAGGGTCCAAACAACACCTGTTGGCAGGTGATCGCTGGAAGTGACCGCAATGACGTTTCACTCAAGGCACGGCAATGCATTTGCAATGCACAAATAAATAAATACATTTTTGACAGAAAGATGACGCGAGATGATGACAATAGAAGTGATGACATGGCCGATACTGTGGCCCTTCCTCTGCCTGGCTGTTTCCCATTTGGCCAGATCTACGCTCCACCTGAAGCCATCTGAGGCGCACCTTTAGCCGCAGCTAATTGTGCCCTGTCTCTCCGTTTTCGGGGCACCAACTTGGCTCTGAGCGGCCTTTCTGGCAGCAGTTTCCACTGGCAAATGGCATAAATTTAAATTTTAATTTACTGCCTCGTCAATTGAAGTCGTGTCCGGGCACTTGGAACCCGTCCCAGGTACGCGGTTGGCCGGGCCTGCTATTTCATTTCATTTCATTTATTTATTTTGAGCTACTTGCAAATAATTGCATAAATAAATATTTTAAAAAAGGTACCCAGCCCGCTCTCACGCACACTCTCCTCGCTCCTCTCCCCTTAATTTGTTGTATTTTGATTACAATCGTTCGTCCGGCTGGAGTTGAGCAGATGTGGCAGTGGAGTTGGCCAAGAGGCTCGTCACCCGCAGATTGAAGCGAAGTGATTGCCTCCGCCAGCCGAGTCGTTTGAGCCTGTCCCAGAAACTGGCCCAGATCTCCTCGGACTGGGACAATTTATCAATGAAACGATGGATTGCAGATGCGAGTGCCCCGGTGCCGGTGGTGACATGAATTGCACGAATGCAAATTTTGCATTAGATACACAACATCGCATCGCAAATTGGATCACGGGGGCAAAGAAACTAGCATTTAGTCAGGCAAGTTAATTTTATTTATTTATACACGTGAATTGCAGTAGGTTTTTAAGTCTTTTATATTGTTAGATATATGAGCGACGTATAGCAAATGTCTGTATCTTTGGTCGACTAGAAACTGTATCTCTTGTAGCTTGCTTTTCGGTTTTCAAAAACTAGATTTTAACACAATTAAAATGATTCTGGGGCTCGCCTAAAACAAACTAAAACAAGAAAGAAAGCTAATTTCGGCAAGCCGAAGTTTAAATACCCTTGCAGTTATTACAAATCGACTAAATTCCGATTTCTATGTATATATTACTAAAAACATTGAAGCTATGTCGATTTTGCGCTGCATTTTGCGATTTTAATTTAATTAAAACCGTAATTCCATAATATTTAAATATTGCCAAATCACAAAGAACAAACAAAAAATTAAAAACAACAATGTTATCATTTTGTTGCATTTTTTTCCGATTGTTCCTCTGGGAGCTATATGATATAGTCGCCCGGTTATACTACCTGCAATAGAAAGACAACTTTTGAGAAAGTTTCAAGCAGATAGCTTTAAAACTGAGAGACTAGAGACGGATGGAGAGACGGACCGACAGTCGGACAGAAGGACATGGCTAGATCGACTCTCCTGGTGATGCTGATTAAGAATATATATACTTTAAAGGGTCGGAAATGTCTCCATCACTGCTTTGCAAACTTTTGACTGAAATTATAATACTCTCTGCAAGGGTATTCAAATTATGTTAATTTTGGAAAAAGCCCCATTATCTTGTTTGTACGGAGCATCAAATTAAAAACAGTCAGCCAATTGATTTTCTTACAGTCTTGCTATGCACTTTCCTTAACTAAAGCGATACCTTTCGATTAGTAGTCGCCTTTGCACACTCTCCCCAACCCCAGTGATTATTTGAAATTTTCGAGCATAAATCAGAATATTTATAAATATAATAAAATTTTTACAACTTTAAATTCTAATACAATAAGTTCTTGTTTAATGTCGAAAGTGTTACCTTATTCAACACAAAACAAAAAAAATTGTAAGACAATGTATTTGCTAACAAAAAAATTTGTTAAGAATTTATTAAAATAGTAGTAACTTTTAGTATTTTAAAATCATCCCAAATATTTTTCGCTTTGATTTTTATTCATTTCAATATTTAATTTTACCATTTTCAGAATAAATATAAATATTGAATATAATGCATATAAAACAAATAGAACACATTTTTAACCCAATATTTTCGTTAATAAAAACATTTTAAAATAAATCATGCAATTAAAAATGCATTTCACTTAACATTATGATTTCATATTTAATTTTAATATTAAATTTTTACATGAATACCTGTAAGAACGAGGTAAAAATCTTAAGGAATGTACAAAGCTTGAGAAAAATCCCCTGTACTGAATTATTTTCCATTCCACTAGTTTGTCATAATATACAATAACAACATAATCGCCCAGTCTTGCAACCCCGAATCTGACCCCCACGAACATATACAAACAAGACGACAGCGAATTGACATATGCAGACACGATTAACAAGTGTTTAAATCACAATAAAACTTTAAATCCCAGCAGATGAAGCAATAAAACCATAAGAAACTCCAAGAAAAGAAATCCAAAATAAACGAACTCGATACCAGATTGTCTGTCATTGGTTTCAGCGATGAAGGCATGCAAAAAACTTTGCTGCTAAACGAAGGAATACGGAAAAAATACAGAACTTACGCACCCAAAAATTGGTCAATAAAATCATCGACCAAACTTTTGTTTAGCCGAGTACAAAGGACACCCAGTCGCAAAGACAAGGAGACGAAATCGGAGAGGGAGACTGAAAAAATAACTTTTTGCGGGGCGTGTGCGCTGAGCCAGTGGACAAAAAACATTCCCAGGGCAATAAAAATGACAAAAGTTACAAAGTGGCAGCGGGAGATACGAATACTGGCGAAGACCAACTCAGTCTGGCTCACACGCACACTTGGACGGGGATTAAGCCAATTTAACAGATGCTTAAAGTCAGAACACTCGTAATCACATATTGGATTAACGCTGCCTAGTGTGAGCTTCAACTGCAGCCTTGGGTTGGCAGCGCAGAGGCTTCCACAAGTGAGTCACTTGCAAGAGAAGAGTGCTTGGGGAGAAGAAATACCCTTCATCACACGTTTATTTAAGGATATTACTACAAATTAGAATTGGTTTCAAGGAGCCAAAATCTTTGGTAAAAGTTATGAAAATGATGACCAAATATATTCCGTATAATAAGAATGTGGTATTATATAATGTTATAATTAGTATATCGACTCGCATAACTCATTTATTTAATTATTTCTTGTTTTTACGTGATTATTCCCATTTTAAGTTAAAACATCTTAAGAAACCAATACAGACAATAGCATTTAAACACAGAATCCAAATAAAGATGGTTTCTGACTTGAATTAAAATAACATTTTTATATTCATTCAAGTTCTTATGTAAGTCTTAGTTTTGTAAAAAACTATAAGATCAGAATTAAAAAATAATACAAAAATAAGTGCAAAAATCTAATTGTAAAATTTAGACTAGTCATCAATGTATTCTGTTTAAATATTGTCATATAAATGGAAATATGGGAAATGGAAATATATATGGTTTTAAAAGATTAGCTTAGTATATAAATCTTTAAGCAAGATCTACAAAATAAAAATTATATATGCAATAAGGTACTGTTCACCATATAAATATTGTCAGAACAGAACAGAATCGACGAATAATATAAACAAACTGAAATTCCTAATACCAAAGAAATATTATTTTAAACACTATTTTATTAAAAGAAATTAGTCTCAGTACATATGGACTTTATCCCGAATAGCGAATCTCATATTCGCCAGTGCGTTACCTCAAGAAGTCATCAAATTTATTTGGTTGACATTTGCGGGCTACCGAATACGCGATCCTCCTCTGACTTCTGCCTCTGCGAATGCAGGCCTCCTTGCCTTCGTTTCACTTTTGTTTTTACGTTTTTTGCCGTACTTTTTTCATTTCAAAATCGCGGCATAAATTCCCAAATATATCCACAGCGTGGTCTTGGCTCAGCACATTTTTGGGTCTTTTTCAGTTTTTTTGCTGGGTCCACAGCTACTTTGTCTTTGCCGTTGCCTGCCATGGGGCAAATCCTTTAGACGACGTCGCATGTTTGCCTTTTTTTGGCACTCTGTGTTCATATGATTTTATTTTTTCTTGCCCATTTGCGGCGTTTTGATATGTTACCCGGTAGCCGTGGAGCCCTGCTCGTTTTTTTCCGGCTTGGTGTTGGTTTGTTGCTTGCGGCTATGGCTGCAAAGGACCCATACTCGATTCTCGTACCGAAATGAGCCACTTAAAGCGATGAGATTTTTGGCGTCTGACGGCGACGTCGGCGGCGTTTATCAAATAAATATCTTTGAAATATATAACAAATAATGAAATGCTGTCGCAGTCTGGATCAATGGGCCCGAATTGGTGTTATTAATTGCCGGCAATTGATTTGATTTGTTCTGTGGGAGATGGAAATCCCATGCATCATCCTTAAAGATCATCCAATGTTGTCGCCCCTGTAAGGACCACCCGGTCTCCCAGCATCATTAGCCCGGACTGACCAGACATCTGAGGTCCGGGGAGCGAATTAATTGAAACATTACCTAAGCAAACGTTGCCCAAACGGTGGAACCAACCCGAAAGTTCTCAGGCTAATTGAATTTCCTCGTGTCCTTCCGTCTGCCACCTCCCGCTCGTCCTGCTGCATGTTTCAGTCCTAGAAAAATGAATGCCTCGCATTTCAAGTGCCGCCTGTGGTCGCTGCTTGTTTGTTCTTTTTATGGGTCTTTGTTGGTTTGTGTTTTCACGCATAAAAATTAAAGTCCCAAAGCTTTTGTCTGCATGGGTTTCCCCATAAGTTCAGAACCCTCTGTCCCCCTTAGTTCCGTCCCCTCATCAATTGGCTTTTGTTGTAAATGTTGCTATCATTAGTCGGCCGGCTACTTAACACGACATTGATGTGGCTTAATTATGCCTAAGATGATCTACAAAGACGAGCGAGAGAGATTTCAAGGCGTTGAGTTAAAGAAAACATGCAATGTTTTTCGGAAAATCGCCCTTCTATAACCAAGTTTAAGCTTGTTCGACTGGGCTAAAAAGTTATTGCATTATGCAGATTTACCAAATTTAAAATATGGACCTCTGCTGAAAATATTTGTTTTTTTTGTCTTTGCTAATTCTGAAACTTAATTCTTGAGACAAAGCCATTCTAAATTTATTTTTTAATTAAGAAATGTATTTTCCTAATTTTCACAGACTGCGTTGGTCCTTTCGAACAATTTGATCCACAAAGACTGTTTTTTTTTTATCACATTTAGACCGAGTCGAAACTTTTCTCCTCAAACGAGGTAGAAGCGTAGTAATTCATTAAACCTAAACTGGCAAGAACAGCTCAATAAACATTTTGGCCTTGTTGATGAGCCGGCCCAGAAAGGCCACACCACCGCCAGAAAGCCGTTAATGATGTGCCCCACGGCAGACGATTGTGATTGCTAATGTCCCTGAAATGGGTGGATAGACGGATGGGTGGATGGGCAAAAGGAGGAGTCCACGGAAGGCGGGGGAGGAGGGCAGCTGGGAATGGCTTTGCCCGGTTGACACTCGTTGGCAGTTCAAGTGGCGCTGTGCATCTCGATCTCAATCTCGAGATTGACTAATGGAGGACGAGCAGGACGTGTTGATTGATTGTTTTTCCATGTAAATCGCAGGACGAATTAATCAATGCTAATGACACTTTCCCACCGAGCTGCAGCCAGCCAGAAACTGCGTCAAACGGAAATGTCTAGCCGAAAGAAAAAAAATAAATAAAAAGGATGTCCACGCTACAATTCTACAAATTGCATTTTAAGCGGAATCATGTCCGCACTGCAATTTTTTACAAAAGGTTTTGCCACTTCGAACGAAAGATAACCTTGATTTACGTTTGTCTTGTGTGCGTTAATTACCCATAAGATACTTATGCTCATTAAAGCATAGATACGGATACGCACTGCCAGGCGAAGTTTCGTATCTTAATCATGATTTTATGCTAATGTGTCGCAGCGTCTTGTGACTGCCAGATTACAAGATATTAAGCTGCGACAACTCAACTCTTGCCAACACGAGCGCGTATCCCTTAGATATTCAAGTAGTGCTACCAATTTAGCTTTTTTTGGGCCAATCCAAGTTATAACTTTCATTTTAATTGGACCTCCACAAATGAGATAAGGACAACAGATCATCGATAAATATTAAATGCATATAGTTATATATATTTCGGGGCTAAATTCTAAAAAACGTGATTTAAGTTCTCATTTTTTTTATTTAAAATATTTTTAGCCGTTTTTGACCTTAAGTTGAGTGCCAATATTTTCCAACATATTATCCAGTTTTAACCTTAAAAAATAAGTTAATTCAAACAAACCAGGGTAAAAAAACAGTACATGTAAACAAAATCGTATACCTAATAAAACCCTCCAAATATTTGCATCTCTCATTAAAGCTAAACCATTTATTACTGTAAACAAAATCATAAGTAAATTATTCACAAGAAAAATATACAATATGATTTTGGTTTATTGATGATAATTTGACTAGAGAAGCAAAATTTCAAGCCAATTTATGTAAAGTCTAAATATAAAATATATCCACAATGCACCAAATGACATAAACTTCGACATATATACATTTGCAATAGACTTAGCCCTTGCACATAATTAAAACACTGAAATCACCAAGAACCTACAGTATGTAACATACATTTTGTAAGTATAGGAACTGCAAAATATTTATAATTGTTTATTTACACCATTTGACGGTCCAAAGTTTACAACACTGCAAGGGACCCATACCATTATCAATTACGGCACAACCGCACGGCGTTGGTTTACGCCCACTTGGCTGCTCTGTTTTTTGGCCGTGTCAACCCTTTTGCCGCTCTCGTACCTTGACTTTGTTTTCTTTGCCACTTGCCACTTAGCATTCCGCATTTCGCAGCTACAACAGCTCCCGTTGCGAGTTGGTTTGCCAGCCGTCCGCTGCATGCAAGGGTGGCTTTGTCTGGCGTCCATTGCACTTTGGCTCGAAGGCAGGCGACCCACCAGTACATCTATAATTACGTCACCTTGCCGTGGCAGTCGTGGCCCGACAACTTGGGCGGTGCCCCGACCTGCTGAAAGCCTTTAAGACCTCGCCTTTAAGACGTCTGCTGGTTAGGACAAGTCCTGGAATATTGACCACAACTGAGGACGAGCGAGCCACCCACATGTCCTGTCAGTAAGCTGATTTTATACACAGAGACTAAGATCTGGTTTTCCTTAATTTTAATATGAAGAATAATTCATTTTGAATTTATATTTGCTTCACCTACTATTTTTTAAGGCTTGTAATTTTTGTTAAAGTTCTTCGTTAACATAAAAATATTTATTATAAAAACATTAACTGAAATAAATAAACTACGTCTATCTATCTACAATATTTATTTATATCGTTTGTTTTTCATTTTACAACACATTTAAAACTATTACCTAACAGAATGATATTTAAATGCTATTTTCGTTCACTGCATCATTGAATAAAAGATATTGCTCAAAAATTTATAATCGGCTTGCCAGCTGAAAAAAGAAGTTTGGATGTTGAAGTGTCTACAGGCTTTTTCCTAGCTTGATTTATATGTGAAGTATTGTCGGGTGGAGATGGAACCACAAGTTGACACGTCTTGTGGTCAGGCCAAAAGATAATAACACAGCACATGTGAGCCAGTCGTCCTGCCAGGACTTTCCATTCCCCTTGTGGGTGGGGGCCCAAAATTTCCCTGGACCTTCGTTTTGCTGATTTTTCACACTCGCTTGGCCCTTTAGCAGCAACAGCTGGCCCACTGCTGTTCCCTCTTTTTTATGATTAACTTTTCGTTTCGATTTTGGTCACGTTTGATAAGCTTCAACTAATAATTCATGAATGGACAAGCTGTTGCTATTCCTTCTGCTGCTGTTCTGCGATGATTTTTAAATATGATTTGAATGAGTTTATAAGTTTGTTTATTTATTTAATGTGAGAACCACATAACCGTGGCGAGTTTTCCCCTGAGGGTGGTTTTGCTTTAACTTCGGATTGATTGATGTCCTTTCCCAGACAATCATTAGCTGCGAGTTGTCGATTCTCTTACCCTCTAGAAATCTTCAAGCTGCCACGCCCCCTTCAACTGAGAGTGGCGTTGACAGCTTGCCAAATTGTCTGCTGAAAATTCGTTCTAAGCTGCAGACGTCTTCCCATGACCATGACGCATCATTAGCATCCAAGTCTTCCAGTATGCCATCTATGTGTGTATCTGACAATGGACTTTATTTAGATGCTCTCCGAAATACAACATACATATCACACTGACTTTAATTATTGTTTTCACTATACTACGTATTCAGGACCTAAGCACTTCCTATAGGCTAAGAAACAAATAGTTTTATCAGGTGTCTATTAAATTATTTACTTTATTTTACTTACACTCACAATCTTTGGCGTGGTAGCATTCTGGAATTGTTGGAAATACATAGAAGTAATTACGATTTATAAACATTAGTACTTACTCAAAGGAGGATCTATTACCAAAAGGTCACCTGGAGTTTAACTTTAATTTAATTTATGTTATGTAAGAAACTATTGGTTAACTTACAGAATGGAGGTATCAAAATAGAATTTACACTAATGATCATGGCAAATAAAAAAAATTGTCGAAAAAACATGGTACTTATTAATCTGAAAATTTTAATAAACTTCTCCACTTCAGGGTGGTTAATTTTGTTAAAGTTACGTTGTTAAACTTTCACGTGTGCGCAACGAATCCTTTAGTAGCCCTTTAATATTTAAATTTAACGAATCAAATTCAATTTTATACCAGCTGGTCGTACAGTAACTGCTCATGACTGTAGTCTGTCCCTACAAACATCGGGATTCCGGAAACTGTAAGAGCTCGAGGAGTAAACTTGCAGATTTTTGTGATTGGTCACGCCCACTTTTATGCGCACAAAGGAGCAATACATTTATTAATAAATATGTAAAGATATAGTAGTAAAATATATTATATATATTATTATATATAATAGTAAAAACATCATTGTCGATTAGGTAGGCCTATAAAAATTGAAGAAAACCTCCACCATTAACCCTAAATTTTAAAAATTCGCCAAAAAACTTTATTTTTTCTAAATCCAAGAAAAGATTTATATTTTCAAGGAACTTTTTCTGAAAACAAGAAAACTTTTCTTAAATCAAGAAAGTGTTTCTCAAATGCAGAGAAACAAAAAAATCGCCCTAAATCCAAGAAAAAATTATATATTTTAGTAAAAATGACAGTTGTTTTTAGAAATTTGTTTCCTAATATGAGGAATTCTGCCCTTGAAAATAATTTACCCTAAAAAAAAAAAAAATATTCTCAAATTAACCCTAACAAGAAAGGAAGCAAACTTCGGCAAGCCGAAGTTTATATAACCATGAAGTTATTACAAAACGTCTACTTTTCGATTTCGATTTCTATGTCTATACATAATACTAAAAACAATGAAGCTATGTCGATTTTACGTTGCAGTTTACCATCGTTTCTATGGAAGTTATATGATATAGATGTCCGATTTTAATTTAATTAAAACCATAACTCCGTAGTATTTAAATTTTACCAAATCACAAAGAACATAATTTTGTTTTCCGATTGTTCCCATACTCGCTCTTCACCAATTTTATTTTTTACTTTATATTTAACAAGAAAGGAAAGCTAATTTCGGGCGGAGCCGAAGTTGATATACTTGCAGAATATTCTGTAATTGGTTGGCCAAAAATAAAACCAATAAAAAATCCCAACTTCCTAACTTTAAAAACACCAAAGTTATGGCATTTTCAATCGTTCAGTTATATGGCAGCTATATGATATAGTCGCTCGATCCGGCTATCCCCCCTACTTATATACTACCTGCAATAGAAAGACAACTTTTGTTATATAGGGTAGGTTATTATAGGGTATACAAATAAATTTATACGTCCTGGCCCCAGTTTCTATCGTACTTCACTTGACTCAAGTCATAATATAATTAAATGAAAAAACGTACGCCCTATCCTAGCCACTCTCCCATTTCTTAATTTATTTACAAACCAAAAGAATTTATTTCTGATATTTTATTAATTTCTTGCAGGTTTTCCCTTATTTTAAAACCTAATTTTTCCCTGAGCACATAAATATTTTTCCCTCACATCTAGATTGACTGGTAAGTTAAATAATGTAGCAGGGGAAATCAGATTAATTAATAATTTATCTTATCTTAATTATTTATCTTGGCAATGTAGGCTTATGTATGTGTAGAACACAAAGTACAGGATTTATTAAAAGTTTTGATAAAGTAATTAATCAAATATTGCCGGTTGGTCTTTTGATGGTTCAATGCTAGAAGTGGCACGATGTATTTCAAAGTGATTTTATTCCGAGATCGTAAATGTTGGTAAAGAATCAGAAATAGACAGGTAACTAGCTTAACTTCCGTGTGGGTGCAGCTAATCCATTAAGTACGCCTTTAATTTTCATATTTGACGTATCGAATTCTGTTTTTTTCCTTCAAAAGAACCCAGGAACGTCATCAGTGGACTGAAGATGAAGGTGACCGGCGGTTTCGAGATCCTGACTCGACTGTCTTTCTTAGTTACTCAACTTACTCTAGCTGCTGAAAACTCTGTGGTAGTGGTGACCCACGAAAACTTCGAAGAAATTCTCGTATCCAATGAGTTGGTGCTGCTCAGCTTTTACACGGATTGGTGTCGTTTTAGCCAAATTTTGGCACCCATTTTCGAGGAGGCGGCGTCGAAAATTCATCAGAAGTTCCCTGAGAACGGCCGTGTAATTCTGGGAAAAATAAACTGCGATAAGGAAGAAGAATTGGCTGACAAGTTTGACATACTCAAGTATCCCACGATAAAGATCGTCCGGAATGGATTGATTAGCAATCAGGAGTACCGGGGCCAGCGCTCCGTGGAAGCTTTTGTTCAGTTTGTGGAGAAGGAACTTTCAGATCCAATTGAGGAGTTTCACAGCGTCGATGAGCTCAAGAATGCCGAAGTGGGCAATGGCATGGTAATTGGTTATTTTGTTTCCAAGGATCATGTCGAATATGATACATATCGCAAGGTAGCGAGTCTAATGCGCAATGATTGCAGGTAAGCTTATTAATTAACAATAAACACATTATAATCGATATGATTTTCAAAACAATAGTTAATTCAATACAACAGATTATGGTCTTGGCAACCTGTATACGTATACATATTATACATACTATGTATATAAACGGAAATGTATTGCTAGCTAAGGTTATGGTTGGTTATAATGTGTCTATAAGAAAGCTTTTATCTATGTCGTGTGTCAAGCTGTGTTTATTAGGGCATAAAGTTGTATGTACTCATAATTCGCAAATTTTTAAATATTTATTTACTGTTGTATTCTTAACAACACTAATTCAAGGTTCCTAGTGGGCTTCGGGGAGTTGACCACAGACCTCCGTCCCCCGGGAAAGAACGTGCTGGTGTACCGCGGAGACCCTTCGATCCCAAACCAAAAGGACTACTACAGTGAATACTCGGGCAACATGACCAGCTTTAAAGAACTTACCTTTTGGGTCGACAAGAAGTGTGTGCCGCTGGTGCGGGAAATTAACTTCGATAATGCCGAGGAGCTCTCCGAGGAGGGACTGCCCTTCGTGTTGCTCTTCTACAACAAACACGATCTGGGTCCCATCCAGGAATTCAAGACCGCGATTCAGAGGCACCTAGCGGATGAGAACAGGGTTAATTTCCTGAGTGCAGATGGGGAACTCTTCAAGCACCCGCTCTACCATATGGGCAAGTCCGTGGGCGATCTGCCAGTAGTCGCCATCGATTCGTTCATACACATGTACCTCTTTCCGCGGTTCGAGGATATTCACCACCCCAGCGTCCTTAAAAAGTTTATCGATGATCTCTTCAGCGGCGCATTGCACTACAATTTCCACTTGGCACTAGAGGCCCAAGAAAAATCAGAGTCCACAATCGATCCCGCTGAATTCCCGCCGGTCGCCCACGAATCTAAGTTTAAGGAGCTCAAACCATCCAAGCACCGCTACACTTTGATCAACCGTAGCAAAGACGAGTTGTAATATAATTCAATATTCAATTATATTTATTGATTTAAGCTTCAATTACCATTTTAACCTTATACAAACATATTTTTACTAAATGCATTAAAAGCACATCATTTAGGTATAACTTAAAATTTGTTGCGATATCTTTAATGCATTGTATAACATTTTAAGACTCATACATTTCTTGTCGAAAATTCCTTGAAAGAAATTTGGTTGATTTTCCTGGGTTTTAAATAAATAGATTCACCTTTAGACTATATAAATGGTAAGTTGCCATTAAGAACAAAACGTTTCTTGACTACAATGTTAAATATTTTCACAAGCCCATTGCCGTCTAGTCCAGCATTGAATGCCCGGTTTTGGACGCTGTGACAAATCGAACACCCATCAGATATGGACATCTCATCAGACTGTCCCAGAGATGACACGTGCCTCGATATCGATAGTTCTTGGAAGATGGTCCCAATCCAGAATAGGAAAGTCGATTTCATTTGAATATGCCTCGCCGACCGCTCTGCAGATGACCATATAAATACTAATAAACTCATTAGTCAAGCATCTCACAAACAAATCTCACAGGTGCAAAATATCTGTACAGTGTGCAAAACTCTTTTAACTGCAGATATAATTATCGCTGAAGTTTTCCTCGAACACTATAAAAACAGACTTCGTTTCCAATGTTAAGGATAAAGGATACTAAGGATAACAATAAAATGAAAGGCAACGTCCTTCATTAAATTAAAAGAAAAGTTTGTCCGTTTTCAGTTTTATAGCTATTTGATGAAGCTTTGCAAAATGTCGTATTTCTTTTGCAGTTATTATATAAGTTGGAAAGGACAGATCGGCCTACTAAATTATTTAGCTCCAAAATGAGCAATAGGGAAGAAAAGGAAAAAAAATCTTAGCAAATATCCATATCCATAACATTTATCCATATGCTGCGAGATATAGTAATTGTTAACGATTTTAGAAAAAGTTATCGGAGCTTTATTGTTTTTAAGCATCGACATCGAAATATAGGATATATGCATTTTGTAACAGCTGCAACGGTTTTAATTATAGATTGAAAGAGTGTTTAAATTGTGCTCTCTAAAAAATGGTGGTATAAACAATTTGCCATTCTTCTATTTGTTCACCACAGTAAGCTGATGACTTGTATTTCAGGCTCTAGTCCGAATACAAAGTAATATCCACGAGGGAGTGTTGCAGTACTCCTTTTTCAGGCCGCGTCTAGGAGCGAACACTTTTACTCCAATATTGTCATAATTAATAATATCTTTATGGTCATGTGCCGGCGGACAAACGAGCGTGACTCGAGATGAAGTATCTGCAACTGCGGCAAGTGCAGCTGCAGGTGCAACTGCCTCTAATCAGCGTCAGCAGCGCGTGCCACTCGGTTTGTCACCTGCACAATTATAGAATTTTCCATAGTCGGGCAGCGCTGGACACCAAAATGGCCAGGCCCCAAAATGGTGTCCCGGCCAGAGTCCGCGCGAAGTGTCCGCCATAAATAACTGCCAATAAATGTCAACGGCTTTGGCGCATTAACATAACAGCTAAGCCGAATTCGTTGACAGGTGACTGTTTTTTCCTCCAGTTACCTGGGCAGCATCTTCCATCCATCCATCAGCTGGCATCATTATTTCCCGGACCGCAATTGAAATAATCGCCTTTTAATCGCCTACGCCTCGACGGGCTGACTTGGCTCCAATTACCGCTGCAATCGTTAACTCTTCGGACTGTCAGCCCAGTTGGCCAAGAGCCCCTTCAATTGCCACTTGGATCATCAGGCCGATTGACAATGGTCGCGGAAGTCACGTGCGGAAGTTTTAAAACTTTCTCAGTTTCAGTGTTGGCCGACAGACATGCGAGTTCTAAATTAAAGCTGGCAAAACTTCCGTTTACAATTTACGAAGTCTTTTTTGGAAATTAGCCTAGTTTTTTGAAGGTTATTTTATTTTATTCTTAGTACAGTTATTTAGAAAGAAAAGCGAAAAAGCAAATTGGACTAATTTTCAGAAAATTATGGTTACTTTCCTAAGTGTTTTTTAGGTTTCATTAATAAGATGCTGGTTCTATCATTAATTATAAGCATGCTATAAAAAAAAGATAGATACGTTAACCGTTTAATATACTGCGGGTATAATAACAAATACTTATGAACACAAGCTACTATCAAAGAAATTGTTAAAAAAATAACTTTTTCACATTAAAAATACGTTGTAAAACTTAAATAAATTAAATTATTTCCAGTTAATCTGGCGAAAAAAGATTTGAATAATCCCTGCCATTTTGATTCTATCTATTAATCGAATAGTTCGACACTACAAAATTTTGTTTTTAATATCTATTGGATTATGTAGCAGAACATGAGAATATATTAGTTATAATACACACAAATTTTAAGAATTTTGTAGAATTTTCCCACATTGCCTTACCTAATAAACCAAATAATTGTCATAAAGCCCAGCGAGACCCGACTGACAATTACAATGGCAATTTCCAGTGGTCAAATGTGTGATATTTCAATTAAAACCTAACGGCGCAAGCCATTAAACGGCAAATACAACATGTACTGCAATCGGGGGAAAACAAGATGCCGCAAAAAGCGCAAATGTCGCAGCAGACGGACAAAAATCGACAGCAGCAGCAGAAATATCGACGGCAGCCACCATTTGAGAGAGCTCAACATATTCAAAGTTGTGCACGAGCGCGATTCCAATTTCATTTTGTGCTCGGCGACAGGACAGGGCAAAAACCATTTGGCGAGCAACAAATGAAAAAACACAAACAAAGCGTTTTTGTTTAATTAAATTAACAAAATACGCGTCGGATGAGCGGCTAAAAAACTCGGTTATTTTGCACGCAGGCCAGCACGCCAACACGTGTTGCAGAGTTGGCCCAGAGAGCGTGGGCCGAAGAGAGACTGGCTTAGTGCTCTTAAGGCCGTTTTGTCTCACTTCCACCACTACTTGGCTACCTCCGTCTCACTCGAGACCCCATTCTGTTGGTGGCAGCTCACTCGCTCGCCATGGCTTCATATCCCATGCGCCCCGTTGTCTCGCTCTGCGGCATTCGGCCAACCCGTTCTGGCCAATCGGCAAAAAGCGGTTGAAAGCAGGCGGAGCCTCTCCGGACCCTCGATGCAGCCCGGTCGGGAGCCCTCAGCCCAGGCCAGACCAAGCCCGAAACCCTGCCCCTGCGCCATTGCAGCTGTCTGGAGAGTCTGTCAACCATTTGGCGTCCATGACCAAGCATGACGGCTATCTGGGCCCTGTTTCTGCCGCCTCTTCGACCGCCTTTGCTCCTGGCCTGCTGGCTTGCTGGCTGGCATTTTGACATCTCGCTTCGAGGCTTCGGGAGTCAGTGGCGCCGCACTGCAGCATCTGCGGCCACATCAGTTATCTGTCCCGCTGCGGTTTGCGGCGATAAATGTGCGCCATCATGCAACTGGAGCGGACTTTGCATTGCAGGACGGCTCTGCGGCTGCAACTGTTTTCAGTTCGTGCAACTCAAAGAAATTACCCAAAAATAATATCTTCTTTTTTCGAAGGGATAACCAAAATATATTTGATACTTTCTTGGGCTTTAATTAAGTTTACCTTCATCTCGACGTTCAAGGATGAACAAGCAATTCTTGTTTTAAAAAGGCTCAAAAACTTTGGAAATTTAAATTAAAAGAAAAATATTTTTTTAATTTATCTATAAATGTGTACGTAAGGAAACGAGTATTCAAAATTTAAATAATTAGAATGGAAAATCAATATATTAGAATCATTTTTCCACACACACTTTTTTTTAAAACCATTAAAGCTTTTATAATACTGCTAGATCTCAATAAAAATAAGTTTCTGTAAAAATATATAAAACAAGAAGGGAAGCAAACTTCGCCAAGCCGAAGTTTATATACCCTTGCAGTTATTAAAAAACGACTATGTTTCGATTTCAATGCCTATATTACTAAAAACAATGAAGCTATGTCGATTTTGCGCTGCATTTTGCCATCGTTTCTATGGCAGCTACATATATAATTTTGTGGTCCGATTTTGACAAAACTAAAAGCGTAATTTTAATATGGTAAATAATTACTATATATTAAACGAATATTTTAACACATATAAAAACAGCTAAATTAATTTTTTTCCATTTTTTTTTTAATTTTTTCATTTTTCTATGGGGGCTATATGATTTTAATTAAATTAAAACGATAATTCCAACCTATTTAAATATTACCAAATCCCAAAGAACAAAAAAATTAAAAACAACAAAGTTTTACATTTTATACCCTTGCAGAGGGTGTTATAGGGTGTTCAGTCAAAAGTTTGCAACGCAGTGAAGGAGACATTTCCGACCCTATAAAGTATATATATTCTTGATCAACATCACCAGGAGAGTCGATCTAGCCATGTCCGTCCGTCCGTCCGTCCGTTTTTACGCAAACTAGTCTCCAGTTTTAAAGCTATCTGCTTGAAACTTTCCCAAAAGTTGTATTTCTATGGCAGGTAGTATATAAGTCGGAACGAGCCGGATCGGGCGACTATATCATATAGCTCCCATAGGAACTTTATAAGGTGGGAAAGGTCTCCTTCACTGCGTTGAAAACTTTTGACTGAAAATTATAAAAGCCTCTGCAAGGGTATAGATATATGAATGAAGAATAAACAAGCCCCTATATCTGTTCGTCTTTTCGTCCACCTTTCTGTCTCTATAAAGATATTAATGTTTTGTTGCCGAACAGAGCTTGCAGGCACATTTTCACACCTTATTTTTACCCCAATTATAATTATTCGTTATAAATAGTATAACCAACTATAGTATATTGATAAAACTATAAAGAACATAATAAATTTGTAAGTGTTGTTTGAGACAACTTTTACTTAATTGGCACTTGAGATAAAGCTGACAAAATGTTGATACATCGTTGTATTTATTGTTTCAATTTTATTTTGTTTTTTAATAAATAGTTTTAAATATTAAATATTTACTAATGCTTGAATTATCCCTGTCGGTCTTTTGAAATATAAGTCTAAAATAACTAAAATACCCGATTCAAATAGTTAAAGTGTGTTCAAGTTTTGTCTTAAATATCTGCTGTGGAAGCGAAAAAAAAGTTTTTAAAAAATTTTAATAATTCTCAACTTGAGAAAAGAGCCTACTAAATGGTTTTGAATATTTCTGGAAACACCATTGCTTATTTAATAAACTTTTTACGAAGTACGCCAGTCAACACTTATCTCTGTGCCATCACTCAAAATGGCTGGTCGTATGCAAATACAAAATGGCATTGATGACAGTGCAAACAAGGGCGGCGACAGTGGAAAGCCGATAACAAATTTGTGCTGCACTCAACTAAATGAAAAGCAGCACGGAAAGCGCATAAAATGGCAGCCCCGACAAATGGGAGGCCATAAAAAATATGTAATTGCGGCGGGCGGACAATTAGGTGAAATAATCAAATTAGCTGATAAACCGAAAGGGAAATTGCCGGACGTTAAATTCACCGTCGGTTGGTAGAAACAGAGCTCGCTAAATAAAGCAATTTCCTAGTGAGCCGAATATGGCTAGCCAAGCCACATTGTTGGCAATGGGAACGTACATACCTGACATACTGCTAGTGGTGCATTAAGTTCTGAGCCCCCAGGTGGACGGGCCAATTGCATTGATTAACTAAATAAACGGCCTTCTCATGCAGCACTTGCATTTTAATTTCATTTATTTCGACCTTTTTCCCCGAGGAATGGCTGCAGTGGCAGTGCAGTTGTCACAGCCAAAATCTGCTGCCTTTTTCCCACCCGCCGGCGACACATGTCCGTGCCCATAAAAAATGCCTTGTCAGAACTGAAAGAAAAAAACAGCGAAAAATTAAAAAAATATATAAAGCAAGCCAAACAAAAAGATGCCAATCCAGGGGCGAGCAGTGCAAAAAGAAATAAACCAAGTGCTCCAATAAAAATTCCACCGCCTTCGCCCGCATGCCGAACTGCTCGCACACACTCGCCTTCTCTGTCCCGCTCGCTCGCTCTCTCGTTTTTGCCGCAATTCATATTTTTTTAAGAGCGCATCAGCGCTTTTTCCCGACTTGCTCTTGAGCTTGGTATACATTGCGTATGAGTGAAATTTTTTCAGTGCCGCCTCGCCACCGCTTGAAATGAATATGTGCGATTATTAGCCACAAAAAGTGTGTTTCGTTTTTGCCACTGTCTTTGGCCGTTTTTGCGGATTTTTAATTTGAATATTACATGTATTAAAAACTCATTACTACGCGTGGTCCCCCATCGAAGTTGGTCAATGGGCTAATGGTCGGCGGATGCGATTTTTTGTGTTTTCCCGTTTGTCTTTTGTCTTATGCATTTTGGATCGAAACGAATTCATTTAATTTATATGCTCTTGTCTTCATTTGTGCAGTAAATATACAAAACTTTAACAATACGAAGGAAACTTGTAAAATTAAAAAAAAAAATACATAGCACGGCAGAAAACTATTTTCCACCCGAATATATAAAGGTTATTCCATTCTCATATATGTATGTATGTATGTACACATATATAATCATATATATTATTGGCCACTCAAATAAAGAGTGAAATAAAATTAATTCACACAACATTTTAATATATGTATGTATGTAAAAACATTAATAGTGTTATTTTACTACAGGTAAATTGTACTTGTACTTGAAATTACTTACCACACAAAATTGATTTTATAAATATAAATAAACTAAGCCTAGCTTAAATATATGCATTTTTAAGATACATATATAAATTTGCAGAATATTTTGCAATGGTAAATTAATTTAAATGAAATGCATAGTTATTGAGCAATGTTTTTGGAAATTATAGTTTTATAAAGATATCCGGTTCCTTTTTTTTTAGGAAAAATAAGTAATTGTAAATAGAATAAAATTTAAAAAAATATACATTTTAGGAAATTTTTTTGGTATTTTAAAATTAAGTTAAATAAATTAAAGACAAATTAAGTTAAAGGCACATGAATTCGACTGTGGTTGAATAAGGCTGTGGTTGTGTTTGATTAGTGTAAATAATAACACATACATACATATCTTCTCCATTGACGGACTTGAACTTTCATTTTTCGTCATTATTACGCCCCTGCAAACTGTCATAAAGACGAAGCCATAAAAACGGGTCGCCAGCATTAACCGTTCGCGGTGCAACATGCAACATGCAATATGCAACATGCTCATTCATGCTCAAAGTCAAGAGAAAAGAAAAGCCACTCAGGCAAAAAGCCCTAAACCAAATCAAAGTTGCTCAAGAGACGCGGCGGCAAAAAGCGAGCTGCAGGAAAAACCACAAACAATTTTTTTCCCCGCTCGAGAGAGAGAAAGAGCGGACGTGTGAGAGAGCGGGCGAACTAGTTTTTTGCTGCCGTAGTGGAGCAAAAGGAGTAAAAAGCCGTTGCGCAGGCGTCGCAGTCTGCCCCAAAGCCATGCTCTCCGCGAGTGCGAGTGCGAGCGAGAGGGCGAGCTGCGCTGCGATTTGGCGGCGAGTGCGAGGCATTTGAATGTTTTTTTCGTGGCCGCACTCAGCATTCGAGTTCGGAATTCTTGCGAGCTGGCAGCTACTTTTTGCGCTGCTCGCTGCTGCCGCTTCTGCTCAGCTAAGCCAGGCCAAATTAAACCTGGCCCAAACGGCCGGCCACTGTCCACCAGTTGGCCACTTTCGCGCGCGTTCCAGCCAAGTGCACTCTTGCCAACCGAAAGCCGAAAGCCGAAAGACTGCGGCCTTTTTTGCCCGCGTCCCGATCCGCGAAGAATTCTGTCGCAAAGTGCAATGCATTTTCGCCATTCCGCAAGTGCAGCTGCTCCCCCAGCTCGCGGTATCACAATTAAAAACCGAGCGGAGTGAAGTCGCAAATTGTTATCACCACACGTCTTAGCCGGAAAAAGGCAAGCCCTCGGAAAGGGTCGAAATTGGTTAAGTGTCAATACATTCGAGGCGGTAATAAACGTGTTTTTGTGCGTCGCTGGATGGTTATGGTGATCACGATCACGATCGGCTTAGTGAATGAAAGTCAATGAATATTAAGGAATAACCAAGTATTCCCCATGCTAATTACGAGAATATTCACCAGGCATTCTGAAGATAATGTCAAATGGTTAACCAGTAAAGCAATCAATACATACAGAGAATTACAATATAACTATAAGCTTATGTCTGGGCAAAACTAAGTAACAGGAACGGAAATAAAATTCACATTCATACAGATATATTTGTAAAATTAAAGAATAGTTTCAATTTTTTTTCAAATAAGTTTTAATATTATAAAAATAGATTTATTATATTTATACCGGGCTATCAAAACCAACGATAGTTTACATCGCGAACTGGTTAGGCAAAATTTATTACAATTTAACACTAAGCACTTATGGTTAAATAATCATATCATAAAATCATCATAAAATAAATAAGTTAACAAACATTTGAAATATTTATTCAAAATCTTTACCCTAATTGTCACTTGGTTCATATATATCACAGGACACATTTTAACTGTGGTCGATTACCACTTTAGAAATGTTTATGTATTTAATTCAGACGAAAAAAACAACTCATTAGTAACATATTACTTGCGCCATTGAATTTTAAGCTGACAAATACATGTTTTAACTAATTGAGTGCAGGTCTGTAATAAAACACAAATGCTAGATATATATTTAAGATGAGCAAGGTGTCCACAATATTATTGTTTGAAGTTTTTAAAGTTACATTTTTGAGTACTATTTGATTGCTACAGCAATTAACCAATTGACTTTGTTCATTAGTCGCCCAATGTCAATATCCCCCAAAAAGTGAATAAAACAATCAAATTAAACCATTTAAAAAAAAAATTGGATAAACAGTGAAATAGATTTTCTGAGATACCCCCAGGCGGAAATTAATTAGAAAAACGCTTCGCAGGATCGCCAATCGAAGGTGCTTAAATGATTATGCATGGTACCTGGTACAAGGGACCTCAGTTGGCGCATCATCCTCACTCGAATCCGCACAACAGCTCGCTCGGCCACAGTGACTACCACCAGTTCCGCTCGTACCCCTCGTTCGTTGTAACCCCCTACCACGATGGCCATGTCCAGGGCCCGGCCACGCCCACTCCCTGCCTGGCCCCGCCAACGCCCTGCCACGGTCCAATTCCAGTTCCAGTTTCGGTTCCCGTCTGCCAGACCGGCGGCCAGGGGTCGCCAGTAATCGTCGAGGGTTCCTTTGCCGCCGCAAGCGTCGCCGCTGCCGTCACCGTCGGAGGATCCAGCGCCACGCCCCTCCTGCCCAGTCCGCCCATCAAGATCGAGCAGGTCTTTGGCGAGCCCTCTTCCCTGGGAGCCGTCGTCGAGGACTACGCGCTGAGCCTCGACTGCCCCGTGGAGCACTCGTTTCGGGTGAGTACACGGCGAAAAGATAAATTTAAAGTAGGCAAATTAGAAAATATTCCTTTGACGAAAATTACAAATGGATATTATTTAAATAGCCAAAACAAATGGGATTTAAAATGCGAATTAATGACAATTCTGCTTGTTGTTTAATATAGTTTAAATTGTTATTTATTTTGTATACTGCTCCAATTAGTATTACTTCCAGAAAAAAATTTGATACCTAGTAAAAAAGACATTTAATATTTCATTCAAAATATATATTATTTCATTTAAAGTATATATAAATATATATATATATGTGATCAGCACCACCATCTACATTAACTAGTCTCTTAGTTTTAAAGCTATTTGGATTATATATATATATAATTACTATAGAAATTTATAGAAACTCGGTCTTAATTTTACATATCATATAGCTGTCATAGGACAGATCCGAAAAACGGAAGGAAAATAAAAGCAAAACAGACTTTTTTCCGCGGTTTTTCAAAATATTAGAATATAGCTCGAGAGATAGATGTTTTCTCTGATTTCAAAAATAGATTTTTAATTTTATAAAAATCAAGTGACTTTACCATATACATAACTGCTTTTGAACAATAAAACAAGAAAGGAAAGCAAACTTCGGGCGGAGCCGAAGTTGAAATACCCTTGCAGAATATTCTGTAAATTATATTCTCCAAAATTATTCATATATATATAACTTCCTAACTTAACAAACAACAAAGTTATGGCATTTCCGATCAATCAGTTATATGGCAGCTATAGGATATAGTCGGCCGATCCCGGCCGTTCCGACTTATATACTGCGTGCAAAGGAAAGAAGGGTGTGTGCAAAGTTTCAATACGATATCTTTAAAACTGAGAGACTAGTTCGCGTAGAAACAGACAGACGGACAGACAGACAGACAGACGGACAGACGGACATGCTTATATCAACTCAGGAGGTGATCCTGATCAAGAATATATATACTTTATAGGGTCGGAGATGTCTCCTTCACTGCGTTGCACACTTTTGACCAAAATTAGCAAGGCTATAAAAATATATTGGAAAATCGACTTAACTTTATTGCTTTTAAGTCTATACGCATACAAATCGATATACAGTGGTCTTATATAATATTTAAATTGTGTTATAGCTGCAAGGGTATATAAACTTTGCCTTTAATGACAGATTTTAAACAAAAATTAAAAAAGTTTTTTTATTTTAAAAAAAGGTAAGATCATGAGGTATGGTTTCACCATAAATCAGCAGTTTTTTCTAGAATTTTGAGAATTTTGCGGATCCCAGAGAGGGTTACACATGTATTAAAATTTAAAAATATCCTTTGTTTTGGCTTATTACCAGATAATTAAAAAAAAATTTTTAACACGATGAAAAATAAAATTAGACATTATTTTATACATTTTTTTTAATTTACCTTATTTATTTATTAGTAATTCTTGAGACATTTTTCAATTCATCGTAAAATATTTGGGATTTTTGAAAAATTTTCAAGTCCTAACAAATTCATCTGCGATTTAAAAAATTTAATTAAATTAGTTATATTTATAAAACATAAAAAACTTTAAAAAATTCGACGTAGTGTTTAATGAAAGTTGCTGTCTAAAGTTTATCACAGCTGTTCTTGCCCTGATTTTTTAACAGTGTATGGATAATGTTATTATGGTAAATTATCGGTTGGCATCCCCATTGAAGCAGCTGCTGCACTTGTTTTCCCTCTCTCCCAGCACCAAAAAGTGGGCGTGCTCCAAATCAATTTCCATAAAATCATCCAATAACACTTAAAAGCCAAGCAGAAAAACGACAAACACAAGTGGCAGACGAGTAAAAAAACACGAAAACAAACACGCCCCCAACTCGAAGAGCGCGAAAAGAGAATCCGTACTCTCTCTTTAAACGAAAGCAAGAGCAAGAGCTCCCCCGAAAAAAAGAGAGCTCGTGCTTTCGAGTGTTTTTTTTTTGGGGAAAATGCTCAAGCTTTTTTCTAGAGGGTTGAAGGATACTTTTTCCCAGCTGGGTTCGTGCACAGGATATGCCATAATTGCCTGGCTTTCAAAGCTTTTTGCAGTCTAATGGCAGTTGACTTGATGGCTTTAAGTGACTGAGAAAAATTAAGGCCATCAACAGGTGCAATGTGAAGGACTTGAGTTGTTAGGAGTAGCTTTCAACCTGTGGAGTTAACTATTTTTGAAGAAAGGCTATTATTTTATATATTTAATATATAATTAAAATCATAGTTTTTAATGTTATTTAAGTATAAAAAATAAAAAATATAAGTATTTAAAAATATATTATTTTTTCAAGCTTAATAAGCTTTAATATATATTTTTTATGGAAAAAACCAATATTTTTATAAATAATTGCCCAAATCAGTAACTCATTTGAGTTAAAAGAGTGTTATTGGAACGAAGGTTCAAAAATACATATGTATATTATTAGTACAAAACATGCGTTTCTTATCCCCGAATAGTTCCATGGCATACATTTATATTATGTTGGACGAATGCATGTTTTCTTATATTTTTCTCAGCTTATATCTTAAAGCCAATATCATTTTTTGCTGCTAGTAATGCAAAATGGACGCACGTTCCTTACGCTTATCAGGACATTTCACCAATACCGCCAAAAGCATATATATACACGCAACAGCTAAGTGTGTGTGGACTGCCAGCAAAGGGCAGCTGAAAATCCTTGAACATAAAAGGAAAGCACATGCACATAAAAACATATGCTCTAGGACAGGATTTAGTTTGGGGCCCCGTTCGCCGACGCGCTGCCCGCGCAACGCCAACTGCGGCTGCGACGCCGACAGCGCTGCAAATGCAACTACTGCACTCTGAAATCGATGTGTTCCTTTTTTTGTTGCTTAAGGGTCATGATGCTGGTCCCTCGTACTTCTTTTAAGCCAAATCGGCTTAGAAGAGCCTTGCAAGAAAGTAATCTTAATATAGTTTTGAAATCTTCCAGAGAATATATATGGCGGCAGTGTGGGGTCAAGAAAATGATATGGAAAAATAGAAAACTTAACAAATACACACAAAGGTGGCCGTTTATTATTTGCACGGCTACAAATTGTTGACTTTTTTAAAAGCAAAATGTTTAAAGCTGAAGTCGTGAAAGCATTTTAAAAATAAATTGTAGGCTTTGAAAATATATGGGTTTTAAAGATTCAGTTAATTACAAAATTTACAAATTGTTTTTCTGGCTTGATATTTTGATTTTAACCTCTTTGGCATCACAACTCTTTTCTATTCTTCAAAAAGAAAAGATGTAGTCTTCCATCATAAAATTTGTGGAAAACTTTATTTTGATTTTTAACCATAAACCAATAATTTAAGCCCGAAAATAGGAAGGCTACATCATATTCAAATTTGATTTCATAGTTATTAAAATTCATTCAATGAATATTCCTTGATCTTGTTTCGACTTGGAAATTCTCTCGAATGATTTTTTATGTCGCGCGAACACAACTTCTTTTAAAGGGGAAAAATTGCAGCGGATAATAGAAAAACATTCAGAGAAATTGCACAGTAAGCGGCAACAAACAAAACAGCGAGCTTCAGTTGCGGAAAAAAATTGTAAGAATAAGGGAAATAATATAAACAAAATGAAGGAAAAGAAATTGGCGCTCGTGAAATGTTAACGGGGCCAGGAGGGCGCTGAGTTGAGCAGTAGCAGGAGCCATCTCTGCAGCTATCCCGGAGCAGCGACGCCGGCAGAGGCAGTGACGTCGGCGGCGGCGCCGGCAGCGCTGAATGTTTTTATCCTTTCTTCGATGTGTCGTCGCGGCATTTTCCTCTTCCCCTATCTGTGTGTGTGTGTTTGTGCCAGGACATCACACGGTTTCGCTTTTCTTTTACAACTTTTTGTTATTATTTCGTTTTTTGCTCGACGCCTGCAATGTATTTCTTTCAGTTTGCTGGCGTTTTTTGCTTCATGTGCAAGAAAAAATACCATTTTACTTGGCTTTTTTATGTCTCTGTGTATGTGTGTGGCGGTGTGCGTGTTTGTTACTACTGCTTTTCCGAGCTCTACTTCTTGAGTTTCCTTTTCGCGCGCGCCATTTCGCTGCTGCTCTTCCAAAGCTCCTGCTGCTACTTACCCGTACAACAAACATGGCCATAAGTCGCCGGAGCTCGCTTCCGCTCAGTCTGTTTTCCTTTTTCCATCAGTCTCTGCCTCTGCCGCGGTCGACGCCGCAGCCGCGGTCGCAGTCGGCGTCGCAGTAGCCGCGACTGTTGCATGTGGTCCGGGGTTTGTTGCCTTTGGCGGGCTGCAACTCTCGTTGTCTTCAGTTCGCTTGGGCTTGGCCAAATCTATTGGTCGCGGTGCCGCGCTCGCGTCCGTGTCCACATCCGCAACCGTGCCGCATCCGCATCCGCAACTGTGTCCTTTCGCGGTCGACAGCTGCGGCTACCGCACGCCAGATGGCGCCTCATCGCAGGGCTGAAAACTGCAATTAGGCTAACGCGGAGTGGTTTTGGGGGATGGATTGGTATAGGAATCACCTTCATGCCAAATTACATCATAGCAGGACCCAGGTTTTCAATCGGATTGGCGGACGGACATAAGGACATGGTTGGGACACTTGACAGTTGTTGCTAATCAAAGAAAGTTATACCTTATTTGGTCAGAAATGATTCCCTTGTATATATTAATACACGAATGTCATTATATGTATAGTTCCCACTAATTTTAAAACAAAATTCCTCTCAAGCCTTACTCAAAAGATAATCTTGAAGGGAAATATAAGCGCTGAAAATCACTGCCTAGTCGAATCTTAGGAATTAAAGCTGAAAACATCAAAAATTCCGTTTACCTGAATATTTGGAAATAAGGTTAGCCTGAAAACAATTAGGGCCTTTTAAGGAAGGGTATATAAATACATGTATGATTTAATGGCTTATATGTATAATAATCCACAATATTCTTCTTATAAATGGGAAATATATTACTGTAACAATTTTTAAATATTGCTCAAGGGGTAAATATACATTCCATTAGTTATTACAAATTTAATATCGGAGCTCAGAGCTGAAAATGAAAATAAATAAAATTGCTCGATAAGACTAAAATTAGATAGAAATTAAAAATTAAGATATAATATTTGTATATTTATATTTATTGTCTTAACAAAATATTTGCCACAACAGTAAGATCCATAGATCTTAATTATATGATGCAGCCTTGTAAAACACACTTTTGGGCCTTTCCGAGCCATCCTCACTATTTTGGCAGTCTGATTTCACATTGGCTCGCTTTCAAGTCCCGTCAGCTATAAAAGAAAACGCCAAACACTGTTATTCTTGTCTACGCCTACGGCAGGCACAGCTCTTTGGAGAAAAACAGGCACACAGGACCTCTTAGAGAATGTGCAGCACTCACACAAACACCGCTAGAAGACTGCGAAGAAAAAATCAAAATAATAAAAATCACAAACATGAGCAAAGAAAATCAATCTGCCGCACCGCCCAGCGCTCCGCCCTTCCGCATGTCGCGCAAATTCAGCTTTATTTTCTATTTTTTCCCCATTCTTCGCTTTTCTTACTAGAAAATGCTGCAGTGCGCGCTGAAACTGCAAATGTATGTCCTTATAACGGGCAGTGTGCATATAAAAAAGGAGCAAAGGGGGGAATTATAAAATAAAAAAGGGCAGAAATAACAGAAACTGCACCAGGAGGAAGGTTGCGAGGAGCAACAAAACATTCACAACACACAAGAGTCTCAGTTAACGCACACATGCACCGTATTTCTTTCCGTCTTGTGTGTGTGGGCTTGTATGTATGAAGCATTCGCGCGCGCTCGCCATTTTCTTTTGCCTTGAGCTGCTGCACTTTGGCTTCCAGTTGGGCTTCTCAGTTGTTGCAGGTTATCCCACGCTCGCTGACGGACGAAGACGTAGACGGACTCACGGACACACGCAAGACAGCCGGATAAGCGGACAACCGGACAGCCGAAAACCCACACAAACGCACCCGAGAGACCAACCAACAAACACTCACACTCAAATCCTCTCTTATCAGCCTCAAATGAAGGTGTGAAAAATGGTTAGCTGCGACTTTAAGTGGCGTATACGTGATATCGACACCGTTCAACGTGGCGTATACTTGGTGCTACGCAATGGAAAACCACATAAAAGCGCACTTTTTACCTACAGTGCCAAAACCATGAGAACCTTAAATAAAGTTACTTATCATAAGTGCAAATTAAAACAAAATGGACATTTAAGATAAACGATGAAAACTTCGAGTTAAATAACTAATACCACGATTAAAGTTCCTCCACAAAAGTGCAAAAGAGAATAGACAAGACCATGTAAATTTCACAAATAAACTAAAAAAAATTGTAACGCAAAGTTCCTATCACCCAGTGCAAACAAAATACATAAGTAAAATATTTATGCCACTTTTAACAAATAAAATAATCTGCTAAGTAATTTTAACAAACAACTACAATATTCATTAACCCAAATAATGATTAAAATAATAATTACAAAATTGAGAAAATACCATTTGGAAATAACAAAGAACACTTAACAAAAAAACCAAATAGACCCGCAGCACTTGACGACTAACTTAACACAATACTCACCCACCAAAATGGAAATCGCTACCAACCAGAAAAAAAACCTAAGCGCCAGCCAGAAAATGAAACAATCATAGATGAAAAGTAAACAAAAACAAGCCAGCTGAGCAAATAAATCAAAACGCAAGGCAAAGAGCAACGAGCGACGACGAAGTGTTTACTAAACAATAAACAAAACATCAAGCAAAAAAACCTATTGGTCAACATATTCAAGTAAAACGAATTCCTACACATGTCCATCACGAGGATAACCATGAAACTCATAAAAAAAATAGGAAACTGACAGCCAGCAAAACTTTTTCAAGGTCGTCGTTGGCAAAGTTCTGGTGGCAAATCATTTCTATTTGTTTCAATTGGGTGGGCTCCTAAAAAAAAGGGGGAGAGCGGAAAAAGTTTTTGAAGTGCACTCCGCCCCCGCCATCTAAAATAAAATAAAAGTTAAGCCCAAATAAAACGACATCAAATTTGGTTGCAAACTTTTTGTACGCTTTGCGTTCTGTTTTTTCAATGTGTGTATGTGGAAAATCAAACAAACTGTGCTTCAGTTAGATAAATTGCTGTAAGCGTGGGATTTCCCCGTTCGAAAGTGAAATTCTCGGGCAGGAACAAAAAGCGTTGCCTACATTTGGGCTCCACTGGGTTGGTTGTCATGCACGAACTCATTGGCAAATACAGCCATCCGGACATGGACGTGGACATGCTGAAGGATCAGCTAAAGCGGGGTAGCTACATGAGCGCCCTCGGACCGCCCACCCCCGGCGCTTCCGCCCCCTCTCCCTTCCTGATGCCCGCCGAATTCTACAAGAGCCTGTTCGCCAGCGCCGTTCTCCAGCAGCAACAGCAGCACAAGCTCTTTGCCGGAGCGCCCTCCCCCAGTCCAGGTCCCAGCCTATCACCGTCCTCAGGTCGTTCGCATCCACCCAGCAATTTGTTGTTCTCCACGGCAGCTGCAGCGGCGCAATGTGTGGTGGACAATGGTCAAGTGAAGACGGAGCTCGAAGAGCCAGATCAGGAGACTGAGACGGAGACCCGGGAAATCGCTGGGGAGGATGAGGAGCAGAAGCCCAGCAATGGAAAAACCCCAACACGGAATGTTAGTATGGGAAAATGAGTGGAAGTAAATGAGGGGTCATAAATGGGATTTCAAGGGGCTTAATTTTGATTATTTTGGGATGCAGATAAGTACAAATAAAACAGGGCTTTCCTGTGTCTGCTCTCTCTCTTCATATGTAATTTAAGTTCGTTTTGTAGATGAAGCAACCCTCAAAGTAGATTATTTGCCCTACAATTAAAACGTAATTCTCACAAGGTTTCTATATTATTTACGTCAACGTGATATGGTGGATATTTGAATAGTAATTAAGGTCTCAAGCATATAATTTTAAATTGATATTAACCAAATATGTGAATTTTTTTTGTATCTATGGGTTACGCCAAATAATAAAATCTTTCTAACATGTAAACATGGCACTAGGTACTCTTTTTTAGTTTTTATTTCTAAGCTTGATAAGTTTTTGTGAGCAATTTTTTAAAGTTCATATGGAATGTTTGGTGTAAATGATCTTTTAACTCATCATAATGCTTATATCTGCAAGAATATAGAAAGCCGTTACGCGGTATGAATGCAATTAAAACAAATTTATTTTTTCATGCCCAATGCCAACAACATTTTTAAATGTTTGACGAAACCCCTTTTCACAGCAGCAACAATCCATTTTTCATTGCAGAAGCCTCACAACAACAACGGCTACTCTTGGTCCACCAGCAACAACAACGAGGCTGTCAGTAATAATACCAACAACAACAACCATCCAACAACACCACCCACTCCACCCAACGAAGCAAGCGCCACCCAAGCGACTTCAGTGTCCGCAATTAATTTGAATCAAGCCCAACCCGCATCACAGACGCGTCCAAACTTTGGCAGCTCCGTAAAGTCACCACCAACAGAACCGGACGCGGTCACCGCCGCCACGTGCAAAAGTCAGGAGAACAACTCCAGCTCGAACCCGCACCCAGGCCAACCCCATAACCCCCACTCCGACCCCGGTCCAGTTCAGACCCCCAGTTCGAATCCAACGGCCGCTGCCGTGGCCGCCGCTGCCGCCGCCGCTGCCGCTGCCAACATGCCGATCGGCGGCGTCCAGGGCCAGAACCCCACCCAGGGCCTGGTCCACTGGATGAGCGCCGTGATGGCCGAGCACATGACCGGCCAGACGCACCACGATCCGGGCGCCGTGGGCATGCACTACATGTGGAACGGCAACGTTGACGTGAGTACCACGGCCTTAGATTAACGGGGATTCACGGGCTAAATGCCGGGGGCGTGTCGCTTGTTAATTTAAGCGACACACAAAAAAAGCAGTTATTCCCATGGAAATTACAACACTATCTGACGGTTGTCATATTTGGCACATATATGTCAATGCATTTTCTGCGCTGAGCGCATAAATAAAGCTTACATCTTTATCAGTGATGAGTTTGAGGCGACTAGCAAAGAGAATATTTGTACCACAAGGGTAAAAATACCTACAAATGGTTTTTAAATAATAACTAAACTAAACTTATAGTATTAGTAGACGTTGGATAATACAAACAACTAATTCTTAACATTCGATTCGCAACAAACTTTGATTAAGCCCAAATGTCTGTTTTGAAATCTTAATCTGTTTTGTTTTGATAATACCTTTTTATCTTATCACATTTTGCTTGGAATCAAATCTTCATAATCTTCAATAATTTAATTCCATAATTTAACTAAATGACTGGTTTACAGAGTTTCGTTAAATTTAATTGATGCATTTTATTAAATTGTTTAGTGTTTAAACACAGATTGTATATTTTATTTTGAATCAGACCTCAAATGCGAACTTCATGTTTATAAGTTCTCTATACGGTTTTCAATTTAAAATGTTTCAAATTTGTATTATTTGCTTTGAACCACTACCAAACGTTAAAAAAAATTGAATCCATATTTCATGAAATCAAAAAAATCATTAAACTATTATCAATTTTAAATTGTTAAAAACAACGATAAAAAAAAACATATTAAATTGTGTATAAATTGTCAGTGTATAAACTTTCGACTTGTCGCGAAAGTTTGTCTTGCATTTTTTTCTCTTCATGGACCAACTTTTCAGAGATAAGGCAAGTGAAACGCAGTTCGAAAAAGGGAAAAGTCGAGCATGAAAAACTTTTCTACTTGACACTGCAGTCGGGTGCTAGATGATAGTGGTCTCAGAGCAATGAAGCTGCGCCATAATTAATATGCAAGCAAACTTGCCCAGCTAAGTGAATTAAATGAGTGATAGCTGTCTGTAAAAATTAAACGGGGTCCTTAATTGGATTGCAGTCTAATTATATACATTTTTTGAGATTTTTATAAGCACTTCAAGTTTGTATGCTTTAGATTTTCTGGACTTTCTGCCACACTGCAGTTAATAATGGCAGAAAATTGCCTAGTTTCCCAGCAAATCTACTTAAAACTTGACCGAAGACGACGACCTTAACCCTTGAGTCCTGCTTCAGGTCAAGTCTTCAGTTAAAGAACCCATTCCCGGTGCCTGGCTAGCAACCCTTTTTTAATTCCAGCTGCTCATCTGCGCCGATTCTTATGGGCAGAGGATGGTCCACCCTCCCCCTGCACTTTCACTGGCAAAACTTCGGGCCAACAACTGTTTCGGCCAACTCATCCCCTTCGCCGTCTGACCCCAAACCCTAAGCCCTTTCCCCCTTCCAAGCAGACGCGACGTTGAAAAAAATCCTTTTGAGCTTCCCCTCCCCTATTCTTTTTACCTTTTTGTTTTGTTTTTGCCCGCTGCTCCTTCTGCGAGTTTCCAGCAAAACGCTTTGCTCTCTGCTCGCGTGCCACGGTGTGTAAAAAATCGTACGATTTTTTCTTTGCATTTTTTGTGCGTTTTTCAAGATGTAAACAAGTTTTTCTTTGCGCGTCGCGTTAAACATTGTTTTGTTGGTCTTGTTTCACCCACCCCTTTTTTGCTCCGGCTTTCTTTGTTTTTCCTTTTGCTTTTCATTGAGCTCGAGCGAGTTTCCCAACAATTTTTTTAAGGAGCAGCGAAATTATTGTTTTGAATGGAGAGTGATTGTCTCCAAGGACGACGACGTGTCCAGGCAGAAAGGTTCACCTTGGTTTTCCCCACTCAGCCCAGAATCTCCATTCAATGGACTCGTTAGCGAGTCCTGGCGAAACCCATTTAAAACTTTACTACACCCGCATGATTCTTAAAGGATATTCGTAGTTAATTAATTTTTAAAGTTGAACAATGGTGTCTCCTTTTGCTATCCATCTGCCCTTTACCAACTCGCTGCGTCAACAATCATTGGATTTTTTGCTGCTGTTGTCACTTGCATTAGCGAAATTAGTTAGCCGAGACAGTGCAAGTTAGTAAAGAAGCTCATTAATTAATTTTGCACTTAATTTCGCCAAAGCGTAACACTAAAGTAGATTACTTAGTCGGGAATGAATTATTTATCCTCTAAATATATGCAGAGCTCGCTTGCGGTATAGAGTAGCCACGACACGTTGCAAACAAAGCTTTGCAATTAATACTTACGCTTCAATTAGACGAAAAAACTGTCAACGAAAAAGTGAAAATTGAAATCCGAAGCGAAGCAAAGCAGCCACACTCCACCTTCGACTCCACCTCGAATGGAATTGAGTCCGATTCTGTATCCGAGGCTAAATCTGACTAATGGGGCCAGTCACGGCACGTCGAATTGGGAACGAAGTTAGACCGAAAGTGGAAAAAAAGGGCGGAAAGGAGAACCGCCAAAACCGCAAGCAACTTCAATTTTTTAAAGTAATTGCAACAAAGTTGAACACAATTTTTGTGTAGCAACAAAATCAACAAGAACCGGCGACAACCTATTCTAACCTCAGACCCGTCGCTGCACTTTGCCGAAAAAAAACTAAACAGCCCGTAAAGGTTACTGAAGGATAGCGAAGATTTAAATTCCCTTGCTGAGCGATTCAATGTTAGAAAATTATTTACTTTTTAAAATCATTCAAGATCAGTTAAAGCCTCTAACAAGTTTTTCTCTTAAGAATTTCTAACAATGTTGGGCTTCTAGAATAATCCAGTATATTTTGTAAAATTTTATTCCAGACGTAATGAAAAAAACGTTTTTATAAATTAAAATAAAATAAAATTAATTTAATAAGGTGTCCATTTGTAATTACAAACTTATTCACGTAGCTATAATTTAAATAGAAAACGTGTTCAAATTTTTGTTTTAGAAAATATTGATGGTTTTCTCATTTAAAAAGCTAAATACAAATTTGTTGAAAATAGCTTTTTAAATAAGATCATGGCAAACTTAGTAAGCTATCGGTTTTTAGGTGGGCAAAAGCAAGTTTCCTTGCCACATTGCAAAACTGCCTTACCCTTTCTGAAGGGCATGGCAGAAGATGAGGCAGAAGTGCGGATGGTCAAACATTTAAACACGAAAAAAAACCGAAAATGTAGTTTCTTTTTTTTTTTGACTAAATGCGAAAAAATCAATAGAAGCAGACAGTGGCAACATGACGAAAAAGATGTGAAGCCGAAGGAAATAAAATAAAAATGAAATGCACACGGAAAAAATGGGCCGGGAGCAGGAGCATGCTAAGCCAAGGTGCAGGGGGCACAAACGGAGTCCGTTGGAGTGGTCCGTCTTGCGAGGATGAGTCGGAGGCTCAGACCGGACCAAAACCCCCGGCAAAGGTTGCTACATTGTGCAAAACACGCTCTGGGACTGGGTTCGGGGTCTATTCGAGTCCTGTCGGATGGTCAGGACGTGCAATTGCAAAGGGAAAAAATGTTTCAACGTTCTCCGCCTAATTTTTTGCACTTTTTAACGCTGCATAGAGGCGGCTAAGCCACCCAATCGGCCCCACCCACCGGACTCGACGTCGACGCCGCTGCCAGCTGCCGGCGAAGGGGTTAAAAAAATTTGTTTTGATTTTTTTCCTCTAGAAACTCTCCTTTTTTTCGGGGGGCTTCAGAGCGAGACAGCGAAGGAGAAAGAGAAAGCTGCTGCTGCGCTGTGCCATTTTTTTGCGTTTCGCAAATGTCTTCCTTTTTTATTCCTGTCCATTTTGCTGCGTGCTGCAAACCGAACTTGGCGGAAATGGAAAATGGGAGTGGGCCAAGCGACGCCTTCCTGTTCCTGCTGTACTTGTATTTGGTGCTGGGCTGTTGGTTAGAGAGGACTTCCGTCCATGTCCACAGCCATGTCCATGGCTCTGGTCATCTTCATCAGCAGCTGCGTCTGTGCGTGTGTCTGTCTCTGCGCTTTTTCCCGCTTTTATTTTCCTTTTTAGCCCACCTACCAACTAGAAAGAGAGAGACGTCCTCTTCCACTTCCACTTCCACATCCACAAAGCCAACTAAAACAACAAGGCTAGCGCTCGGCGGTTCACACCCACACAAACGCACCCACGCACACTTGCACACTCGCATACTCGCATATGTGGGCCTATCACACAGTGGCCAACTCCCCTTGCGCTATGCAACACTTTTTTAGCTGTGTTTTGGCCTGCTTTGTTTTGCTCCGATTTTTTGCGTTTCTGCGTTTTTGCGTTGGGCCAACACCAAAAGCCGCCGCACTTTTGTCGCTCTCGTCGGCGCTCACGTTCACCATTGCCATCGCCATCGCCATCGCCGTCGCTTTGACACCTCGATTGTGTGCAGCGCGGTTTTCTATTTCAATTGGCACTCACATTTATTTGTATTAGTATTTCGAGCCGCGGGGCACCTCTTTTTTTAGTTGACTTTTCTTGGCGGTTTCCAGTTCATGCAGGTCCCTTTTTTAGTAATTTTTTCTTTTGAACAATGCAAAATGTAGATCTTGTTACAATTGATTAGGGGAAACAAATGAATATCGGATCTTATATCAATCATTTATTAAGACACTTTAAATATTCATTTTTTGTAAATATGTGGAATAAAACATTGTTTTATATTTCAATTGACACTAATTTCATCAGTGAGAAGCTCGCGAGCCCTTGATGCACACTTTTTTGTATGCATTTTTTTCTAAGCTTTGTTAGTTGATAGGAAATAGGGTGAAAATGGATTAAATGTTTAGTATAGCAAAAAAGTCATATTTGTTCACTTTATTACGAATATTTGTAATTCGATTCAATATGTTTTGCAGTCATAATAGCATAAACATAAGAATATATTGTGTAAAAACGTAAGGACGGGAAGATAATAATTTCATATTTAAATGATTAGTTAATAGTTAGTTAGGTAAGTTAAAAAAAAAACTTCTAAAAAGTAAACTTAAACTCAAAGTATCTTCAATCATGTAAATGTAGAAAATGTAAATCAGAGAGAAATTACTAAAGATAGTAATATTGGTAAATGGCTTATTGTTATTTTTCCAATACGTTTTTTAAAATGGCAATATTTATAAGTATATTTTAAATAATAGCACAAATTGAACTTCGCGCAGAGCGTATTATTATTTTTTTAGTTAATAGTTAGTAACGCAATGAAGGATACATTTCTGACAATAACCAGCGTCAAAAATAACAATGCATTATTTTAGCTTTTGTAATTATTAAAAAATGTATTACACCCTGGATTGCATTTCAATAGGCATGGCCGCCTTCTAACTACAAATATTTGGAAAAATATTAGATGTCCGAATCGGCTTCGGGACCGATTATAATTCAAAATACAATTTTAAAAACTTATACTGGATGTAAAAACATAAAAAATCTTATTTCATATTACTTAGAATCAAAAAAAACGGATAAACGACGTCGTAAAAGGACCGATAAAAACTCCGTTGACTTAAAACAGCAATTGTAATTCACTCTTTGACAGCTTGGTATAAAAAATACATATTCACATTCCGAGTCGATCTAACCATGTCTGTTTGTCACTACGTAAACTAATTTCTTAGTTTTATCGCAGTCTGGATGAAACTTTTCACTAGGTCTTTATTACAATAATTATTACAACAATTTCCAAATCTCCGAGGTAAAGTGATTTCTAAAAAATTATAATAACATTAATAATAATAATAATAATAGGATTACTGTTATATCGGAAAACTTCAGCAATCTAAAGAGATATCTAAATCGATTGAAACTGTTTAGACACATTGTGTCATTTATCAACACCAAAAATAAATGGTCGTTCACTATTTTTGTCCAGCAAAACTTAAAATTGTAACACTTTGCAATTGAAATGATTGTTTTAAACATTTGATAGGCATATTACTCGAGATATATAATCATTCTTAAACAACTCAACAGCTTCAATAAAAGAGGACAATAAAGAAAATTCGTTGAACAAAGCGCTAATTCATAAATCATTTTGTAAAAAAATATAATCTAAGCTATTAAAAGCTTTTGCTCCTAAGGAAATCGCCTTCCTCTATATAAAAATTCGATCTACCTTTTCTATTTCATGTGCCATTTGCCGGCTAATTGACCAACAAAACGACGGGCATAATCACACACAATCCCAAACCAAAACCAACAACCACAGCATGCCAAAGACATAAGCGATTACAATCTTTGGCCGCCAACGCCGCGCAGTCATCAGCATGCCAGCGAGCATCATCCGATGTCCCTGAAGCAGGAGTACGAGGTAAGTGCCCCGCTAAACGCTGGCCATAGCATGTTTATCTATAGATCCGTATCCAAACGTTGGTAAAACAAACCGGCATAACTTTATGGCTCGCCAAACGGGAGGAGGCGAAACAAAAACAAATTCTAAGCTCGCGTGCCGCCATAGCTTTGGATTTGCTTTGCCCCGCTTTCTGCACCACCCATATATCCACCCACCTATCCACCCACCTAACCGCCCATCTAACCACCCATCCAACCACCCATCACGCTTATTTACTTTCATGGCCCACTGTGTCTGGCCAAAGCCAGACCAGATTTTGCTTTTGTTTCGCCGCTGCAATATTTGTATTTATATTTTCTTGTTGCATTTCGGGGGTTTCCCGCCCAAACTAAGCATATGAAAATTGTTTAGAAAAAAGCCGGCTGGCATTTATTTTTTGACGGCGCACGAAGTTTATTTTATTCGATTTCCATTTTGTTGGCATCGCATCGATGACGGCGGTGTCGTCCTAGGTCATGTCTGGCTGGAGGATTTTAACCCACATTCGGAATTTACATGCAATCGAAAGCGGTGGCTTTTTTAGACACTTCTTTTTCCTTATTTTACACATTTTTTCATCTATCACTCTCGCTAGCCGGCGGTTAGAATTTTTATTTATATTTGCCGTCAGGCGACTTGATGTATCTGGACTGTTGGTTTTGTCACGCGTTGCATTTGTTTTCCAATTCATTTATCGCTTGTTTAGCTTTGACTCGCCCTGACAGCTGGCGAAAACATTTGTTATTTGTGATTTCCACTGTGTAAATTGCATTCGTTTTTTCTCTGGACATTTTAATGCGATTTGCTGGGCTGAGAGTCATTAGAAAATTTGTTTAAATATTTTGACAGCGCGTGCAAATTGTTTTATGGCCATTTGATGCGGGGTCACAGTTGCACATTTGCGAATGAATATTTGATAATAATGTTGAGTTGATGAGGTTAATTAAATGTGTGTAGAATAATTATGAATTGATATTAGACAACAAGCAATTAGCAGGGATTGGCCAGATTAGAAGCGGCAATTACAAATCGAATTAACTGAATTGCTTTTGGCTTTTCCACCACGCTAGCTTCTGCGACTGATTAGTGATGGAATAACTTAATGCCAGCCTGTGTTTTCCTTTTACTTTCAGGCCAAAATGAACGATCACCACCACAACAATCTGCAGAAAGGTGAGTCAGCCCACTGCTCGGACCTTTCCCAACCAGCCACCAGATCACTTGACCTACCCAGAACCTGACTGACAACAATGCTCTTGTTAATTAATTGCTCACAAAAACAACCCGACCGATAATCACGAATTTCCAAGATTCAGATCGCGGCGCGCGAACCGCAGATCTCCCAGATACCGATCTAAACTCACTCGGAGAAGAATGCAAAAGCTAAATTGGAAAACGCGTGCGGGCCGCCGAACAAAAGCCGGCAAGACAATGTGGTTCGGTCTCATACTCCCACGGAGTATAACACAGAAAACAATTTTGTTGTTGGCGAGAGAAGAGCGAAAATTATCGCTTTTCGCATAAATGAATCGTAACAAACCCTAAAGGGCGGCGAAAAAAAGGGAGGAATTTTAAAATGGCTTTGTATCTGATAGATTCAACTTAACGATTCTTAATTTCTAAATAATGTTACTATCTAAAAGACCATTTTGTATCCAAGGTTTATAATTCTTCTGTTTTAAAATTTTTTTCTGTACTCAAAAAACTGTGCGTTACTAGGCGTAGATATCTTAATACTCAAATTACGATCGAGTAGTTCTTTTTTTCCTACACCGAGAATTCAGAAGTTTTACAATTTCTTACGATTTGTAATGCCCATTTATATTTTGGAACTAATAAATATACAAATTTGTAGTCCTTAATGTTTTTTGAGTGTTTAACAAATAGCCATTATTAATATATGAATTTTTCTATTTATCCAGTACAAACAAGAATTTTGATTCACTTAACAGACCCGTTTAGCTTGAAGAGTTTTCAAAAAACGAAATTTTGGTCTTTTAGAACTATAAGTAAATTATTATTTTCTCAGTGCAGCAAAATAAGTCGAAAAATTGACCTTTAACAGCCGCAACAGCAACAACAGTCGCAGGATGCCTACAAGATGTTTACATAAATTCCTAAAATGCAAACAACATTTTAGTTGGGCCCCGTTGGTAGCAGCATTGTTGCTGCTGCAACTACCAGCTACCAACTAGCAACATTGACAGCAACACGCTCCTGTTCGGAGTTGCAGTTGGAGTAGCAACTTCCAGTCGACTGGCTTTACCTGGACCCCCAGAGCTTGTTGGCGTTGACGTTGGCGGCAATGATCGCCAGCCGATAATGTCAACGCTAGGCAATTGGCCAATAAGGTTGTTGTTGCTGCTGCTGCTGCCTCCGTTGCGATAGCGATCGTCCACATTGTTAGCTCCGATGTAGATGTACTCGGATTGGATACCCTCCTTGTACAAATTAACAATAAGGCAACTTTTACTGGTGTCCCCGGCTCATATTGCCGGTCCTCCATTTGAAATGCCGCTGGAAAGCCACTCGCAGTTGCCACTGTTCATTAGCTGAACTTTCCGGCTGGCGCCACCGGCCAGCTCTCTGGTAATTAACACAGAAATAGCGAGGGACGGGGCCAGCAAGTATCTGCAAATGCTTTATTAGAGAAATGTTTTTGACATAGCTGCGGGGCGCCCAGAAACCGCACAGTTCGGTTTGGTTTGGTTCGGTTCGTTCGGCTAAGCCGACTTACGGAGGAATTTCCCCAGCGCTTAGAGTGCTTATTGTTCATAGCTTGATGATTACCCCGAAATCCTGGCCAACCCTTTGCTACCGGCCGGCCGCGCAGACAAACTCATTAACGGATTCACACAATTTTTGCACGCAAATAGGCCAGGGAAAAAATTCTAAAGCCCGGGCAAATGCGAAACTATTTTCTCATAACTCCTCGGGCGATTTCCCAGTGGCAATCAGCGGGGCCAACTAATGTCTCAGTTTAATTAGAAAAAAGAGCGGGCAGCCAGGAGCTGGTCAGGTGGCGACATGGCCAACGTGAGTGAACGTCGGCGGCGGCAACTTCAACTGAACCAGAACCTGATGGACAACCGTGGGGCAGCACTAATACCAGTGCTGCGCCAAACCATGGCGCCACAGCGCTGACACACAACAACTAAGTGCAACAACTCAATTGCCTTTGCTTTGCAGGTCACTTTCTGGATGACAATCGTCTGGAGCACCATGCGGTTACAGGACAAGGTGAGTTGATGGCTGAGATGACTCACGGGCTCACATTGGCGAAACTGAACGTTTAGCCTTCTAAAGACATCATATTATATCTGCTGAAAAATGATTATATTATTATTCGTGCAAAACCACTCTGTTTTCATATTTTATTAACAATTAAAAAAATATATATATTATAAATACAAATTATGAGTAAAAGCCACAAGAAATATAAAATATATATCTTAATGTCTTAACCAAACAAAAACATCTATTAACGAGGTACAAAAGTTATGAGGAAAAAAAACCATAGAATGCTTAATCCTTTTAGCGAAATTTAAAATAAATAAATATGATTTTGAATTATTCTTATTCGGGCCGTTTTAGGTAAGAACTTAAGCTTTTTGTCTAGATAGGATTTTCTTTTGGAATCGGTCCCAATACACAATTCAGTTTATAACTAATCCCCCCTAAGCTAGCTAGCAATTCGTCCAACAAAAGTTTTTCTCTCGAGGATCTTTAAGGATCCTTAAAGCATACAACAGGCTAAAAAACTGGAGCAGTCCGCCAAATCGATCCAAACATTTCCCATATGATAAATTTACATTTTTTTACTTTCGTTGCCATTTTCGTAAAGTCTGCACAATTTTTTGTTTTAGAAATATTTTTCGATTGGTGAATTACTTGTTATGATCAAACCATCACCTCAATTTTTATTTCTTTGGCTATTTCTACTAGTAATAACTCAATATGCCGCAAATATTCAATATTTAACGCTTGTATGATATGATGTTAAACTGGAGCCTATTTGGCTATTTTGTCATTTTAAGTACTGCTTGTCCCTTACGCATTTCTCCGTCTTGCAGGTGGCCTCGGCCTGGGTGCATCCAACAGCATCGGTGGCGGAGGAGGCGGCGGCGGCTCTGTGGGTGGTAATTCCAGCCTTGGCGCTGGCTCGCACCATGCCGCCGCCGCCGCCCACCATCACAACCAGGCGGTGGCTGCTGCCTCGGCGGCCGCCCTGCTGGTGGTGCCACAGCCGATCAACGCCAGTAAAATGGGCGGACCCGGCGGTGTGGCCTCGGTGGCCGGAGGACACGCCGCGGGCGGCGGCAGCGGACGCAAGTATCAGTGCAAAATGTGCCCCCAGGTGAGTGCGTCCGCGACTGTTTCGATTTTCATACCTATCTGGCTGCTGCTGGCGCTGGAACTCAAGGCAAAGGGTGGCCACTATTAAATATTGCCCATGCCCATGGTTGCATGGACCTGTTGACCGAAAGATTGGGTGACCACCCCGAGGGGGTCGAGTCCAAAATGATTCGAAGCCCGTGAGGGCCCGCAAGGCATCGGCTTTTGTTTACAATTTTCCAATTGATTAAGCTCGACAAAAGGTCTCGGATTTCAATATCACTGAGAAAAAAATACGTATATTTTCATCTCAAGAGATTTAGTTTATTAACAATTATAATTTGACAATTGTTCATCAAAAACAAACAAAACAAGAAAGGAAGCAAACTTCGGCAAGCAGAAGTTTATATACCCTTGCAGCTATTTCAAATCGACTACATTTTGATTACTATGCCAATATTACTAAAAACAATGAAGCTATGTCGATTTTGCGCTGCATTTTCCCATCGATTCTATGGCAGCTATTTAATATTGTTGTCCGATTTTACTTTAATTAAAACCGTAACTTCATAATATTTAAATATAACCAAATCCCTAAGAAAAAAAAAAATTATTTGAAATTTTCCCGATTGTTCCCCTGTGAGCCATGCAAGGGTATAAAAAATAAAGTTAATAACGACTGAAAGGATGAACATGAGTGAGTATTTTGAGTTATTTACAACCATATACAACCAATTATAAGGCTTTAAATAAAGGAAAGTTATAAATACACTTTGTTAATATTTGAATATATTTTAAAATTAAATTTAACGGAAAATTAGAAACGAGAATTCAAAAGGACAATATAAAGGACATATTTTAAGTGATTGTTAGTAGTCTCGACCTATGTATTTTATTCTATGGCCTAACTAAATTTTCAAACTGGAAATAATCAACAGTGGACTCCGGATTATATGAAACATAAATAGTTATATTTTGTACGTCGGTTCCCAGGCAATCTTAAATTACTTAACATATTATAGCCTTGGAAGAGTATTAAAAGTATATAAAGAATATATATACTGGATCAGCATCACTAGGAAAGTCGATCTAGCCATGTGCATCTGCCCGTCCGTCCGAATATACGTATATACATAAAAATCAAAACATAGTTGATTTATAAAATATTTAATTTTTGTAAGCACTACGGCGGGCACAAGTGCTTCCTTTCTTATTTTGCATAAAATCCGTTTTGAATTTTGTTTTAGATTTAGAAGGTGGCTTCAAGGTCAATGCCCAGAATATGGTTTTACATATACATATGCAGTTCATCGACTATTCATGAGTATATTAAAATATACCATTGTTAAATTTGTTCGAATACTTTTAGGTCTGTTATGTTTCAATAAAAAAAATATACTGTATCCTTTTCGATTTTCGCTGTTTCCGTTGACCATTAATGAGAGAGTTTTTTAAGTGTGGTTGGCCCCTGCTCATATCATGTTGCCTCGTTTCTCACATTCATTCGCGGCTCCCCACGCACTTGCCATGACACTCAAGTCCTGGCTAGAAGCCAGGCCCAAAAGCCGTCAGCCAACAGCTGCAGTTGCTCGTAAAATGTCAATTATGCAGAGTACACGTCTGCGTTGATTGCTGCTAATTGAGCTTATTGTTTTTTAACGGTTATTTGTGGCCTGAAGCGGGGCAGGTGCCAGCTGTCAAAGGAGAATCCTTATGGGTCACCGATATGCGTGAGATCCGAATTTTGTGGGCCAAAAACATGAGGAGCACTCCTCAGCAAGGAAATTTTATACCAAGGTGCCTTGAATACACTTTAATCTTCTCAATGTTAGTCCAAAAGTAAGTTAACTTAAAGTTTGGCCCAAGGAAAAAATATGACAAAGAAATTGAGTTATATTTTTGTAATTGTCGATAAGACAAACGACTCTTTATGTCACAAAAGAATAAAATATGCCACTGGATTCTCTTTTACATAATGTAAGCCGTTCAAACAATTAGCCGTATTCCGGAACTCTAACAGCCTTAAACCATCTAGGATAACCCAAAATAACTGGTTTTTTCAATTAAGCAACGAGAGTACTCGTGAAGCAACATCTATGTTAAGAAAACTATTTTAGTTATTTTTTTTCGGAAAGAACAGCAGTATTGACAGCGAACATTTTTGGACGAATGATGTGTCCGGCTGATATGCCACACCCACAATGCCCACAAATTGCGGTGCGGGGCTAACAACATTTGCAGCGCTGATGAGCGGTGCAAGCAGGCACACACCCACAAAAAAAGGGGGTGATCAAGGGTGGTAAAGGGTGGTGGTAAAGACAACATGGGCGGAGGTGTTCATTTGGGCGGGACAAAGTGAAATAGCAGCATGCCTAAAAGTATGCTACACTCTCCATTTTTTCTTGCCTCCCTGCGTGCGTGTGTGTGCACTTTTTCTTGTGTTAGTGTCTCAATTTTTTATTTCATTTTGGCACATGCATGTACATACTGCTTGTTTGCGTGTGTGAGAGTGGAAGCTGCACTACTGAAAATTAGTGCGTTTCTACGCTCAAAAGCGGCTGCTGCTACTTTTTTAATTACCCACACTTTCCATTTTTTTTTGGCGATCCTGCTCCTGCAGCTGGACAGTCGGTTTGTTGTTGCGCAGCCCAGCTTCAATTGGAATTACTACACTTGGCACTTTCATATGTACGCAGCAGCTCCCGTTTTCCTTTTTTTACCTTTTGAACTGGAACTGGCCACATTTTTCGTGTGTGAGAGTGTGTGGAAATTTCGGCCAGCCTATCATGTTAGTGTGCTCTGCTCTGCCACTTTCTTGGCGTCCTTTTTTGGAGGTGTGGGGTGGAGGGTGGCCCGACACTGCTATTTCCAACCGGTTTTTTCAGCAGACCAAAAATTATGTTCACCATTTTGGGGCGCATGTCAGGAGCTTCATTCGGTTTTTTCCATGAAGGAGAAATGAAAAATACACATTATTTTTAAATTATTTTTAAAATAAGTAAATAAGAACCATGATTGAGTACAGAACTTCTGATGAAATTGATTAAAAACATATAAGTACTTTAGCCAATTCACAGGAAACATTTAAAGCCTTTAACTGAAAAATAATATTTTAATCACTACAAACTAAAGTACAATAGGCAAAAAATGCATTCTTTATTTAATAATTTTCCACCATGTTTTATACTCCATGCACATTTTAAGCTTTAAAACCACTCCACAAATAACATTCCAATCTCAACGCAAATATTTGCTTTTCCAAGGAAAGTCCTTATTGTAATTGAAATCCTTTAAAAACAAAATTAATCACGGACATGTATTTTTTGAACTTTTTCCTTTTCAACAAAATATTTGTCTTATCCACAAAAACACTCAGAAAAATGCAGAAAAAAGGTAATTTTTTATGGACCACATGCCGCGCCCACTTGTTTGGGGCGACCGACACAAAGCTTACATAAAATTATAGAACACGCCTAGCAAAGGGGCAAAAAAGAACAGAAATAACTGAAATAAACATAAAAGTGAGCTGCGATTTTCACCCTATGTTATTATTAGCACCACGCTGTGATAGTATTGGTGACCGGTTTTTCTTTTTTTTCAACTTCTCCACGCATAATTCGCTTCTACTATTTTTAACTGCCTTTTTTTTAGTTTTATTTGACATTTGCATTTACTTTTTTCCATTCTTCTTTGCTGCGCTTTCAACTTTGTGTGTGCTCATGTGTGGGCAAGCACTAACACAATTACACAAGTGGTCAGCGGGGGGCGGTGGGCTGCAGGGCGGGCAGGGTCGCGGGCGGCCTGGGACACGCTCACACTATCAATTAGTGAATTACATGCGAACAACGAGCGGAAAATGCCCGAGCGGGTAAAAAACTGCCGACAAAAATAGAAAAATTGCAAAAATTTGTTGCGCACATCAAAACAAACTCATGCACAGCGCACACTTACAAGCTCAACATCACTGGACTGTGTCTGTTATTCCCCTCATTTAATTAACAATAAAAATAGGCTAAAAAGTCTTAAAAAAGCAAAAACTGCATGCGAATTATGCAGGCGCACACACACACACGTCACGCACACTCACATACATTGCAGTCATGCCATTTGTTAAACAATTTTAACTCGCGCCCCCAAGTAGGCAATGCTTTCCGCACACGCACACATGCAGCGGCGGCATTAAATTTTGATCCGATATAATACATGAATTATGTAAACTATTTTTATTTTTGTTTTGCCTATTTATTTTTGCATTTTTTTCGCCTCCGCGTGCGCTGCACTTTTCTGTCACGGTATTGGTGCGAACTGCCCCTCAGAGTGTGCGAGTGTGCGTTCTGTGGCCTTTGGCATTAGCATTTGGTTAACGTTAACGGGCGACCACTGCAACAATTGCCAGCCCATTTGCCGTTTTTAGCGGTTAGCAACAGAAGCGCATCGCAAATGCGTCGCCGCTCTGCTCGCACACAACTGCCGTCTCGCTTTGTGTTTATTTTTGATTGTATTATACATTATTCCGGGCATGTATTGGCCTGGGATCCGATCGGCCGATGTGGAGGGGGTCTATTTATGCACTCGTCCAGTGCATTCGAGTACTTTGTTTTGCTTTGCTTGTTTTTTGCATTTAATGGCCGCACTTTTTGCACAGCACTCGCCAAATTGTTTTTAAAATGCTAACTTTTTTCTTGGCGCTTTAACTTATTTATATGAGTACGCGGCCAAATATTTTACTTTGTGCTTTGGTTTACGCTTCAAAGAAACATAAATATGGGAATGGAAATTATTAATTTTTTACATGTTTTTTTCACGGTTGGGAATTAATCAACGTTCGGCGAAAAAAATTGGAAATTCAATTAAAAATGTTTATTAATGTTTCAATATTCGAAATATATAGTTGTACGATTACGTCGCTTTGAGCCATTCTATATTATTTATGGGGTGCAAATAAGATTTAAGGTTGGCTTTATTTCATTAGAGAACTTGAATATTAAAACCGGCAAATTTGGTCGTAGTTAAGACTATAATAATTTCAGCAATTTAACAAATATGATATCGCATAACATCTGAACAAGATAAAAAGAAGCAAGAAAAAAAGCAAACTTCGGCAAGCCGAACTTTATATACTTTTGCAGTTATTACAAAACGACTTCATTTTGATTTCTATGCCGATATTACTAAAAACAATGAAGCTGTTTCGACTTTGCGCTGCATTTTGCCATCGTTTCTATGGCAGCTTTATGATAATGTTGTCCGATTTTAACCAAACTAAAAGCGTAATTCTGATACAGTAAATAATTACTATATCTAATAAATAAATAGAAAAACAGCATAATAAAAACTTTTTAATTTTTTTTTTTAATTTTTTGATTTTTTTATGGGAGCTATATAATATAGTCGCCTGATCGGGCTCGTTCCGACTTACATATATACTACCTACAATAGAAAGACAACTTTTGGAAAGTTTTAAGCAAATAACATTAAAACTGAGGGACTAGTTTGCGTAGAAACGGACGGACGGACGGACATGGCTAGATCGATGCATTCTTAATACCCATACAAAATTCCAACTTCCTAACTTTAAAAACACCAAAGTTATTTCCAATCGTTCAGTTATATGGCAGCTATAGGGTATAATCGGCCGATCCTTATGAAATTTGGTAGGTCGGATTGATTGGCCAAAAACAAAAACCATTGGAAATCCCAACTTTCTAACTTTACAATCAATCAGTTATATGGCGGCTATAGGACATAGTCGGCCGATCCCGACCGTTCCGACCGTATATTGGTGCAAAGGAACGAAGGATATGTGCAATGTTTCAATTCGATATCTTTAAAACTGAGAGACTAGTTCGTGTAGAAACAGACAGACGGACATGCTTGTGTCAACTCAGGACGCGATCCTGATCAAGAATATATGGGGTCGGAGATGTCTCCTTCCGTGCGTTGCACACTTTTGACCAAAATTATAATACCCTCTGCAAGGGTATACAAATTATTACTTTGTTTTAAATAATTTTTTTTGTTCTTTGGGATTTGGTAATATTTAAATATTATAAAATTACGGTTTTAATTAAATTTAAATCGGACAACATTATAAAAACGATGGCAAAATGCTGCGCAAAATCGACAGATTCATTGTTTTTCGTAATATAGGCATAGAAATCGAAATGTAGTAGATTTGTAACAACTGCAAGAGTATATAAACTTCAGCTTGCCGAAGTTCGCTTTCTTTCTTGTTTGATTGGATGTAAGTTTAGACCAATCTCCCAGTTGTTTGATCAAAGTAAAAGTACTCTACAGCACTCAAAAATAATAAAATTAATACCGTTTTTATAGGTCTAGGTTAACTTTATAACTATCATGACGATAAAAAATAATTACAAAATAAAAAGGAAACTGTTAAAAAAAACATGCAAAAGTGATGTGAATCATTATTTGAACCATAAAACCAGCCACAGGTATCCCTTGCTCACAATTCAACAATCAGTCATCTGCTTCACACTATAGGTTCGTGCTGCTGAGGTTTACCTAAAACAAAGGGGATTTAGTAAGGGACTCATGTGAAAATTTTGTTCTCACTTTAACGGAGTTTTATCCCATTCGGATTGATTTTAAAACTATTTCAATACAAATCGTATTGAAATATTAGTTTTCAATCATTTAACTCCTCTCGAAATCGATTCTGTTAAAGCGAAAACGTGGAATTCCTTGGTCTCACCATAGATCTAAAGTAGGTCTTAACGGAGGTCCATCCCAGATTAGATGAGTGATCCCAGTGTCGCTGATTGTACCGCTCTTCGAAATCATAGGTACTGCCCAAAGGAGTGGGGAGCGGATGGATCTCCAGAAACTGAGCCCAAAAATCGGGTGGCAACAGGAGCAACACCTTCAGCACCTGCTGCCAAATAACCACATTTTCGAGGGTCAAATCAAGGTCTCCGAAGAGAGTTGGAGCGAAGATCACGGCCAGGTTGCCAATCGTCATGCGGACGGCAGGACTCTCAGCCACCCTCTGCCAGTGGAGCATCAGGTAGGCCAACGTGTCCCGGTGTGCTTGCTGCAGCTCCAGGACCGCGAGGTAGACCGCCATCCTGACCGCCAAGGGATCGGCCAGCCGCGTGGCCTCCTGGAAATCTCTCCGGTGGTAAATGGGAATCAGGGGATGGACCAACAGCCGAAGGAATTCCTTCACACAACAGCACAGTGTGTGGGTGTCCTTGTTGCCCAAGTGCGGTGTAGACTTGCCACGAAGCAGCTTCCGGCGCAGCCGCTTGCATTTCTCCCTCGTTGAGGACACCCGATAGAGCCCCTCCTGCTGCAGTCCCCGTGCCTCGATCTCCGTGACACAATGAACAATTAAGGCCGGCACCATGGGCGCCACCCGGGGCGCGTAATCGCTGAGATTGCCGCGCTTCGTTGTTATTTGGGGCTGAGGGATGCAGTTCACCGTCAGCTGGCGACAACAGGCGATGTGGCAGCGAAGCGGACACGCCCGACACCGCAAGCTGGCCATGGCGAAGGGGATTCTGGAAGATGCATAGGACTTAAAATTCGGCACGCTTAACTTCAATTACCAAGTTTTTAAATATTAAATTACATTTCTTTAACTTTAAAATTTAAATCACAGTAGTCTTTTTAGAATAAAAGTCTTAAATAATTTAAGGGGTATGCTTACCTTTTTCTACAGTGCACACAGTTACCCACGTTGTAGTAGTACGACTTAACCTTGAAGTTGTGCTCCCTCAGCAGCCCCGAATGGGACTGCGAGCAGCTCGAGTAGTAATCGAGTCCGTCAGTAGATACTCCATCGCTGCCACTAGGATTCATATCCACGCGATCCTGCAAAGAGTCCAGCGACTGGGAGCCAAACATGCGGAAGTGCTCGCTGAGATCATCGTAGGAATTGTACTCCCGTAGAAGCCTCCGTTTGTTCTGCATTGTGGGGCTATCGGCCAGCGAATAATTCGAATCGAAGGCGTCGGACTCAGACCCACTAATCGCACTTCAGGCCACAAACTGGCGATTGATTCAGCTGTTCTGGTCAGTTGGCAGTTTCGGAAGAGCCAACACTTCGGATTGAGTCAGCTGCACAGAAGCTATCGGCGCGTTTCTTCGAATATTTGCCCGAAATGTTTATTTAGACTTCCGGTTTGTTTGGAATCGGGTTAGCACTGACGATTTAAAAATGCTTTAGCAGCACTAAAATGCGACAAACCGTAGGCTATGCCTTCTAAGATTTCAACATAATTTCTCACATAATAAACAAAGGAAAAGTAGGTTCACCATCCAGTCACTTAAACATTAATTGTAATGATAACCACAGTCATTTTGTATACTTACGCGCGTTTTCTGGTGACTATGGTAAGGTAAACTGAGGTGTAAGATTTGAACTGAGAAAACGGGTGGCTTCCACTCAATTTTTAAAAGTAAAGTGCAGACCTTCGTTTTTCTGAAAACTAAAATTAAATTGAATACTAAAGAGCAGTAAATTTTTTTATTTTAACAAGGCCTTCTAAAAATCTAAAAATCTTTAGTAAATGAGTGTTACTATAAACAACAATATCTCATGACAATAGCATGCCTTTGCAATAAAGTAAACAAACATATAGCAATCAAAGTCCACTTTAAGCCCTCGCTAAAGAATTTGAAGTCAAGCTGATACTCAATGTCACTATAAAAACCTAAAATCCCACAAAAACAAAAGATCGCACCAAATCAAACAAAAAAAACAATTTGCTAAAGTATCAATGAATTCTAAGCGCCCTGAAAATGGCTCGATGGCAACGCTAAATGGATGAAAAATTCATCGAAAACCGTTTTGCGGCCACCAGACATAGAATGCAAGCAGCAAGAATGTGGCACGAAAAAATGCTGCAGTTCATGTGGGGCGAGCACGTCAAAAAGCGAAAATGTGGAATCCACGAGGGCTAAAGAAACACCAATTTAGAGAGTTACGTTGATGGTTTTTTTTGGGAGGTGGTGCTGGGATAATAGGTAATCATTTAGCCATTCTTTGATTTGACTTTACTGGAGTTTTAAAGTATAGATACTCTGAAAATGAAAAATAGTCGTGGCGCTTTTCCATTTCGGCTGTGTATTGAAGAGCAGCGGCAGCAAAATTAACGAACAGGGCGGGGAATTTGATTTTTATGCTTTTTGTAGTCGTTTTTTAGGCGTCAGCTGCAGTGACGCCGGTGTGTGCCTGTGTGTGTGTGTGTTTCAGGGTGTGGGTGAGGTACTAAGGATGGTTGCCACATTGAATTCGTAGTTATTAATGCGTATTGAAATGCACACGTTGACGAGGGTGAGAGTGTCTCTCTCTGCGATTATGTGTGTGTAGTATTCATAATTGCACTTGTGTGGGTTTCTATATGTGTCCGACTGTTTGTTTGTATTCAAAGTCCACAAATACGAGTCACGCATCGCAATAAGCCCATGCAATCCCCAGCATCACCTCCTTTTCCCAAAATGCTTTTTTGTACTTTTTCTGTTACGCCAGTGTGTGTGTTAAAATACGTGTGTGGCCCTGTGTGTGTGACTGTCCGTTGCGTTGCGTGTTCAAAAAACAAAAACCCAACAAAACAGCATAAAAAATGTTTGGACATCCAACAAAACATGCAAAAAAAGAAGGGAGCTGAACTGCGAGTACAGGACAAAAACGAGTGGGAAAAAATGGCATCAAAGCACGTTGACAGTGTTGCCACGTGGTGATAATTAATTTTTCACACACAAAAGTTGATCAAAATGTTTTTACCAGCTGCATCGAAAGTTTACGGGAACACTTTATGGCAGACAATCGACAAGTTTTAAAAACTTTCAAGCAATATCAAGTTTGAAGGTGGGAATACAATTTTTTTTAAATAATTGTTTAAGTAAAAACTTATTGTTGATTGAATTCACACATGAATAGTTATTTATATATTTTGTATAACCTGCAATATTTTATGAGCTGTGCCTAAAATACTCAACAAAACTGCAAATCCAAATATATTTAAGCTGTGGAAGATGCCCTTAATGGAGCTCTTTAGATCACGTTCACCTCCATTTATTTGTGTAGTTTTAATTTTTGGATTTTGTAAAGTTAATATTTAACGAAATGTATTTGTATGACCCGATCACAAAATAACCTTAGTGTTACAAAATTATTCTTCTTAATTTCAAAATTATGAGATCATTTTTCCCATTGAATTTATTATGAATAAATTATGAGATCATTTTTCCCATTGAATTTATTTCAACTAAAATAAGAGAACACAAAACAACCTGTTAAAGAATTTAGCTTCAATCGTCGCTTTGCCTAACCCAATTTTAGGTGGGCACTAAAAACAACAATTTATAATAAATTGTATTTTTCAATGGCAACTCTGCTATTTTTTAAGGCTTTCCCCTTCCCTGTCTCTCTTTCGTGCCAGGATACAAAAAATCTAAAAAACCAAATCTAAAAGCGAAAACACAAAAGCAAATGCAACAGCAAAGGCAACATCACTAAAGCAATGGGGAAATGGCTGCAAAAAAAATGATTGTGTTTTGCGAACGGGGGGTCAAAATGCACAAGGTGCAAGCGAGATGGGGCGATAGAAAGGAAAAAATTTATTTCCTGTGGCAAGAAAAAAAATCGGAAAAAGGAGGGGCGGCCGAGAGAAAAAATGCACAGCGAATGGAAATGGAAAAAATGCTGGGAAAAAATGTGCAAACTGCGAGCGAGCGAAAGGGAAAGATGGTGGGCGGTGATGGGTGGGGTGTTGGGCGAAGAAGCTGAGGCAAGGTTGCAATGCGAAAAAAAGAACTTAGAAATATCAGCAACGACGGCAGCAGACAAACGTCGACCGCGGCAGAGGTTGGGGGTGGTGGATGGTGGGTGGTGTGTGGTCAGGGGTGGGGTGGTTGGTCTCTGCTCCAGTGGGTGGTTCAATGTGAGGTGGTTGCTGTTGGCAGTTAAGCCAGCGCGGTGGCTTAGGTCAGGGCGGAGGCTGGTGCCTTTCCTGCTGCCCGAGGTGTGCTGCTTTTCCCCCCACCACCCGGTCGGGCCTCCCCCATCTGGCACATTTTTTGGGGATTTTTTAGCGCCACCCTGTCAGGCTGATTGAGTGCTAGAAAGCGCAACCACAGAAATGAGGCAGCCACAGAAACAGTTGCCTACTTCCCGGCGCTATCGATTAATCTGCCAATTCACGGTATTTTAGCTGAAATATCGCCGGGAAAAACAAGCCACAATAATGACTTTTGTTAATTGTTGACCAGTGCCAAATAAAAACAAAAAGTAAAATTCAAAAACACAAACACAGTCCGCAAAGTCAACTGCTCTCTCTATCTCCTTCGGCAGTCCCCTCTTCGTTTGCGCAATAAAAAAAGTACGTTCGCATCAAAGTCGAACAAAACAAAATGCAAAAAGAGCGGGAGGGGGGGGTTGGAAGGAGGTGGGGCAGACAGGATATTTGGGGCGGCAAAGGCTAACAGCGAAAAAAATTCCAGTGCGTCTGTGTGAGTGTATTGGCATGGCTATGTATGTATGTACTTGTGTGCGTGGGTTTGTCGCCGGCGCAAAATTCCCCTTTATTTTTTTACACAATTTTTTTCCGCGTTTTTTAGAGCCCCCTCCCCTGCTCCACCCCCTTCCTCCTTTCTCCTCTTTGAGTTTGGGTCAATGTTGGCGCTACTCCTGTTGTTTTTGTTGTTGTTGCTGGCAGGTGGCAGCGCTGTCGGCGTCGCAGCATTTGAATAGCGCCAGCAGAGACGCCGACTGCGACGCCGCCGCCCGCCGCCTATGCAACCAAAAACTTTTTTCTCTGTGTGCGTTGGATATTTTTCGGTTTTTTTTTTGCTGTGTCCTTTTTTTGTTGTACTTCTTTTTTTGTTGCTTCGCTTAGTTGTTGGCGCTGCTGCTGCTGCGGCCTCTGCTTTTTTTTCGAAGTTACCGCCTAGCTATGTGTGTGTGTGTGTCGGCCGGCGGCGGCCTTTAGTAAGAGTAAGCCAGGCCCACACCCACACCACCCACTGGCACCCACACAGACTCAGGCACACCAACACGGACTCTGCTGCCGCTGCGTTTTGAAGCGCCGCAGTGGTGTTAGTGCGCGTTTTGTCTGTCTGCCTGTCGATGCTGCGTCGCCCGTGCATCTGTGTGTGTGCGAGAGTATCTGTGTGCGGTTCGCCCCCCAAAAATATATTGTTTCAGATTTTTTCATCATCGCTTTAGTTGAGTTTTTACATTGGTGACGGATCGTGCTCTCGGCTCCGGCACGCCACGCTCGCTAAGTCCGTTCAGTCTGCTCTGTGTTTTTTCTCCGTGCGCAACATGTTCTTTGACTCCGTACCGCCGACGATATCAACAAAGGATACGGATACGGATGTGAATGCAGCCACAACTACCAGTGCAGCCAGCGAAATAACAACACGACAACACCACGAGGAACGTCTTCGGCGAAACTCCTTCGCCTCCTGCTCGGCGTCGCGGCAGCGTTAAGAAAAAGTATCTCAGCCGCAAGGAAGGCGCCACGAAAAAAATATTGCAAAAAAATCGGAGAACTCACCCACACAGCCGTGGGTTTTTTCTTGACTTGGTCTCGGTTTCCGTTTCCGGTGGTACGTGTGCGCGCTTTTAGACATTTTCCGGCTTCCCCGCTCGTGTGTGTTTATTTATTGTTGGCCAAGAAAAAATATCGGGCGCCCGTGTGAGAGTGTGTGTGCTGGTGTATCTTAAGGATACGCGAGTTTCTAACGCAACGCGTCCTTGTCTTGGTCACGTGCAGAAAACCAAGAAGAAAGTCAGCCAAGCAGCCACAGCTGGCTTTGTTTTGCTTGTGAGCGAGTTGTGGAGTGAGAGTGTGTGTGTGTGTGTGCGGGGGAACTGGCGGGCTTTACATATAAATAATAAATGTTCTTCGCCGGTTGCCGTGCATGTGTTGGTGTGCCTGCACAGCGTATCAGCTGTTTCTTGTGTTCAATATCAAGGTCAAAACCACTCTTGCAACTTGGGCGTGCGTGTAAACAACCGATTTCCAAATCACATTTTATGGCGAAACCCGTATTTTCACACTTAAAAAGGAAGCTTTTCTTGTAATTGTTTATCAGCAAATATTACTTTATCACTGCCGTGAATTATCTTAAAATGGATAGTATAAAGCTCGATCTAAAATTCAACGTACTTTTTATTTACATCCAATAACTGGTCTTGGGTTTATAGGGAACTATGTATACGTCCCAGTTGGGTGAAAAGTGATAGAAATTATGTTAAAAAATAACACCATTTAACATTTTTATGAATAACTTTTGATTCTTAATATAACACCGTTGACATTGGTTTCGTAAAAAAATTGATTACAAATTTTAAACAAAAAAATCCCTTTGATATACTATAAATGTTTTAAATCGATTGAATCAACACTTTCGGATGTATAAAATGTAGGAATTGCGACTTTCAAGTCATTTAACCTTATGCGTCTCAGTTCAATCGCGTTTTAATTATGAACACCAATTGAACACCAAATCTAAAATATACTATATGGTCGGAGAAAAAATACTTATCGAAATAATTAAAACAAATTTATAATGTTTCGGCCTGTAATCGAGTAACGTCTTAAAGTTTCTATGAAAAATATTTGTTTAATCCTAGTTCTTCCATTGCATGTTATTGAAATTCAATAAGAAATTAAGTTAAGGACTAAAAGTTTACGAAAAAAAATATCCAATTACTTTTTAATATGTGCTCTTATATAAAATGGTATAATACAAAATCAAAGTGGTCTTAATTACAACAAATGTAAGGATAGAACCAAAGGACATGATTTAATTTTTTTTATTTTAAACAGATGAAATTAACAATTCATAAAAACTAAAAAAAATATTTAATTCGACTTGAACAAAATTATATGCTTGCAAGTTTAAAACAATTTAAAAAGGATAAGTGATCCAAAATGAACTTATTATTCTAAGCTCATAATATTGACGCATTGAATGAAAGATCTAGTGATATGAGAAAGGAAATTCCCAATGGAATAGTATCCTCAAAGGAATACATAATTTCTGACCAGGATTCTTATAAATTTAAGTTAAAATGTCATATCTACATATATCAAACGAAGACACTGGATTATTTAGTTTTAATTCGATTACTTCCAAGATCCCTGGGCTGCCGTCAGTTTCGAAATAATATACTAATCAAAATCATAAAACCCGCTGGCCTGTCAATTGCCTTTTTCCTCAAAGGCTCCTATCTCGATTTCTCGCAATGTCAAAAGCTCGATGACCGAATATTTTTCTACTTGACTTCACTGACTCGAGCCTTGAGTTGATCTGGTCCAATCATGCTGAAACTAATTGGGCACCACAAAACACCTGATTCGTTGCTGGTCCAGCATAATTTTTGGGTCCTTGAAATTTGATAGGCTGAGAAGATCGTTGGGCCGCCGTCCGAGTAGAATAGAGCTGTGAGATTTCAGGTATTATTTGCATAACTAGCCGTTAAACGTACCTTTCGGTCAGCAGCTGTTCTTTCGTTGGGTTCTTTTGGCCAGATAACTGTTCAGAGCGATCAGTTAATCAAAGACTAGCGCGGCGATAACATCGTTTACAGCAGACCCTCGGGCGTACGCTTCTAATAAGATGAACACATTATTTTTAATTATGAGAAACACACATAATATTAATTGCATATTTTAAGTGATGTGAAATTAATTAATGATTAGTGCAAACAGGCAGACAAAACAAACTCCTATGGCAAAATGTGAAATTAAATATCATTAAAATGCATAAGAAACTGTCCTCGCAAAAAAGAAGAGCACAAAGAAAAAATGTATCGCATAACATCGCGCAATGCATTTTTCATCAACTGACAAAAAAAAACTGTGGAAAAAGCGGAAATATTTTTGTGATTCTGAACAAGTTAATACAAAAACCTAAAGAGCGGTGTGAAAAATGCATTAATCAGAATTAAAAAAAAAACACAGCAACAACAGCAAATTATGAATAATAAAAGAGCGCGCAAAACTTTTTACACATTTTCAATTAATAGCATCCCTCGCAATCTGGGAGGGAATGCGTCCAGAGAGCCGGGCGAAATATTGCCAAACCGCTAAATGTTAATTAGTTAAAAGCCCAAACTACGCATTAACACAATCGGAATCCTCCCAGGTCCCAAACCAGGGCCAAAACAAACCCAAACTCCGTGAAAATGCAAACACAGACAGAGCAACATATTTTCCCCAGTTTTAATTTTTTGCTTTTGTTGGTGATGTTTTTTTGCATTTTTTGTTTTGCGCCATCATTACATTATGTGCAATTTCCTTATGTACTTGCCTATGCTGAGTGTTTGTTCAGCTTTCTATATAAATTAAATGGCTGTGTCAAAAAAGTCAATATTTAGCTAACCAATAAAAGAAAAAAGAAATCACACCACCTGACTGGTAGCAGCAGGTATGGGATCAGATTTATATACCTCTTTCGCGGAAATGAAAAATGTATTTCATAATCACCATACATCATTTAGTTAGAAGTTACGGCCACCTCAACACAGTGTGAATCATTTTAAAAGATTGAAACCAATTTAATGAAAAATATATAATTAAAGCTGCAAAGTAATATGTTTCTGGTATCCGTTTCAAGCGGAAAAGTCATTTAAATTCATTTCGCATTTCATATTTGCCACTAGGCATTCCACAGCTCATTGTCATGTCAATTAAATCTCAGAGAACCTCTCAGCTCTTACATTTCAATTTCATAAATAATTTGTTAATAATTCATTAACACTTGCAATAATTGAACCAATGCCACACTGCATTCACTTGTATTGGCGTGTCAGTAGGCAGAAGTGTTGACAAATCTATTTTTTCATCCTTTTTGAATAGGCAAATATCTAACCCACAAAAATAGCATTCAAGGTCAGTGGCATAAATACAAAAAAGGCTTGCATTTATTTCTAAACAAACTAATAAAAACAAGATGAAAAAACAGCAACATTGACAGGACAACAAAGCAAACAAACGTTCAACTCATGAATGAATAATTTGTCGCGCTTAGAACCAGAAGGTCTCAAATTGGACCATTTCAATAAAAACCGAAGCAGAAAAAATAGCATTGAGGACTTTCACCTGGAAAATTCCACAGGATGTCTGCGGCATGTCTGCGCCTGAATGACTAGCAATCCACAAAAAAATCAACAAAACGGGGGAGGTGGAAAAAAGCACAGCCAAGCATTTATACAAATATATAGAAAAAATCTAATCGAAGGCAGCCCAAAAAGAGAAATGCATAGAAATGGAAAAACGGAAACGCGACACAAAAAGTCGAACACAACCCAAAAAGCCAAATTCGTGTGGAAAAAATATTTTTGTCGCGTAAAAACGTTAAGAGGGATAAGGAAAAAATGTGAACAGGCGTAGCAATTGAAAATGCAAAATAAAAAAGGAGCTGTGGAAAAAAATGGCGTTAGATTTAGGACAACAAAAGCGAAGACAAAAAGTCGCTTTTCCGGCTCGACGGTGCATCCAGTCGAAACCAAAGCGTTTTTGCGGTCTCGTCTCGCAGGTTTTTAGTTGAGCTTCGTTTCTGGTATTTCCCCTTTATTTAATATTGGCTTGGCAGTTGTAGCAGAATGTCAACAAAGCACCAACACAGCTCCAACAAATTTATTCTATTTCGCAAATTGTTGCGCTTGCATTCATTAGAAGCTGAATTAAGAGAAATCTCGGGTCTTTTTTCTAGCTGCAGGACAAAATGATAAATAGATATGTTAAAATCAGGAAATACACTAGTTAGTAGACCAAGGGTGACTTATTTATTTTTTTAGGAAGTGCATGCCAAAACCGTATCAGGACTAACGCAAACGTAATAAGTTATCATCCTCGAATATTTGTCAAAATCTTAAATATAAAATCTTAATGAAAAATGTATGTGCCGTGAATAATTTATCTTCAAGTAGTTCTATTTCACAAAAATGTTGCTCCAGCTTTTCCCTAAAATTACTAACTCAACTATAATCGAAACGAACTCCCCACATCGAGTATCCTTCAGACCGTGTTTTTATTGATTAAATTAAATTTATATTTAAAAACCGGTTAGCAAAATCAACAAATAAAGTTCTTCCTTGAAACTGTAGAAAACAACTGAATTATAACAAAGTGAAAGTGGAAATTTAAGATACCTGCAAATCCTCGTTGGAAAGAACTTGTTTTTGGATCAGTAAAATCAATTTGAAACAAAATAGATTTAATAAGCAGCCAAATGGAAGGCCGTCTAATAGAATATCGGCCAATAGGGGGTGGTCTCGACTACCATCACAGCTCGCCGCTAATCGGCGAGATTCCGCCCGCTGGTGGAGATTATTCCCATGCGGTGCACCGGTCCATAGACCACCTGCGAAACAGCCTCAACGAACGGGTGGCCTTGGGACCGCTGAGTGTCTTTTCAAACACGGCTGACTTGAGGAACTCCGTTCTTAGCTACAGCCAGCAACCCCACCAGCAGTCGCACCCACCGCAGCAGCAACAACAGCAGCAACATCAGCAGCAGCACCAGTATCAACTGGTACCGGAGCCCAAGCCGAGTATCACCAACCTGGAGAGCAGTGTGGCTTCTTCGGCGGTCAATGGATCGGTTGCTAGCAGCCAAAAGCACGTGAATGATGCGGTGGTCAGCAGCAGCAGTGGGAGCAGCACCACCGCGGGAACCGCACCCACAGGTTCCACCAGGGGCCGCAAGTCGCGCATCTACCCCAATCCCAACCAGCACATCATAGTGACCAGCAACAGCGTAGACAACGGCGGCATCCGAATGCAGAATGCGACGCTAAACGAAAGAAATCCCCAGAATCCCTCCACGGCAACGGCTGGTGTGGGTGGCGTGACCACGGCAGCGGGATCGGGGAATGGCATCTCCTCCTCCACCAGTTCGCCGCATCACATAACCCAGTTGGACGTAAAGGACACCAAGGTGATCGGTGACTTTTAAACAAAGATCATAAGCATTTGATAATTTTTTCGGGGGCCAAAATTTTTTGTCATTTATAGGGTTTATAAAAACAAAGAAACTCTCAGTGATCTAATTTCTTATCTGTTCAAATCTGCTAAACAATCATCAAGCTCAATGGCTTCAAAGAATATTACTTATACGTACTGCTTCCCTTGCTAACATTTTTTGTAGGTATATACATAAGTGCCGGAGACATCGTTCCACTTGCATACGCGATACGATCATTTTATCACCTTTGTCTGCTTCAAGTCTTCAAAATATAAGAATTCCTTAAAAATAATTATAAATACAAGTGCAGTTGGGGGATACAAATATTTGTCAACAAAGTTTAAAATCATTTTATTTTTTACTTGAGGGAATAATACGTCTCTATTTTAAACTAATAATGTTCAGAAACAATCGAAGAAATTCTTATTTATATGCAAATGAAACTTGTGGTTGGGGGCTTTAACAAAAGTTTTGAAGAGTTTCCATTATATTATTCTTTACAAAAGGGTTATTGTATTATTGTATCTATGTATTAGCCAGTTTTTCATAAACTTTTTATTCTTTTTACCTCTAGAAAGTTAATACCTTTGAATAACCAAATTTTAATAAACAACGTTTTAACATTGAAAATATAAATATAAGAATACACACAAAGACAGTTATTTTAACAAATGTGGTACTTAAATATTTTTTACATACTTCACAAAAAATGATGTGATGGATTGGGCTGACTTTTTAAATTATTATTAAAGTTCGATATTTGAATATATACTTCATTTTTATTTTTCGAAAAAGCACCGAAGACACTCTAAGAAAGTTTTTTAATAAACTAACATTTACAATTCATTTTTATACCCTTGCAGAGGGTTTTATAATTTTGGTCAAAAGTGTGCAACGCAGTGAAGGTGACAACTCCGACCCTATAAAGTCTATATATTCTTGATCAGGATGACCTCCTGAGTTGATATAGCCATGTCCGTCTGTCTGTCCGTCTGTCCGTCTGTCCGTCTGTCTGTCCGTCTGTCCGTCTGTCTGTCCGTCTGTCTGTTTCTACGCAAACTAGTCTCTCAGTTTTAAAGATATCGAATTGAAACTTTGCACACACCCTTCTTTCCTTTGCACGCAGTATATAAGTCGGAACGGCCGGGATCGGCCGACTATATCCTATAGCTGCCATATAACTGACTGATCGGAAATGCCATAACTTTGGTGTTTGTCAAGTTAGGAAGTTGGGATTTCCTATGGGTTTTATATTTGGCCAATCAATCTGACCTCCAAAATTTCATAAGGATCAGCCGACAATATCCTATAGCTGCCATGTATCTGAACGATTGGAAATGCCATAACTTTGGTTTTTTTGAAGTTAGGAAGTTGGGATTTTTTATGAGTGTTAAAATGCATCATGTGAATAATTTTGGAGAATATAATTTACAGGATATTCTGCAAGGGTATATTAACTTCGGCTCCGCCCGAAGTTAGCTTTCCTTTCTTGTTATAAATCCAATTCTGTGATTTTTCAGTTTAAAATATTAATTTATTTATGACCAAAAAGTGCACAAGGGGTTGATTCTAGGCCACCGACTATAAAACGTGAAATAGATTTAAGATATCGATTAGAAAGTATAAAAGTTACTCCTATCCGCACATAAAAAATACGAAGTTTTTTGAATTGAAGAGCTCCTAAAGTTTCTTATAGACAGTTCCACCAGCAGCCAGGCAGGAATTCGTTCTTTACTCCAGTCATAAACATCCGATTTGCCGTTCACAGATCTTCAGCTCGAAGGCGGATCTGCAGTTGCACACGCAGATCCACATGCGGGAGGCGAAGCCGTACAAGTGCACCCAGTGCTCAAAGGCCTTCGCCAACTCTTCTTATCTGTCGCAGCACACGCGGATTCACCTGGGCATCAAGCCGTACCGCTGCGAGATCTGCCAGCGGAAGTTCACGCAGCTCTCGCACCTGCAGCAGCACATCCGGACGCACACGGGCGACAAGCCGTACAAGTGCCGGCATCCCGGCTGCCAAAAGGCCTTCTCGCAGCTCTCCAACCTGCAGTCGCACTCGCGATGCCACCAGACGGACAAGCCGTTCAAGTGCAACTCCTGCTACAAGTGCTTCTCGGACGAGCCCTCGCTGCTGGAGCACATCCCGAAACACAAGGAGTCGAAGCATCTGAAGACGCACATCTGCCAGTACTGCGGCAAGTCCTACACCCAGGAGACCTACCTGACCAAGCACATGCAGAAGCACGCGGAGCGGACGGACAAGCGGCCGCCGATCGCGCCAGGCAGTGCGGCGGCCATAGCTGCGGCGGCTGCTGCCGGCGGAGCGGGCAACCCCGCCAACGGACCGCCGTCCACCAACCCCAATCCCCCCCAGCACCAGCGCAACAGCCTGGGCCTGCCCCCCGTCTCCATTGCTCCCAGCGACAATGGGTACTGGCCAAAGGTAAGTCCGGACTCGGCCGCCGCAGCCAATGCCATGGAGGTGATGCACCAGCAACAGCAGCAGCAACAGCAGCAGCAGCAGCAGCAGCAACAGCAGCAACAACAGCAGCAGCAGCAGGCGCACCACCACCATCCGCAGCACGGACTCCCGCCGCAGCAACATGTCCCGCCCCAGCAGCAGCAGCAGCAACACCACCACCCGCAACAGCAACCACCCCCTCAGCACAGCATGGAGGCCCACTACGCACAGCCGACGGCGCCAAATGGCGCCCAGAGCAACGGACACGGACCGGAGTTGCAGCCCCACCATCGCATGCCCGACCCCGTGCGGGAGGATATAGGTATGTGATCACCATTGTACCTCCTTTTTATACCCTTGCAGAGGGTATTATAATTTTGGTCAAAAGTGTGCAACGCAGTGAAGGAGACATCTCCAACCCTATAAAGTATATATATCTGTCTGTCCATCTGTCCGTCTGTCTGTTTCTACGCGAACTAGTCTCTCAGTTTTAAAGATATCGAATTGAAACTTTGCACACACCCTTTGTTCCTTTGCACGCAGTATATAAGTCGGACGGATCGGACGACTATATCCTATATACTGATTGATCGAAAATGCCATAACTTTGGTGTTTGTTAAGTTAGGAAGTTGGGATTTTCTATGGGTTTTATTTTTGGCCAATCAATTCGACCAAATTTCATAAGGATCGGCCGACTATATCCTATAGCTGCCATATAACTGAACGATTGGAAATGCCATAACTTTGGTGTTTTTATACCCGTTACTCGTAGAGTAAAAGGGTATATTGTATTCGTGCAAAAGTATGTAACAGGTAGAAGGAAGCGTTTCCGACCCTATAAAGTATATATATTCTTGTTCGGATCATGCCGATCAGGCTACTTTGTTTTGATTTTTCTGGGGTTTTTTGGTGCCGCCCCTTAGCCCATGCTTGTCTTTTAAATTTAATATCGTAATGTTTTTGTGTTTTCATCCTTCAAGTAAATTCATCACCATTGGTTGTTGTTTTTTCTCCCCCCCCTTCCTGTGTTGTCACCTTGTTAAAGTTAGAAAGTTGGGATTTTTTATGAGTATTAAGAATGCATCTCATGAATAATTTTGGAGAATATAATTTACAGGGTATTCTGCAAGGGTATATCAACTTCGGCTCCGCCCGAAGTTAGCTGTCCTTTCTTGTTTATTATAATTTTGGTCAGAAGTTTGTAACGCAGTGAAGGAGACGTTTCCGACCCCATAGAGTATACATATTCTTGATCAGGATTACTAGGAGAATCGGTATAGCCATGTCCGTCTGTTTCAATACCGTTTGCGAGCTCTGTTTAAAAATATTAATCCTTTTTTTTATTTTTATTTTTATGAGTTTAAGATGCATCTGAATTTTTGAAATATTTAAGGGTACCTATAACTTCGCTCTTTTATTTATTTTTAGATGTAGCAAGGCTTGACGAAGTTATCTTCCGTCCTCGTTTTTATTAAATTGCTAATTTAAAGTTTCAAATAAAATGATTTTATCTAAAGAATGCGAAACAATTTTGCATTTATTGACTTAATTTATTTAGTTGTAAACGGCTGTAGATGACCAATTTATAAACAAATATTTGAGTGGACAATCTTATTTTGCAAAAGTTTCATTTAAAGGTTGATAAGTCAAAGATAAAACAAATTCCGAATTCTTTAAGAGAGGACGGCCAGGCATGTTAAATCTCACATTCATATAAAAGATATAAAAAACGCGTATTCTTCATTATGGGTTGGGTAACTATAGATTCTTATTTGTTGATTCGTAAGCGTGATTGCAAAAAAATAACTTTCTTAAAATGGCCTTTTCTGCAGGATTTCCATAGAAAATTCATTTGATTTTTTTGCAAAGCCGAAATAAAATACTTAGAGCTTTCGTAATTCAGGGAAAACAAAATGAGACTTCGAAACAATCGGAAAAAAAGTTTTCAAAATGTATAACTTTCTTTTTATACCCTTGCAGAGGGTATTATAATTTCAGTCAAAAGTTTGCAACGCAGTGAAGGAGACATTTCCGACCCTATAAAGTATATATATTCTTGATCAGCATCACCGTCTGTCCGTCTGTCCGTCCGTCTGTCCGTCCGTCCGTCCGTCCGTCCGTCCGTCCGTCCGTTTCTACGCAAACTAGTCCCTCAGTTTTAAAGCTATCTGCTTAAAACTTTCCCAAAAGTTGTCTTTCTATTGTCTATTGTCTGTCCGTCCGTCGTCCGTCTGTCCGTCCGTCTGTCCGTCCGTCCGTCCGTTTCTACGCAAACTAGTCCCTCAGTTTTAAAGCTATCTGCTTAAAACTTTCCCAAAAGTTGTCTTTCTATTGCAGGTAGTATATATGTAAGTCGGAACGAGCCGGATCGGGCGACTATATCATATAGCTGCCATATAACTGAACGATCGGAAATGCCATAACTTTGGTGTTTTTAAAGTTAGGAAGTTGGGATTTTCTATGGGTTTTATTTTTGGCCAATCAATCCGACCCTTCCAAATTTCATAAGGATCGGCCGACTATATCCTATAGCTGCCATATAACTGAACGATTGGAAATGTCATAACTTTGGTGTTTTTAAAGTTAGGGAGTTGGGACTTTTTATGAGTATTAAGAATACATCATATGAATAATTTTGAAGAATATAATTTACAGAATATTCTTCGGCTCCGTCCGAAGTTAGCTTTCCTTTCTTGTTTTTATTGAAATCGGACAATAATATCATATAGCTTTCATAGAAATGACCGAAAACTTGAGAGTAACCTAGCTTCATTGTTATATCAGGCGATTCGAATTAGCCACTTCAGTCAGTTCTTAACTATAACTTTGTCGTTTCCTTAAATATTTCCATATACTCCAAGGTATAGTAAATTTTAGCAATCTCAGAATAATAGTTTTAATTTTATAAAAATTTTAAGACCATATCATATAGATGCCTTAGAATGATCACTAAATAACAGGCAAATCAACATAACTTAAGCGTTTTGAAACATTTACTGACATTTTTGGAAAAATCATATGTTTTAAGATTGTATACAAATCATATAGATCTCGCAAATAAGATTGGCATACTGACATAATCTTTTCCTTTCAACAGATTCCCAGATTAAATATACAAAACATCTGTCATCTATTTTACAAAGGTCTTTTTTATACCCTTGCAGAGGGTATTATAATTTTGGTCAAAAGTGTGCAACGCAGTGAAGGAGACATCTCCGACCCTATAAAGTATATATATTCTTGATCAGGATCACCTCCTGAGTTTCTACGCAAACTAGTCTCTCAGTTTTAAAGCTATCGAATTAAAACTTTGAACACACCCTTCTTTCCTTTGCACGCAGTATATAAGTCGGAACGGCCGGAATCGGACGACTATATCCTATAGCTGCCATATAATTGATTGATCGGAAATGCCATAACTTTCGTGTTTGTTTAGTTAGGAAGTTGGGATTTTTTATGAGTATTAAGAATGCATCATCATGAATAATTTTGGAGAATATAATTTACAGAGTATTCTGCAAGGGTATATCAACTTCGGCTCCGCCCGAAGTTAGCTTTCCTTTTTTGTTTTTAATTATTTTTTTTTGTTCTGTGGGATTTTGTAATATTTAAATATTATGGAATTACGGTTTTAATTTTAATTAATCGGACAAAAATATAAATAATAATATAATAATAATAATAAATATAAATAGCTTCTTTGTTTTTAGTAATATAGGCATAAAATTCGAAATGTAGTAGTTTTGAAACAACTGCAAGGGTATATAAACTTGAGCTTGCCGAAGTTTGCTTCCTTTCTTGTTTGCTTTGAAATTAGCCTGACAGCGTAGTAAGAAATATTATTTTTATTATTCTTTTTTTTTGAGCTTTGAAATTTGTATAGTTGCGTTTATAAAAATAGTAACATTTTCAAACTGTTAAATTATTGCCAATACCAACTTAAGCCACCTGGAAACTTTTCTCTTTCACCAAACATGTGGGTGTTTTATAGCTTTAAGGACTGTACTTATATCAGAACAAATCATATGTTCTTAAAAGTACTCGTTCCGATAAATGGATTTTAGAATATTTCTAAAGGCAGTGGACTGATCAGTATGAAGTATGTTAGGCTACCCTAAGAAACATATTATATCAGGCTAGAAACTTGACTCTTTTATTAACGTTCCTCTAACTTCCCGTTCCATTTTATTCAACAGTTTCGACGCCCAGTGCCGTGGGCCCCTATGATGCCGCATCCATAACGAAAACCACCAGCAACTCGGCCTTTACGCCGATCAACTCGATGCCGCCGCACCTGAACTCGCTGAGCCACCACCCGATGGCCCAGCGACCCTATCTCTACGATGCCATCAGCTTCCCGAACAAGAATGTCAACCAGAACAACGCAAACGCGTTTCCCAACCAGCTGATCTCGTTGCACCAGATCCGGAACTACGCCCACCAGCCGGCGGGTCTGATGGCGGGCGAACACCTGCTGGGCGTGAGCGTGGGTCCTGGGAAGGACAAGGGGTAGCTAGGGGCCTACTTCTAAGTTCGCAGTTAATCCATTATTTCTCCAAGCAGAGACGAGGCGTGCATTCCTGTACAGTATTAATTTGTAGGTAGTCGTAGCCCGTAAAAGACATTTTGTAATTTTGGTAGATCTTGTTTCGATTTAGTTAAGGGTGTTACCGCGCACTTGATAAGCACACTGTAAATGGCCAACGATACGTACTCTAATTTGACCAACACCGTCCATACCTATGTTGACACAATGTCTTTTAGCACGAACACAAGAATCACGATTAGGTGACTTGCTTTCAGTTTAAACCCTGCGTTTAAGAAGAATGCAAACTCTGTCCAGCAAAAATTTCCCCGTCAAGTACTTGGTTTTGCAAGACCACGTAAATTGCCCCTGTAAATATAATTGAAAATGAAATTATTTTCGATGCACAAACGGATCTCGCAATCTTGAATCAACGGCAGAAGTCAAAAGCTGCAAACTAAACCGATATTTGTACATAGATATACATCAAACCTAACGGAACTTACCGGCAAACGTAATTTAAATACAAATCTTCAGAAATATATTTGTTTAGGTGTATCGTATTAAATACCGATATTTCTGAGGGAATTTTCTCGAAAAACAAACACAAAAAGCGAACAAATTTAAGAAATCAAATGTGTTTACAACTATAGATGGAACTATGCGATAGATGAAAACTATTTTGAAACAACCTTTTCTAAGTATATGTTGGCAGTGGCAAAAACAGAAGGAAGAAAACACAACCGAACAGAAATGTTGTATTACTTTTTGGAAAGACTGAAGTGATCAAAATTAACGAACCAGAAAAGGAAATAAAGAAAAATCAAACATTTTAAAAAGCGTTTTTACCGCAGTTACTAAGCAAAACTGAATGTGTCCTATAAAATTTCGTACTAAATGGCAGAAACTAAACCTAAACGTAAATACGAGTATGACAACATCAAATGTAATGTATTATTAAATAAAGTAATTTTAATTTTAATCTAATTATAAACTTAATTTAATCTAACCCATAGCTAGTGTTTAACTCCAGAATGCAATCTCAATGTAAAGACAAAACCGAAAGCGGAACACAAAAAAAATATCTACAGTTAAGTGAATAGCAAAATGAACTTTGAACCACACACCCGAATTAAATAGAAACATTTGAGGAATTCAGATAGCTGAGCTAAATGATTATTTGTTTTACCGTCTAACGATTACAGAAGATTACAATACGATTCCAATGGCTAAGATATGCGAATACAAAGAATTGTTCCCGATTGGACGTCGATCGCTGAACGGCGTGGATACCCGCGGATATCGAGCTGAATATGCATACATACTAATATATTTGTCAATAGTAGATGTGTGTTCCTCAGTTGATGTAAATTAATTTCCGATTAACCAGGAACTCAACCCGTAATAAAGTGAATTAAATGTTCTCCATCGGCTGTTTCTCGGCAATTTTCTTTTGGTTGGCATTTATAAACGTTCCTGGTCAACCTGGTCGGTAACTTCCTTCATAAGGCAGACGGGTCTTATCTTCACGTGGAACTTAAGAGCTTGCATAAACTTCACCAAAGCCAAGGAACCGAAGAATTTTCCATCTGGGATGCTACAAAAAAATTGTGTGCAAAATCGGCTGACATTTGTATACCCTTTCAGAGGGTATTATAATTTCAGTCAAAAGTGTGCAACGCAGTGAAGGAGACATGTCTGACCATATAAGGTATATATATTCTTGATCAGCATCACCAGGAGAGTCGATCTAGCCATGTCCGTCCGTCCGTCTGTCCGTTTCTACGGAAACTAGTCCATCAGTTTTAAAGCTATCTGCTTGAAACTTTTAGTAAAGTTGTCTTACTATTGCAGGTAGTATAAAAGTCGGAACGAGCCGGATCGGCCGACTTTATCATATAGCTCCCAGAGGAACAATCGGAAACAAAAATAACAAACAAAAATTGTAGAACTTTGTTGTTTTAAATTTTGTCTTTTTTTTCTTTGGGATTTGGCAATATTTAAATACTACGGAATTGTGATTTTAGTTAAATTAAAATCGGGCATCCATATCATATAGCTCCCATAAGAAAATCGAAAAATGAAAAAAAAATAAAATACAACAAGAAAGGAAAGCTAACTTCGGGCGAAGCCGAAGTTGATATACCCTTGCAGAATACTCTGTAAATTATATTCTCCAAAATTATTCATATAATGCATTCTTAATACTCATAAAAAATCCCAACTTCCTAACTTTAAAAACACCAAAGTTATGGCATTTCCAATCCTTTAGTTATATGGCAGCTATAGGATATAGTCGGTCGATCCTTATGAAATTTTGGTAGGTCGGATTGATTGTCCAAATATAAAACCCATAGGAAATCCCAGCTTCCTAACTTTACAAACAACAAAGTTATGGCATTTCCGATCAATCAGTTATATGGCAGCTATAGGATATAGTTCCTGCGTGCAAAGGAAAGAAAGGTGTGTGCAAAGTTTCAATTCGATAGCTTTAAAACTGAGAGACTAGTTTGCGTAGAAACAGACAGACGGTCAGACGGACGAACGGACAGACGGACATGCTTATATCAACTCAGGAGGCGATCCTGATCAAGAATATATATATTCTTTATAGGGTCGGAGATGTCTCCTCACTGCGTTGCACACTTTTGACCGAAATTATCATACCATCTGAAAGGGTATAAATATAAGATTTGAAAAGACGCATGTCAATAGCTTTTACACTGCGCGAAATATCTTCCATTCTTGAAAGCTATATCCGATTATTCCTATGGGAGCTATAGGATATAGACATCCGATCGGGGCGGTTTTTAAACTTGATCAGCGTACACATGTTTTAGGATGACTGAAAAAGTTTCAGATCGCTAGCCTTTAAGCTGAGCCCGCAAACGGCATTTAAACAGACGGACAGACGAACAGACGGACGGACGGACGGACGGATGGACGGACGGACGGACGGAGGGACGGACGGACGGACAGACGGACATGGCTATATCGACTCCCCTATTGACCCTGATCAAGAATATATATACCTTATGGGGTCGGAAACGTCTCCTTCAAGATGGTGGTCTTGCAGGCGAGCTTAAAATGCGATTGGTGACCGCGCTGGAAGACGTTTACCAACCATGGAGGAGAAGACGATGACGAGACGAGAGTCTTTCAGCTTTCCGAAACCACCCAGCAATTGTTGCCATCGCAGAACTGCAGGCCATCTTCTTCCGTTCGATCATAGCCGAAGGAGCAGGTAATCGTCATTTGAGTTTCCCAGTGTGCACTGACCCACGTGGATGAGGCTGCTGGTCTGCCTGCACTGTGGCACTCCCCTGGCCAGCGGATGGCGTCACTGGTCGCTGTCGCAAATGTTCTTCGCCCCGTCGTTTCCGTTGAGACAGCTCAGATGGAAGGTAGTGCGTCCCACGTAGTCCTCGACAACCAGGGACTTGGATGGGTCCTGCAGCTTGCAGTGCCTCATGGTCCAGGAGGGTTTCTGATGCCTACCCGACTCCAGTTCAGAAAGCTCTGGAAAGCACAGAACTAACTTTGATCATCTTAGAAACCGAAGTTTTAGTCATAAGCCCCATAATACATGCATCATCATAGTTCCCATGGACACATAAAACAAAAAGTAAGAAAAAGCAAAAATGTCAAAACATAGAATAATATTAAGCTCACAAATACAAGCACCTAAGCTTTATGGCCTTTGCTTTACTATAATTTACAAATGACGAGAGATGGTAAATATTTCTATAGATTGAAAAACATAAACAAAAACATTTCAAACTTGCAATTGTCTTTAATTAAATTTATTACATTTTACTTTTTCTCATTTGGTTTGCAGCTCCAAAGTATTTTGGTTTTCTACCTTAATAGGTATTTTCTGTTGCAAAATGCCAAATGAAATACTTTACAAATTTTATAATCGTTTATTAAAAATTTATAAAATTCTACAAATTTTTATACCCTTGCAGAGGGTATTATAATTTTGGTAAAAGTGTGCAACGCAGTGAAGGAGACATCTCCGACCCTATAAAGTATATATATTCTTGATCAGGATCACCTCCTGAGTTGATAAGCCATGTCCGTCTGTCCGTCTGTCTGTTTCTACGCAAACTAGTCTCTCAGTTTTAAAGCTATCGAATTGAAACTTTGCACACACCCTTCTTTCCTTTGCACGCAGTATATAAGTCGGAACGGCCGGGATCGGACGACTATATCCTTTAGCTGCCATATAACTGAACGATCGGAAATGCCATAACTTTGGTGTTTTTAAAGTTAGGAAGTTGGGATTTTTTATGAGTATTAAGAATTCATCATATGAATAATTTTGGAGAATATAATTAACAAAATATTCTGCAAGGGTATATCAACTTCGGCTCCGCCCGAAGTTAGCTTTCCTTTCTTGTTTTATATATATTTTTTTATGAATGCAAATTTTAGATTGATTATTAAAAAAAAAATTAAACAAGGGGAGTCGTGTTCTGTGGTTGTTCGGTCTAACATTTTCGAGTTCCGCCGGAGAGTGATCACATGAAAACACAATTACGAAACTATTCGTTATAAATTTGTAAATTATCGTTTTGAATTAACTTTCTCCCCTTAAAGCCATGTGAAGTGGTACTGAGTCGTTGACCATATTAAACTTAATTTTTCAATAGCTTCTGAAATATTTGTTTAATTTGGAAATTTTCGGTGTGTCGATAAAAACTAACCAAACAAATATATATAATCAAAACCTTGTCACCACTATGTCTTTATATAAATGCTGAGGGTCAAATGTGATTTTGGGCTTATTGTAAATTTTTTTAATATTTTAAATGTATACTTATTCAACCAATAACTTTTTTTTAATATTTAATATGTTGGTTCTAAAAATTTCCACTGTGAGCTTCTAATATAAGATGTTTTTATTTAACAAAAGCCAAAACTTACATACAATCCCCTTTAAGGTCTTTATACTCATTCTGTAGATTTGAGCCCTCCAAGCATTCGAACTTATTCTCGTCGCCTCCATCGCAACAATCAGGTTTTCCATGGCATCTAAGGGTACTATTCAAGCATCCTCTCATAGGTGCAGCGAAATAAGTTCTCGGCATCGCAGACTTATTTATAACACAACTCAAACTTTTCGTCTGGCTGATCAGAATCTTCCTCTGCTAGACAGTCAACAATTCCGTTGCAAATCTGATTATTTGGAAGAGCCTGCTTATTGAAAGTGATACATTTGAGCGAATGAGTCCAATCTAAAACAAGAGAGAACGCTATAGTCGGGTGCCCCGACTATCAGATACCCGTTACTCAGGTAAAGGGAGTGCGAGGGAGATGGAGATAGAAATTTTGATTACGCATAACTTTTTAACGAATGGTCCGATTTGAAAAATTTTCTTCTACATTTCGATAGGTATTGATAAACACAATAAAACTGCATTTTTACTTTTCCGAAATATTTAAATTTTTAAAATCGTATATAAGCGATTGTAGGCGTTAAAGGGGGCGTGGCACCTTTTTGAAACAAACTTGCGCTGCGTAGGAACTCCTAGAATTGAAGAATTCTAGCTTTTATAGTTTCCGAGATCTCAGCGTTCATACGGACGACAGACAGACGGACAGACAGACGGACAGACAGACGGACAGACGGACATGGCTAGATCGACTCGGCTAGTGATCCTGAACAAGACTATATATATACTTTATAGGGTCGGAAACGCTTCCTTCTACCTGTTACATACTTTTGCACGAATACAATATACCCTTTTACTCTACGAGTAACGGGTATAAACATTGCAGTCACAATGAAATATGTGGTAGCCAGAAAGTCCAACTGCACCAATCACTTAAGCTTTTTTGATGGGAAATGTCGGATACCATTATTATATTGACTTACAAATCTTAAGTAATGAATTTGCTAGGAAACGGCGAACTTTGATTTCTTATAACCTTATAATTTCAGTCAAAAGTGTGCAACGCAGTGAATGAGACATTTCCGACCCTATAAAGTTTATAAATTCTTGATCAGCATCACCAAGAGAGTCGATCTATCCAAGTCCGTTTGTCCGTCCGTCTGTCCGTCCGACCGTCCTTCTGTCCGTTTCTAAGCAAACTAGTCCCTCAGTAATAAATGGTATAGAGGCGACATAGCGGTAGAGATACGGCCCAGATTAATGTAATTAATTGAGTCTGCACACTTTACGTTGTTTTTTATAATACGTTTTATTACTGAAATTAACCATTTGATGTAGCTTACAATTACTATTATATATAATGTAGAATTATACACATCTCATATATTTGGGTTTCTTTGCAAACACTCATCGCATATGTATTGGTAATTATTGTTTTCCCATTAGACGAATTGAAGTTTTGATTGGACACGAATTGAAGTTGTATATACCACTCTTTTGAATGGCTATGTATGCGTGTATATATCCTTATGGTATGTACGTAGGTTTTCAATGAAATTTAATGCTCTAACATTCAGTTCACAAAATATACGTAGAAGCGGGCTGATGTCTAAATAGATCTGCTATAGTTCATAGTTGTATACAGTTCACTCAGCATCAGTAAGTGGATAATGACTCGGTGTCTTCTTTAAGCTATGCTTTCCTCAGGGATGCTTTATCCATTTCATTTATAAGAAGTGCCGCTAGATACACCTTGGAGTGCTTATTGCGTTCGGTTTGAGCTATTCGTGAGTGGTTATACTCTAGAGTATGTTATTGGTAATTGATTCCTACATGTACTATGCTGCTTACATTATTGTTTTGTGTTTTGTTTTTTCTCCGAATCAATGTTTTTCTGACTTTTTCGATCAATTTGTGTGTGGTTTTGTAGCTTCTTGGTGCTAAGCATTCTGCTGCGTGTTCTCTCTAGATTCAATTTGGTTTAGTTTTATTTGTAGCATTAGTTATTTTTATTTTTAAGAGTACGTATAAAGTGTTAAGCAGTAAGCCTTTTTCTTCGCTTTTATTTGGACACACTTGAAGAGCTATCGGAGTGTGCGACTTTGGTGTTTGGTATTCACTATATTCATGGTATATTTTTATACTTTACAATTAAACAGAAATTCTCTAAATAATATAAATTATATTGTACAAAGACATTATGCTTAAAAGTTATGTATCATCATAAATATTTTATACATATGCATGGTTATTAATGTATTTTTTTTGAAAATCGTCTTCAGTTTGTATCGTGGTGGGCACATTAAATGGGACTTTAGTTAATTGATATGAAAATCATACATATATATAAATAAGTTACATAAACGTTAAAGAAAAATTCTATACAGCAACAAAATCAGTGTCCATTACATGTTTTTTTTCTAATCTGTTTTCTTTACGCATTTTCCAAAACGATTTTTTAAGATGTTTCTGAAATATCTTACACCTATTTTTAAGGTCCTAAACATTTTCTAATACATTTAAGTTAGTTAGTGGTTGTTTTGTAAATATTTTTTTCTGCAAGTGGCTTAAGCCGCCCCGCTTCGAAGCAACTAAACGCAAAAATCATAAGAGGTCTCCCAAAAATCAGATTTAATGCAAGTAATATGTGAAAATCTGAGTTTTCAAAACTCCTTAAAACATATTAAACTAAATGCTGAACGTGAGACAAATTTAAGGGGCAACGAGCTCATGCTGATGAACCGCACGACTCCCGCTCGTATGCCTGTTCCAGCTTCTTCCCTTCTTATAAGGGGCGCCAGCGCCCAGGTGGTTTCATCCTCTTCCCTACTCGTTCAGCTTGTGCCACTCGGCGATCTGGCGGCGCGGCGAGTTGCACACCTCGTTCCAGTGGTTCAATGCGGTGCTGCTCGAGTTCGGTCCACCCAGCTCCAAGCGACCGATGACCTGTGAGAATGTCCAGCGAGCATTTATTGAGTTATTGGCATTATGTCATCCCACTTCACTTACCTCATTCTTGGTCACGCGATCCCAGTCGAGCAGCATCAGCTCCAAAGACACACCCTCAAGACTGGCGCCAGTGCCCTGCAATTTAACAAAATGGTTGCATATAACATTCGACTTCTAACATTCTCTTGTAGGTAAGGACATTTAATTATAACATTTCGAATATATAATAAATAAATGCTAGTTTTTTAACGACTTTTCCATAATTGTTATTCAACTAAAGGCCTTTTTACGCATTCTGATTTCTTATTTAAGATTATGTCTGATTTTGGCTTAACAATTATATATTACTGTCCACTAAAATTTAATAATCAACGCAATATAACATTCATAACATCATAAAACTATTTTGCTAAGATGAGACTGGTAGCCCAAAGGCCCCAAATGGTTACAACTGGAGAAAAAAGCGGAAAGCCTTGTAAACCATTGATTAGGTTTTTGGGCCAGGTCGAGTAATGATCAAAATTTTTAATTTTTTTGCATATATATTGTAAACAAATATCCCTCCATATCTATAATCGACCAAATAGTCTTAACTTTTTTTTTTTAAGTTTTAAAGAACTGATTTATGCTATAGAATATATGTAGTCATACGATTATGACCAAATTTGTATTAACCAAAAACAATCAGTGACATATCTGTATTCATTTCTACATGCATGCAACTATCCAACCAATATCTTCAAAATTATTAATGCAACCGATTTTTAAGTTTAGAAGAATTTTTGCGACATTTTTAACCAATTTAAAATATACAAACATTCCTTTTGTTCGAAGTCTATGTATGTATGGGTGTGACATGTAGTAGGGAAGACTGCAATTTCTGTTTAAAGAACACTCACCTCAGCGGCGGGTATATCGAAGGCAAAGCTTTCGTTAAAAACGGGACTCAAAGTGCGCTTCTTGACGTGCGTCTTCTTCTTGGCAATGCGTTGGCCATTGTAGAGGAGATAGATCTTGACATAAGGATCGGCCAGACCGGTGACATCCATGCGCGGTAAGTTTCGGGCCTTGAGGAGGACTACGGTGAGACGACCGGCAGCTGGTTGCCAGCAGAGTGAGATGAGCAGTTCGCCGCGGCCCTGGGCTCTGATCTTCAGGCTGCGAGGCTGAATCTCCTTGCTGATGGACAGGGCCTCCTTGGAAATGTCCCCGATCTCGATGGAGGTCAGTGGGCAAACCACCTCGCCAATGACATCGTCGCGCGAATACCGATCGAAGCTGAGGATGACGAAGTGCAGCGACATGTTCTGCAAGTCGTTCATGTTCAGGCCGTAGAAGGTGAAGTCCTCGTCGTAAACCGGGTTCCTGGTGTTTCGGACCACGCGGGTCTTGACCTTGTGCTGCTTGTCCGGCAGCAGTTGCAGCTTGACATACGGATCCGTGGCGGCCTGAGTGCGTCCGTTCATTCCGGTGGGGATGTCCCCAGTTCCGCCCGATCCGCCCTTGCAGGGCAGTCCGCGGCAGCGGATGATGGAGACCATCAGAGCGTTCCTTTCCGCCAAGTAGCGCAGCTTGAAGTAGATGGTGCCCAGCTTTCCGTACTGGTCGGTCACGACAAGATCCTTCCCGTTGGTCAGCGCCTGATCGTCCAGGGTGATGGTCACACTTCCGTTGGCGATCGTCTCCACCGGCGAGTGGTGGAGGCTGTTGTGCAGCGAGTGCTTCAACCCGTTGCCATCCACCACGGTCAGTTGGTTGCCGTTGCCATTGTGCTGCTCCAGATGCTGGGGCGGTCCCTCGTCCTCCTCGCTGTACTTCACATTCGGCTGGGCGATCGGGGAGGTAGACTGGTCCTGCATCGGCGACAGAAGACCTATCTGCTTGCCGCCCGTCGGCGAGGGCGACTTCTTCAAGTAGTGCGGCGGCTGGCCGCTGGGCGATCGAACGGCGGTCGGTCGCCGGGTCGGCTGAAAGGGGAAGGAGGAGTCATGCTGGCTCTGCTTCTTGTTTCGGAGACGCATCTGCCGGGCGCAGATGCAGGCCACCGAAGAGAGGACGGCAGCCGCGGTCAGTCCCAGGATGGCGGGCACAACTGGGAATCAGAACAGGAAAAATTACTCTTTTCTTAGGAACATATTTCAAAATATGTATATGCATGTATGTATATTATTTCAAGGAATAAACACAGCAGAGTTTTCTTGATTGATAGCTTTCAGTTAAATAACTATCATACTTCTGAATTAAACATAAAAACAAAATTCACTTAAGTTTTTCTGTGAATTGTTAGATGAATGCCCGCGAAATTCTTAAAAAAAAACTTTTTTGCTTTTCTTATAAACATTGTATCAAATATATATTGGCGATTAATTACCGAAATGCCGAGTGGGGGATTGCACCTCCTCATATGTTTTCTTGTTATTAAACGTAACCAAGACCTTGATTTTTACAAGTCCTTTGTTAAGTAAAGTTTTCGCGATCCCTCTTAATAAAGGACTCACGAATGATATACCAACGATGCACCACAGGTACAAACAGATGAATTAATTATGCATTGCCTTCCAGAAAAGTTTACGAAAAACTTCTCGGCAACACTTTGAGCAACTTCCTAATGGGCAAATTGGATAAATCTGCCTCAAAGGTCGCATTTGGCGCTGCAATATGTTACTTACTTGTGTCCATGACGCTTACATCTGGCATATACTCTTCAGCCATTTTTAATGGATTAGGCTTTGCCGCTCTGAGCACGTTTCCTCTCGATGTTCCTCGTAGCTGTGTGGAATAACAATTAGTCACAATTTGTAGGTGGGGAGGAAAACTTTTGGTAAGTGTCTTTGGAGGCTTGCAACTTTCTGTGGCACGTGAAAAATTTCGTACATCGATTTTGCGCACAAATGTATGCTAGAGACTTTTTTCTTGGGCAGCAGCTGCCCCGATTGCTCAGGTTATGCTTTTGTTGTTATTTGCATTACTTTAGAAGACGCACAAACACACTTATGGGAAGAGAGCGCGAGAGCAACAAACAGCCGCACACATATGAGCTAAGGGTGCTCGTCTGGGGTCGCATGAATCATCACAACCCCCTCGCACTCACGCACAAGGAGTTCGCTGGTTTTTCCACTTCTGGAAGCCAAGTTCGTTGGAAAAACAGATCCAAAAAGTATTTATTTGTCTTTAACACTAATCTGAACTTTTTAGAAGGTTGTTTTAGAAATATTCAGCTCTTTTTCACTTTAAATTTGTCTATCTGGTGTATGTTGTAGGATCAAAGCTTCTTGTAACTCAATTACTTGGCAGCAGCTTGGCAGTTCCTTTGCTTTTCTCATTAACAATTTTGTTTCTTCATTTTAGTCTTTTGATTGTAAAATATTCTTACTTATTGTATCTATCTGTTCACAATTGTTTTTAATAATTTAAGACTTAGCAATGCCCACGATTTGTGGAAAAAAATTCAACAACGCAGTTCAGCAGCCGATTGACTTTATTTTGCTAGTGGCTTCGTCGCTTGACTTGGAAATCATTAAACCTGCACAGGCGCATAAAAACTCAAGAGCTTTTTGTGTGGGCTGGCTAACTGGAAGCGGTGGTTGAAGGAACCTGTGACGTCTAAGCAAAGAACAAGGGTGGTCATACCCACGTTTTGCAACACTGCCAAAAAGAAAAGTAGTAATAAAAGGTTGAGTTATTTATAAATAGCTATAAGTAAGTTTAAATTTCGTTAAAAATTAAAACACTAGACTACTCACTTCAATCATATTAAAGCTACGGGCTTGGGCAGAGTTTCAGAGAGCGCCAGCTTTATGGACAGCTTAAAGCTGTCTTTCGTTAAGTTAAAGCTTTTCTCTAGCTTAAAAAGTCTCGCGCCTGCCGGCCAGAAGCTGAGTCGGTAACGCTCTGCGTCTGCGCGCAGTTCGAACAAGTTAAGAGACCAAAAACCCCATCTCAGTGCAGTGCTCAAGAGGGTAACTAAGAAAAACCCTAGAAGGCGGTGACTAAAAACTATTGTAAGCCGCAGTTAGTGTTTTTTTGTGTTCACTAAAAACTGAGAAACGTTAAAACCTGATAGCACTCAAGTTTTTATCTTCTTCGGGCCATTGAGCAATTTTCCTGGAGCCATTTTCTTTAAGGAATAAACAATTAATTCAATATTTAAAACATAAAAGGAAACCAGACACCAAGCCACTGGACTGCGATCGTAAGTTGATGCAATCGCTTTTAAATCTATTATTTTTTTTGCTTTTCGGTTTTTCTCAACCGAAAAATCCGCCGTGTCCGTTTCTGGCATTGAGGAAGCTCAACAGATTTGGCCAGCTTTGGGGCCCGAAGTCTGCCATTGTCATAAGCCCAAGAAACGGAACTTTGTTTGGTCTTCTGATGGCTAACGGCGATAAATTGTACTGCACTTCTTAGCAATAGCTCCAGTTCGATTCGTTTGTTTCTCTGGTCCACAACAATGTATGCCTCACGATTTCTGCTCTAGACACGTTTCTAATTTAAGTTACTGGTTTATATTTCTTTTTCCACACACATCAAAACGGTCACCCATTGTCTGCCATTTGGCCACTAGTGTGTTCGAATTTGTGCTCAATTACACAGTGTATTATTCGTTTTATTTGTATGAAAAAGTACCCATATTAAGGTGTTATACGATGTCAGTTCATTAAACGACTATTACAGTAATAAGAAATTAGCCCGGTTTCTCTCTCAATTCCACCGCTCATTAGCCACCTCGTTTTGACGGAAACGGGTGGTATTGTAAGGCTTATTTATGGTGAGCACATTTCGTCTTTGGATCCGAATTGAATGGAAATATCCGTTAAGTGCTAAGAGGAAATCGCCAAGCTTACATTGTGAAATATGTTCAAGATTGTCAATAAAAAATATTTGTATATTGAATTAATTATAAAGAACTTTTATAAAGAATTAATTGAACCCTCGAATTGGACTTCTTATAAACTATGTATAATAAAAAAGTGACTGTGAATACTATGTAACTTACATTCACAGAAAAAGTACAATTTTCTATAGGAATAACAATATACATTTAAGAAATCATATTATTTAAAATATCTTATTACAACGAACAAATTTCGCAAGAATTAGTAACTCCCGAAATAAGCAAGTAGCAAAACATTTCTTATTAAAAGGACTGAACTCGAACTAAAATTTCAGCGGAATCTGTTGTGATGTTAAGCTGCCAAATTATTGCCCCTTAAAGTGGTTCCCCAAAACACAAAAATATTGCAAATATTTACCAAAAGCTTACAGCTGAAGAAGTCAAAAAACATCATTTATTTCTCCGAAACAATTCAACAAATTATATATATGATTCAATATAAAGCGTGCTGAACCCATTAAAAAAAGAGTTCGAATTGGACGGCTTGCAAAGATATTTTTTTGCATATCGGGTTCGGTTTACAATTTTAGGGCCCTTTAATTTCGATGGTTTTTTATTGACTTCTTTTTATTGACGAAAGCAGTTTCAAGTAGGCGATGATCCATCAAATTTTATTGAGGGCAAACAGTGGCCGACGATTATATACATAAGGGTATCAGTGTCTTGGAGGGACGTGGTGGGGGCAATGAAATTAAGTGAGCTTGGAGCAGGGTGCTTTGACCGAATGACACCCACGCTTAGCTTTCTTTTCTGTAGTTGGCAAAAAACTTAAATACTCCACACACAAAAACTGTTTGCACACACCAGTCCGTAGATTTTTAAAGTCATGTTCAAATGTCAGCGGCAGATAAAAATTTGTATGTCTCCATGTTTTGGGAGCGTGCTGTCGCCGCTTTATCTGCTGCCAACATTTTTTGGGACCTAAAAAAATGAGAGAAAATTTGAAAAGCCGTTTTAAACTTGCCAAAGCCTGTTGCTAGGCTTTTGTTACTCCTCTTCAAAGACATCGATTGACTTTTGCTGCCTGTTGTTTGTTTGCCTTGCGATTGTCTGCTCCCTTTTTGGGCATTTTGGCAATCGTCCATTCAATCCGCCGAGCATTGAATATATCTGTAGCATGTAGTCTTTGCCGTTTGCCATTTAAATGGTCGTTGGCTTGGCTTTATTTGTTTACAATTCGTTATGGCACATTGCCAGGCCAGAGTAGTCACGAAGCTTGAGCCGACATAAATCTAAAAATGGGACAAATTTTTGAATGTTTTTCGGGGAATTTTCCTGAGAAGGGAAATTAGCATATTGTGTAAAGCGATTAAATATGAACAAATTAAAATGAGAACATATATTTACAATTGGGTCCATTACATTTACTCGTTCAAGCGATATTACTTCAAATACATATATGGCAAAAGAAATTTTTATAATCATTCAACCTAAAATAATAATACACAAAAACATCACGCCTAATTAGGTCTAAGTTGGTCAAATTAACATAATTACAATTACATAAGATTTTAACAGAACTTAACAAAAAATATAATTCAAAAAGAATAATTTTTAAGTTTTCTAAGTAAAGATTTCACTTTGATCTTTAAAGCATCGAATTTTGGGCATACAAATTAAAAAGTAATGCTTTTATAAAGAATACTCTGGTAGTTGTACAGGCATTTCTCTGTTTTGGAGATTACTCAATCTCATTATCGACAATCGGTGGGCCTCTGGGCGTCCCACAAAATGTTATCCTAGCGACAAGCGTGAGAAATCCCGGCAAAACATCAATTACAGCACAACCCTGTTAACAAATTCACTCATTTAGCAATGAAACTAAAAGTGTTGTTACTGTCTGCGGGCCACAAAGCCGAGCTCATGAAATGGGAACCCAGTTGACAGGCAGCTCCTGAACAGCGAAGTTTGGAGCCGAGCTGCCCACCTTATATTTTTTTTTTTTTGCATCCGCCTCGGAGCAACCGAAGAGATGAAGTTGCTGCTGATGTGGCTGCTGCTTTTTGCCTTATCCAGCACGTAACCAGCGATCAATCAAGGCACTCAGCCTGGCCAACTCTCATCTGGGGTCTTTGACAAACGCCGGAATGATGCGCAGCGCAATTGCAGAATTTCACTCGAAGCTTAATTGTACGAGTTCGAGCAGTACGAGTGCCACGTAATTGGCAACGCCAAGGGTATTACATGCAGTTGCCGCAACATTTTGCCAGGCGAAATGCAACAAAATGTTGTAAATATTCAATCACGTAGTTCGTGCAACAATAGCCCAAGCGGCCGAAAAACAAAATTTAAATAAATTATGTAAAACTGTTTTTCGGTCAGCTTTCTAACTTGAAGAAAAATGCATAGGGAAATGTATAGGTTTTGTGTGGTATTTCCGTTTCTATTTCTGGTGGAAAAATCCATTGTCAGTCGTGCCGGTCAATGCCATCTCAATAAATTAAACTGTGCAATTCTCTGGAAATAATAACAACAGAAATCAAATAAAAGGGCAATTACCCATTATGCAGATTAGAGGCAAGTAAAGATTTTATTGTTTTTCGCAGCTGTCTTAAAGATTTTTGTCGATTCTAACGAGGGTTGTACATTTGTAAGCTATAAGCTGCGGAATTTGCGGAGGGAAATCCGTGAAGCTGCAAGCGTTAGAAGAATATTTGATTGGATAGTTATCGAACAACCACTTGGAATCTTTTTTGTAGCTAAAACGTCAAACCGTTAGCCTGACCAGCGTCAGCAGACGTGCATTAAAGCCTACTATTATTGCCTACTAACATTTAACAATTACGTGATGAAGCATGACAAGGTGGAAACCCAACAACATCAACTGCAGCACCAACAACTGCCAGCAAATTCTCACACAAAACATTCGCACATTGTAGATGTCGCGTTGACAACTGACTGAGGCAGATGCAAAGGAAAAGAAACCCAACGTGAAGTACGCAAAAGTAACAAGAAACAAGTGAAAAAACAATAGAAATCCATGCCTTTAATGCAGACATTTCTAATTCCCTAACTACATTTTACTAAAGGCAATACAACAAAAAAGGATCACCTAGAGGGGAATCTCCTAATGATAGGAAATATGAAGAAACTTAGAAAAAAAGGTGTTCAGGCTAAAATTTTGTAGGTCTATATTGGAATACTTGATATTTAAAATAAAAATGTTGTTCGCTTTCCTCTATTTAATTTTAACTAAAAAATGTAATAAATATATTTCTATTTGATACTTTATATACATATTTTTCTTAGTCCTATTTGTCTTTTTTATTTAACGTAATTTTTTCTAAGTAATTAAGTTATGATCAAACAAATTTACTCATGTATGTAAACATTTGTACAATTTAAAAAGATCTAACATTTATTTGTTTTTACAATCTGAAATGCATTGAATATTAACGAGCGGAAATACTTTAGTCGCAACATAAAATATGAGCTTTGGTCGCATTTGATAATTTTTTCCGAAACAACCAACCCATTCCTTGGGCTTTCAGTTGCTTATTTTATATGGCAAGCAAGGGTATAGAAATAAAACCAAGAAAAGTCCGAATTGGGCTTGCAGTCTGCCGCCGTGTTGTTGCATTTCTATCTGCCGCCACGCGCATGACGAATAAAAGTGAAAATAGGAAGTCGAGAGATGGCCAAAGAGCCATGAGACCGGCAACAACAACGGCCACTCAGACTGAGTCAGACGTTGGCCAAGTTGGCCAGACATAGCGCGGCAGTTTCCTCCAGTTTCGCTGCGAATGCAATTGCCGCCAGTTGCCATTGCATTTGCAGGTTGCAGGTTGCAGTTTCCAGCTAGCTATCCAGCTTCAGTTCCAGTTGCTTTACTTTGCCACACTCTTTGGTTTCTTGGCCAATTTCTAATGGCTAAAACGGCCAGAGATGGCTGCGTAATATCAACGGGGTTGCCGGGCGCAATGTTTGCTTTGCCGGCTCGTTATCCTCTGCAGGCCGGTGTTAATTTATGGCCTCGCTCTTGGCCAGATCCCCCGTACGTGTTCAGCTTTATTTATGAACTTTTTCCCAAATCTATTTCTATTACTGGCTATTTGCTTTTCGCGTTTTACCGGGAATTTCATAAAATTATTCATACACCATGCCAGCTTGGTGCCGCTTGTCAGTTTGACGCCCGAACGTGAACAACTTTATGGTTCGTTTTTATATTATCTGCGTCTCTAGTTTTTTGCGTCCTCTTTAGCGCATTTACCGTTAAATTTCGATTTTAAGCAAAGAAGTAAAACCGCAAAATTAAAGCAAACCCGTTCCCATTCAAAGTTGGAGGTCCATTGGCCAAATTAATGACTCCAATTTGCCGCAATGTGTGGAGCATTAAATTTGTTATAGTTTTTTTTACAGGCGGGGAAGTTGGAAATTTCGCTTTGATTTTAAGTAAATTTTGGTCACCAATTAACTTAAAATCTTTATTAATACTTAGTTTATTTAGTTTAATCAACGTATCGGGTTTTAGTTATCAACCTTTTTAAAAACTATAAAATGTTATTTTTCATGTAGAATATGAAATAACTCAAAAGAAAATCTAACTGCCCACCCCGAAACGTCTGGCAAAGATCAGATGAGATCCCACCCCATCCAAAGGTGGACCTTACACAATTCACCCAAAATCACATGGCTTTGTCTGCGCCTTTGTAGTGGCACGCATAAATTGCATTACTTTATGAATATTATTCTAATAAATGCACGGTTCCCACATTAATAAGCACCCGAAAAACCATGCCTAAACATAGTATGGCAGAAGCAGCAGATAACCATATAACAAGGCCCAAAACCATGCCTCTATCTGCGGTATTGTTCACACTGACTGACGCCCGATTGACTGACTGACTGACAGCTCAAAGAAACCTTCAAATGCAACGCAGCAATGAAGACAATGCCAAGCAATATCAATGAAGTGATCGTACGAGTACAAAACAAACCACAAGAAGACAACTGCAGCTCCGGTCGGCTTTAATCGACACTAGGTTCGCTTCAGTGCACAAGACATTATGCGCCATGCTTCTCATCCGATAAAGTTGTTACAAAAAAAAAGCTGTAATTATGACAGCTCCATTGACAATCTTGTCAGCTAGGTTACGCAGGAAGTTTGAATAATCAGATGATAACAAAAAAATGATTAGCTAATTAAATAATGGTCAACTTATTCTCACCATTAAACAATAAATCTGATAATAATTGTGTAAATAATTATGCCCCATTTTTTATGTGTTTTTTGTATTACAGTTTTTTGGCGACAGTTACCGAAACACTTTCGAAAGTAATTATTGACTTCTTTAAACTTGTATACCAAAAAGTTATTGTTTTTATAAGAAATACCAAAAAGTTATTGTTTTTATAAGAAATAACATATAAGAATGAATTTAATTTTAATATGTTTACTATGGGAACGATAAGTTCACAATTATAAAATTTATTTGTACTTTATTTTAGAACTACATTTAAAAGTAACACACATTAATCAAATAAATAACTTAGTATAATTTTTTGGAAATTGCTGCATTCCCGATTTGTATCCCTAGGATTTTCCCACAAATTACCATGAGTCGCCACGCAGAAGTGGATCAAACTGCGCTTGCAACGGAAAACTTGTCCTGAACAACTTTTAATTTTCTGATTGCTGCACGACTTTTGCACGCGTTTTTCTTGGCGTTTGAAGTTCGCCTGTTGTAACTGTTGTTACCTGGCTTTTACGAGCCTGCTGGAAAACTGGCTGCGAGGTCAACCGCCTCTCTTTTCGATTTTCCTCGCTCGCGTGAGTTGCGTATGTTCTTCGACTTTGTTTTGACTGATTTTTCTGCCTTTGCTGAGCTTCACTTCACTTTCGTGGCATCCTTCAACTTTAAAAGCGAAAGACACCAAAATGCAATTGAAATGAATGAAAAATCGTGTTCCAAATGTCAGAGCGAGCCCCAAACTCAGACGAACTGTAGCAATTGCATGATCTTCTCGATCTCCGCTTAGGTGATTCTCTTGTTTCACTTTCGGTTTTGGTTTCGACTTCAGTTTCAGTTTCAACTACTTTGGTGCTTTGTTTTTTTGGCTTTCTGCTTTTGGATACAAATTGCTATTTTATTGCTTCAAGCTGTTCGAGTTAATTGAGGTCAGAAGCGTTGTCAGCATCTTCCAAAAATGCACTGATTTTGGGGATCGGTTCGTTTTTATTTTGGGTGCTAATTGTCCGCCCAAAAAGGAGCGTGAAGAGCAATGTTAGCGGCAAACAGTTAAGGTTTTACCTCCTCTTAAAAGGAGCTCAGAACGGATCACGATTCTCTACCTTCGCAGTCAATCTGTCTAACCCGGCGGTCATTAATCGACCACCGACGAGACGAACAAATGACATAATTATATTGCACATTACTCAACCGTCGTTGGCTACCGTAATTCCATCCAGCCTCATTGCTTCTGTTTTAGGCACAGACCAAGCGGTAGTTTCGAAATTTCAAATAGGAAAGAAAAGAGTAGCCAACCAGACATTTTTGGCCGCTTGGGGCTAAGGTCATGTGAAACTATGCAGCAGAAGCAGCAGCTGACTGAACAAAAGCCGCGCACGGATGATGAGCTATGACTTCTGTCCGTTTGTCTGTTTGGCCTTTTGGTAATTGCCAATGCTGGCGGCAGTTGCCGTTTGTTTGCCAAATGGCCAAGATATAAAAAGTATCTTTTTGATTTCAATTTCGGTGTGCATTGAGACAGACGACGACGCCCATAGTCTCGCTGGTTACTCTTATTAATTACAGTACTGTGGCTGGAGCATTACTTTGATAATTTTTAGTCTTTGTCTCAACGTACAAGGTTAAACAGAATTTCATGTTGTGGTTTTCAAAGCTGTATGACTTTACCCTGAAGATTTTCGTTTAATCAACTTAAAATTAAATGAACAAATACATAATTAAAACCATTATTTATAGATTAAAAAATAATTTGTTTATTATTATATTATGGTGATATTAGTGATATTAAGATTTCTTCGGTGTGTACATTTTTTTGGTAAACTCTTGAAAACTTAGAGTTCAAACATAATGCGTCAGTTCGTGTCCTAAGTCTTTTGATATCTTGTAAGATCTTTTGATTTCTTTTTAGGTGCTATTATTGTTTTTAAGTTGTTTACTACTGTGAAAGGCATTCTTGTAGAAACAATTGTTTTCTTGCCGTTTGAAGATAGGGAAAATAAATTACTTAGAGATATAGATTTGCTTGTTTGAATTTTCTTCGTACTCAAAATATTGCATAGACCTTAGGATTGACACTAACAATAAAAATCTTTATTTCAGCCTGTCAACATGTCCGCCAGCCCCTCAGCCTGCGATTGTTTAGTGGGCGTGCCCACTGGACCCACCCTCGCCTCCACTTGCGGTGGCAGCGCCTTCATGCTGTTCATGGGCCTCTTGGAGGTGTTTATACGCTCGCAGTGCGATCTGGAGGATCCATGCGGTCGGGCCAGCACTCGGGTAAGTTTGGCTTGATTATGACATTCCAAATCACATTCTACTTCGGTTATCAACACAGTTTCGATCGGAGCCGGACTACGAGTACGATTTCATTGTCATTGGCGGCGGCTCAGCGGGCTCTGTGGTTGCCTCCCGACTCTCCGAGGTGCCCCAATGGAAGGTCCTGCTGATAGAAGCCGGTAAGGAATGTTGTTCCAGCAACATGTACTAATATATTTACTTAGTTTAGCTTTGGCTCACGCTGCTCACGGGCAATTAGAGGCACGTTATGTGGCATTTGTTTAGAAGTAATTGAAGCTTAACAGCGGCAACAACTGCAACAATGGCAGCAACACTAATGCCACTTGGGCAAGACCGCGGCAAAGAAGCAACCGCAACTGCCACGAGCATTATGTAAACCAAACGAGCTGCCACCTCGGCCCGAAGGCAATCTAAGCCCATGCAAATGTCTTCTCTCTACATAGGATTTAGCTTCGCCTCGAGCTGTTAGCCCGCTTACAAACTCTGAAAATGTTTTTTTGATTCGCTTGACTTGGTTTTTTGCATTCAATAATTGTTGTTCCTCACAGCCTTTTTTATGAATGAAAAACGGTTAAAGCACTACACGTGATTTTCTTGCAATTGTATTTGATTCTGCTCTTCGGTGCCGATGTTCAATGCAGTTCATTCACTTTGCATTCATTAAGCTCATTTTTAAGGCAAACTCAGCTTAAGGGGCTTTTTAGCACTGCATAATATTAATATTTTCGCATGTACGTTTTTGAGCACGAGTTATACGTTCATTGATTTGTTTATAGCTGCTGTACCCAAATATCAATTATATCAGCTGAGTTCATATTTTCAATATATTTGTAAAATACACAATATGACTTAGTCAATAAACCTGGCTTGAACTGGTTAATTAAAACTTATTTAAGAAATACATTTTGAAATTCTTCAATTAAAATTCTTCAATTAAAAATTTAATATTTAACGAAACATCAACTATTGCCTATAATCAAGTTAATTGAAGCCAATTAGCAAGTAAGATATTAAGCCACACTTCAAATGATATAGCTCAACTTTCCTAGAGCTACGAAAAAATCATCATCAATCATGGCTATTTTCTCGTCTCCTACTAATGTCTTAATAAGACAACAAAGTGCTAGGAAAATCACCTTAGCTATTTTTAAGCCTGGGAAAGCATTCTAATAGCTCCATTAAAACTGCCCGATCAGCATTCTCGGCTCTGCTTGGCTGACTTTGTGGGTCTCCCTCAGTTTTTCAATCTTTGCGCAAAGTAATTGTTTATAGCGACAATTTTTGCGCCTCGTCACTAATTACACTAATTACGAGCCGAAAACCGCGAAAGAGAAGCACATTCGAAGTTGTCAATGCGTTGGCGTTAATTATACAACAATGCCTGAGGCTGAAGTGCAATTAGCTGTGGCCATTACCTGGCTTATTATACGTCTATATCAGTATGAGCAGATAACTCCCGGCCAAAGTGGCTTTTGTTTCGACTAAGCCGCAGCAGATTAATTTGGACCTGCTTGACATTAGACATGCAGCTCGTCAAATTTAGTCAATGCCAAAAGCATGCCGGAAAAAGACTAAAAGGTTTCTTTGATGGCAGAAGTCAGCCCGGTGCCTGGCACACTGACCCCTGGAATGACCTCGCCTCTGGTTAATGGCTCAACTTTTCGTCCAGCACGTGTTCTAAATTTTATATACAGCTTGGTTACTTTAAACTATATTTTAATTTTATGGTTGTGCTATTTATTTGTCACAATATGGCTAGTAGGAACATTTAAAAAAAAGATGTTCGTCTTTAGCCAGACCGGCTTAGCTTTCATTCCAAGCTAATTAGAATGCGTAATGCCCGGTGTTAAGTGTTTTCTCTTATCCAGAGGAGTAAACACCTCGAAACGTATTTGTTTTTATTTGCGCGACACAGACATATGTTAGGAGCTGCCGCAGAACAAGTTATTAACAATTTGGGGAACATATATAACGCTTGTACTCAATGAATCACGGCCGGTATTTATACTTCTTTCTTAATTTAGGCTATTTTGTTAATTTTCCTTTGTTGAAATTCCAAGTTAAATTATTACTTCAGGATTTTTGCGGTAACATTTTATCGGCTCCCACGCTATGGTTGGCAATCAAAGATTCCACTTGAATCGATTTAATTAACTAGAGTCGTGGGCTCAGCGCAACGGAAATTCTAGAACGCTGATTGAGCCAATATACTAATTATAATGGATCACCCTGGGTTAAGCAAAAGCGTGCCTCAAATGTCCAAAACTCAAATGGGGCTGCCCACCCAAGTGCTGAAGGTTAAATCTGAGTTTGCTTGTACTGCTTCTTATTGGGCAGTTAGGGTCTATTAATCAAGACTCACGACCAGTTATTGTAAGTCTCTTGGTTTCGCGGATAGGTGCATATCTATCGCCTTACTTGGTAGGAATTTAGCATATAAATTTAACAAATTTGGCAACTTCCGTCATTAAATTAATTAATTGTATAAAGCAATATTGAGAATGTAATTATATAAGATAATTATTTAAATGAATAGTGCAAAATCTAGTTTCTTAGATACATTACATTTTAGGCAGGGTTAAGAAACGTATTTGATTTTTACAAAAAAAAGCTTACACAAGTTTGGCAATTTACTTAGAAAAATTTTAAATGTTGAAATATCAGTTTTTTTAATAATGTAAAAACTTAGGCGTGATGACTTAAAAGACACTTGCAAAGCAAGGTATTTATAAAACTTAGTTAAGTTCAAAAATTGTCATGTTGGGCAAAGATAGTTATCATAAAGTGAAATTAATCGGTTTAAGTTTTAGCTTCTTTTTAATTAAAATTAGAAACGATTAAAAAAACAAAGTAAATATTTGAATTTTTTAATGGTTATTGTTTACGGTAGAAGGAAGGTCCCTATAAGTTATATATTCTTGTTCGATCCTAGGTCGATCTAGCCATGTCCGTCTGTCCGTCTGTCCGTCTGTCCGTCTGTCTTCTGTCCTCTGTCCGTCTGTCGTTGTCGTCCGTTGACGCTGGATCTCGGAAACTATAAGCTAATTGGCATTTTGCATGAAATTTTTCTTGTTTATGTACAGATTGCTATCCAACAAAACAACACAATTCAGAAAACAATTATATATGAACTAACTTTACAATCCCATCTGACTTTTACAGGTGGCGATGAACCTGTCGGAGCCCAGATTCCCTCGATGTTCCTGAACTTCATAGGCAGCGACATCGACTACCGCTACAACACGGAACCGGAGCGGATGGCCTGCCTGTCCTCGATGGAGCAGCGCTGCTACTGGCCACGTGGCAAGGTCCTCGGCGGCACTTCGGTGATGAACGGCATGATGTACATTCGAGGCAACCGCGAGGACTACGACGAGTGGGCAGCTCAGGGAAATCCTGGCTGGGCCTACAACGACGTGCTGCCGTTCTTCAAAAAGTCGGAGGATAACCTAGAACTGGATGAAGTGGGCACTGAATATCACGCCAAGGGCGGCCTGTTGCCCGTGGGCAAGTTCCCGTATAACCCACCTTTGTCCTACGCCATTCTTAAGGCTGGCGAGGAGTTGGGCTTCTCTGTGCAGGATCTCAACGGTCAGAACTCTACCGGGTTTATGATTGCCCAGATGACAGCCCGTAATGGTATTAGATATAGCTCCGCTAGGGCTTTCCTGCGACCGGCTCGTATGCGCAACAACCTTCACATCCTGCTTAACACCACAGCGACCAAGATCCTGGTCCATCCGCACACCAAGAATGTTTTGGGCGTGGAAGTGAGTGACCAATTCGGCAGCATGCGCAAAATCCTCGTGAAAAAGGAGGTGGTTTTGAGTGCTGGGGCTGTTAACTCTCCTCAGATCCTGCTTTTGAGTGGTGTGGGTCCCAAAGACGAGCTACAGCAGGTGAATGTGAGGACGGTGCACAATCTTCCAGGCGTGGGAAAGAACCTGCAAAACCACGTGGCCTTCTTTACCAACTTCTTTATCGACGATGCGGACACGGCCCCACTTAACTGGGCTACGGCTATGGAGTACTTGCTGTTCCGGGACGGTCTAATGTCCGGCACTGGCATTTCGGATGTGACCGGAAAATTGGCCACTCGTTGGGCTGACAGGCCAGATCTTCCCGATCTCCAGCTCTACTTTGGCGGCTACCTGGCGAGTTGTGCCCGCACGGGACAGGTGGGCGAGTTGCTCTCCAACAACTCCCGGGCCATACAGATCTTCCCAGCAGTATTGAACCCCCGATCGCGGGGATACATTGGCCTGCGCTCCGCAGATCCTCTAGACCCGCCGCGTATTGTCGCCAATTACCTGACCGACGAGCGGGATTTGAAGACCCTGGTGGAGGGCATCAAGGTCGCCATCCGGCTGTCGCAAACAACGCCGCTGAAGCAGTACGGCATGCGGCTGGACAAGACGGTGGTTAAAGGATGCGAGGCGCCTGCCTTTGGAAGCGATGCCTACTGGGAGTGCGCCGTGAGGCAGAATACGGGTCCGGAGAACCACCAGGCGGGCTCCTGCAAAATGGGTCCCAGCCACGATCCCATGGCAGTGGTCAATCACGAGCTGCGGGTGCATGGCATTCGTGGACTCCGCGTCATGGACACCAGCATAATGCCGAAGGTCACCGCTGGTAACACGCATGCTCCTGCCGTGATGATAGCGGAGAAGGGGGCCTACCTGTTGAAAAGGGCCTGGGGTGCCAAGGTCTGACGCGTGGATGCGACGTGGACGTTGCATAGAGTAATTTAATCAGAATCCAAGTAAAAATTACTGCGAGTAAAATTTTAAGCGAAATTACACTTAAGGCACCTAAGATCCAAAACTAAACTTTTCTATATACTACCTTGGTATAATCTCATTTAATCCAATCCAATCCGAAGGCTTCTCACTCTAGGCACACCGCGTTGCGCAATCTCCATTAATATTCAACATAAGTTAGCAAGCTACTTTTAAACTAACTACTCTGACCCACTGAATATGTAGTCGAACTTCTTTAACTGCACATTTAACTACAGGCTTCAATTAAAACTCGATAAAATGGGTAAACTTAATTTTGCTTAGATTCAAAATAGTTTATTTTTTATTTTTGTGGATTTCAATTAATCTAAAATTTTTTACAAAATCGCATATTTTTAATTTATTTTGATTTGTAATTCAATTTCATTTATGACAGTTTTGTTAGGTCAGTTTGACTACATAGGTTTCGTTTAATGTTCGTTTTGAAATGAACGTTAAGTTGACCAATTAAAAACTACACTTAACCTACGTAATTGATGGGGACCCACTGATCATGTAAATTTTGCATGTTGTTCGTGGGACTTTAAATTTACTATATTTAAACTAATTCTTGTGACCCATTGACAATGTAAATTTCGTTTATCGTTCATTTTGCAATTGCATCGATGAATGATGTCCTATATTTCTGTATACGCGTATATGCATGTATTTATTGTTCGATTAAAGTGCAACAATTTAGTTTAACTGCCAAACGATCTCATGAATTTGACAACATTTAGCACACGATAACCAATCGTCAGTATATAAATGAGTCCAAAAAGCCACTCACCCAGCAGTCTGCCTTGCGAAATGTTTAAATATTTATTTCTGATCGAACTTCTGTCTGTGGCTTGGGTGGCTACCCAGGATGTGGTGCCCGATGATCCGGAAGTGCAGATGCAAATGCATTCCATGTTTTACACGGCTCGTGTTGCCTGTGCGGACGAAAATATGATTCCGTATGGTAAGTGGAAGGTTGGTATAGTCTCGGCTATCAGTATAGTGCTAAAATTATCTAAAATTGCTCAATCTCTGAAAATATTAGTTTCTTTTGTGTAACGTTTATTTAAAGACAAATTAATTGGTAGTAAAATTTCGCAAATAATGCATCAAATTAATCTAACTGTGCATGGCATGATCAAAGCTATTTTATAAATATATCAACAAAGTTTTGCTATAAAAGGGGAGCAACTAAAGCCCATCTAGCTTTTCGCTAGTTCAAAATGTGCTCCACGTTAGTTCAAACTTGTGTTGTCTTTGCTTCCCTAAGCTTGATTCTGAATTGTGCCAAAAGCCTGCAGGATCATGCCAAGGATAATGGTGATATTTTTATTATAAACTATGATAGCTTCGATGGCGACGTGGATGATATTTCCACTACTACACCAGCTCCTAGAGAACCTGACTATATAGATTTCGAAGAGGTTAATAAGAACTGTAATGCAAGTTTCATAACTTCGACTAGTGAGTGTTGGACGAAATTTAAAAAGGATAACGACGGTAATTGGTGACCTAATTTGTCATTTCTTTTAGCCAATGTATTACAGTTCAATAGCACTGGTGAATTGCCAGACGACAAGGATAAAGCAACCAGCATGGTAGGTGGGATTTACTGATCCTTTTATTACCGATTCTCAAAAATTTCTTACAGTGTTATTTCAACTGCTTTTTCGAAAAGTCCGGTTTGATGATGGATTACAAGCTAAATACGGATCTGGTGCGCAAATATATTTGGCCAGCCACTGGCGATTCCATTGAGGCTTGCGAGACCGAAGGCAGTGAGCGTTTTGAACAAGTTGAATAGAATCAAAATGACTACATTAATCTATCATCCCCAGAGGACGAGACGAATGCCTGCGTGCGGGGCTATGCCATCGTCAAGTGCGTCTTCATCAGAGCCCTCACGGATGCCAGGAACAAGCTCACCGTTTGAGTACCGGCGAAGGTCTAAATCTTTGACTATTTAGTAGAAAATTATAATAATAGCATTAAAAACAGAACATTGGTACGGCCGCTGCACCTAGTTGACTATAAACCACAGGCACATGCAACTCCTCTAGTGTTTTTTTGTTATCACGTATCCTTGTTGCCATCGCCCGCGGTGTTTTTAGTTGAGTTGAGAAGACGGTTTAGCCGCTTGCCAATAGGTTTGGGGTACTGGTTGTTTTTCATCAGGAATTCCTTGGACTGGTGCTCGACTGCTCCGTTGTCTAGTTGGAACCTGCAGAGCGTGTGCAGCGGGCGGACGAGCGTTTCCCGCAGCTCTGGCCGGGATTCGAGCACGGCTAGACACTGGGCTGCGGTCTCTAGGGTACTGAGGCAGCCCTCCGTAGGCTGGGTGCGGATAATGTAGTCACTGATACCCACGGCGATGAGCTTTACCTGTCTCAGGCGGTGCAAAGCAGGACTACTGGCATAGATTGCCTTGGCCTGAGGCCAGGTGCCATCTATAAGCACCAGAGTGTAGGGACCCGAACTGCCGTCCACCTCTTCCAGCGGTACTGAATCCCGGCTGGGATACAAGAGTAACGTCTGTGGCGAGTCCAAAATCCTCTGCAGTTCAGAGTGGTGTTTGTGGTTGGGGAAACGCTTGCCCTTGTACACGACACATTTTCCCGGTTCCAGGCCCAACTGGAGCATCAGGGCTGTGCGTAGGGATCTTTTCTCCTCGGCGGGATGCTGCAGTATCACTATCTGCGAAGCCACCGCCTCCGGCGGATGCGGCAAAGCGGGACACCAGCACACAACTACAGGCCGTCTGCAAAAGATTCGATTGCAAGACTTAGGATTTCAGAGTGAGATTTTTTGTTTTACCACCCACTTGCACTGCTCGCACTTGTCACGTCTGTTGGGTGGATCGGCACTGATACCCACGAGATCCCGCCAAGCTTCGTCCTCCATCCTTATAATTGATTATTAGTTTACTAAATGGAAAGATCTGCGCAAGAAGAAATTCGCTATCAACGAACCATGTGCAACTAGGTGGCATCGCCGGCAGCCACATGGCAAACATACCAGCCTGTTCTTGGATCAGCTGTTGGGCGCGTAGAAAAGTCTGTGTTCATGCCGTGGCTTATACGAGCTTACATAGTTTGGGTTTTTCAATAACAGTTATACAGTAAATTTGAATTAACTTAATTTAGGAGAAATCAGTAGTATGTATATTAAAATAACTATTATCTTAAAGTGATTAAGCAAACTCCAGAAATCAACAAATGTATACACAATAATGGAACATCGTAAGCTTTCCCTCGCATAAACATTGCACTTCAGCTTTCTGTTTTCTATTTAGGTTTTGTACATGAATTAAACTAGTTGTTAGTCTTAAAGTTATAAAGTCCGTAGCGTAACTAAAACGAAATGCAGAGTATAGGCTGGACGCTGATCATGAAACGCGGCTGCTTCTGCCGAAAGGAGACCCTGAGCATCAACGGATCCCGCTACACAATCCGTGATAGACTAGCGACAGGGTTTGTACCATATAAATAAGTGTCACCATCTCCACCAGAATATCTAATCTCTTGGTGTCTCAACAGCGGGTTCAGTCTAATCGACCTTGGGGAAAACGCCTCCACGCGACGGAGCTATGCGATAAAGCGCATCACCTGCCACAGCATCGACGACCAGAATATAGCGCTACGGGAAATCGAAAACTGCCGAAAAATCGACTCGGAAAACGTCATCCGGGTGGTGGATTATGAGCTGAAGGGCCAGGCGGATATCGTCATCAACACAACCAGCACTTTGTACATCGTGCTGCCCTACTATAAACACGGATCTCTTGCGGATCACCTGCAGCTTCGGTCGCGCAAACAGGACCACATGCCTGAGGCGCAGATCCTGCAGATCTTTCTGGGCGTCTGCGAGGGCTTAAAAGCAATCCACGAGGCCAAGCCTGTGCCACTGGCCCACCGTGATCTGAAAACGGCAAACATCTGTCTGTCGGACTCCTTTGAGCCCATTATTGTGGATCTCGGCTCCATGACGGAAGCTCGTCTACAAATTGTAGGCCAGACGGATGCCCAGCGGCTGCAGGATGAGGCCGAGGAGAGGAGCTCCATTGTCTATCGAGCTCCGGAGCTTTTTACCGTAAAAACTTACTGCACCATCGACGAGAGGTCGGATATATGGGTAATATTTTAGTCGAGGGTGTCTCACTACTTTAATAATTGTATGTCAATATTTATTCCCATTAAAGAGTCTTGGTTGTGTGCTATATGCAATGTGCCACTTTAACTCACCCTACGATCCCATCTACGAGCGAGGCGACAGCGTGGCTTTGGCTGTGCTTAGCGGTAATGTTAACATTCCAGAGGATTCCATCTATACAGAGGCAAGAGAAAATAGCCCTACCGTATATTTATAGTTAAATCACAGCTTTTTTTCAGGACATGAACGATTTGATTAACTACATGCTTCGCACCGATCCCATGGAACGACCGTTCATCTTCAGTGTAATTGAACGTACCCACGATCTGATACAAAAGTTGGAAGGTCGGTTGTAGCTCCCACTCAATGGATTCCATTCCGTCTATACCCATTTTTACCAACCAGATACACCGCTAAATGTTTTTGATTATGTAAAATTGTAAATTAATTTTAAACCTGCAGAGATTTTGTGAAATTATGTGTAATTAATATTTGCTTTTTATTTGATGAGGCTAATGATCGTCTTGTGTGGGTCCTGGACAGTTGGTGCTTAGATCTTCGGCGTCTTCGTAATGCGTTCCGCACCAGTAGCAGAAGGAATAAGCGGTGCGCATGTAGCCTGTGAGGAGTCCTAGCTGCTCCGATGGAGTGAATGGTTCCTCATTGGATGTCTCATCAGCTTCCAGATCTTCTTCTTCGCTTCCTGTTTCATCTTCGTCTTTTGGCTTAGGTGGCCAAAAGAACTTCAAATCTGGTTCTGTAATACCGGATTTAAGATCCAAAGATTCGCAGGTTTGCTGACCCCGCTTTATGTCGTACAGGAGCTTGCGCTCTTCGGCTTTGTGGGTCGCTCTTTGTCTGTAAGCCTCAGTGCTGATTTCTTCACTGGATTCAATACCGGCCTTGCTAAGGAGATGGGCTCTACGTAATTCCTGCCGCTTGAGGGTCAACTCGGCCATGGCCGCCTCGCGTCCTAGACCGCCGCGGCCGCTTTTTATGGTGATCCCCACGGGTTCGGTACGGGCATCAGGTTGTTTACCCAATCCAGATCCCGCCTTATAACCCATTTTGGCCAGCAGCTGAAAGCCCTTGTTTTCAGCGGAAAGCGGTGTGTTGAGCGACTGCTGCAGACGAGCATTGTTAACGTTTCCGGAGGTAGCTTTTGCGTCGCGTTGTCGCTTCTTAAAGTCCTCCTTTTTGGTATCGATTTCAATCTGGCGTTTCTTGCCGCGATTATGCACCAAACTGGGACGCACATCCTGCAGGCTAATTGGAGTGCCAAGGTTGATTCATTACATGGTGATGGTTCTGTTAGTTCCAATGGGTAATCTCACCCAGCTAGGAATTTGTCCGACATATAATCTTCCTCATCGGACATTTGTTTGTTTGCCCTGCGCTTTGCAGTGTGACTGTAGAAGATGCTGCAAAATATACCACAATATAAAATATACCATATTCAAGATAATATTTGCATTTTTATTATAAAGCCTGGTACTCAGATCGACAAACGAGTTCGTTAGCGTAAAAACTTGAATCTTTTAGTGTGACCAAAAATTTTAGAGTTCATCAGAATTAAGCGTGCTACGTTCGTACTGTCAATCAGCTGGGTTTGTTGACAAGCAGTTAAAATTCAAATATCGTATTTGCGGGAAAAAGTCTTTAAAAGATATTATCTTTATTACCTTGGAAAGACAAGTCTGCCGCTGTACAAAGAAATTAAAAAACAGCACAATTTAAATAAAACAGTTGTTTTTTTTTAATTTACTGATAGTTATTTGCTTATTTAAAGTTCATAGCTGCACTTTTATTGTGTTTTTTCGTACATTTTTGACCTAAGAAACATTTGGCTCTGACTTTAGAGTTCTTTTGTCCAGAAGTGCACGCCAAAAGATTAAATTTTTTAATCTTTTCGCTAGGGTTCACCCAAAGCTCATTTCGGCAGACTGCCAACGCTATGCAATTTACTGGTATTTTTTCGTCGATCTGAGGACCGAGGTGAAAAAATCGTTAACAAAAAGTGTAAAATTCAACTGTTTCTCGCTCTTCATGACTGGCGTACAGTTTTGTATTTCGAGAATAGAGCTTTTAAAAGATATTATCAACTACCTTGGCAAGACAAGTCTGCCGCTGTACAACGAAATTAATAAACAATACAATTTAAATTTAACAATTGTTTTTTTTTATTTACTGATAATTATTCATAGCTGCACTTTTTTGTTATGTTTTTTCGTACAATTTTGACCTAAAAAACATTTTGCTCTGACAATGAGGCAGCCCAGATAGTATTAATGTTATTTTGTCCTCACATGTTAAGCCTAGTATCAAGATCGACGAAAACCGTACGCCAGTCATGAGAGGAGCGAGAGGCAAACAGCTGGCGTTCACTTTTTGTCGGGCCTTTTTTCACGTCGGTCCCCTGATCGACGAAAAAATACCAGAAAATTCCATAGCGTTGCCAGTCTGCGGAAATGAACTTTCGGTGAGAAGCCCACGCCAAAAGATTAAAATTTTAATCTTTTGGCGTGCAGTTTCACTGAACATATTAAAAATGGAGGGAAAAAATCAAAAAACTGGCAAAAGTCGATTGCAGGAGTTTTCATGTGAGGACAAAATAACATTAAAACTATCTGGGGTGCCTCTTGTCAGAGCAAAATGTTTTTTTAGGTCCAGAATGTAAAAAAAAACACAATAAAAGTGCAGCTATGAACTTTAAATTAGCAAAAATTATCAGTAAATTAAAAAAAACTTTTAAATTTAAATTGTATTGTTTTTTAATTTCTTTGTACAGCGGCAGACTTGTCTTGCCAAGGTATTTGTTAATATCTCTTAAAGGCTCTTTCCCGCAAATACGATATTTGAATTTTAACTGCTTGTCAACAAACCCAGCTGATTGACAGTTCGACCGTAGCACGCTTAAATATGATGAACTCTCAAATTTTTGGTCACACTGGAAAGATTAAAGTTTTTACGCTAGCGTAATCGTTTGCCGATCTGGATACTAGGCTTTAACTCCTGCAATCGACTTTTGCGGGTTTTTTATTTGTTCCCTCCATTTTTTATAATGTGCAGTGAGAAGCGCACGCCAAAAGAATACATTTTTTATTATTTTCGCTAGGGTTCACCCAAAGTTCATTTCAGCAGACTGGCAACGCTTTGCAATTTTCTGGTATTTTTTTCGTCGATCTGAGTACCGAGGTGAAAAAAAGCCTAACGAAAAGTGAACACCAGCTGTTTGCCTCTCGCTCTCTCCCATGACTAGCGTACAGTTTTCGTCGATCTGAGTACTAGGCTTTATACTTTACCAATTCGCCAATCATAGTGGAATTATAATCATCACATTCCAAACATTCCATTTGCTAATAATTATTTTTTATTTCGTTTTGATTACTTCCCGTAGTCCGATCAGCTGCTTTTGCAAAGTTGGTGCCTGTGTATATGAGTCGCAACAACTCTTTGAAGCAGCCGTTGATCATCACTGAAAGAATTTGTAGTATTTATTTAGACCACACATTACAAAAATATACTGTAAAAAATACCAGTAAAAAAAAAGAAGTTGCCATGACTTATCCAGCTGTTGCTCTGCATTGGCAAGTGGACAGTTGCCTTAGCTTCCCATGTGCTCGGTAAATTCAGAAGTCAACATTAAAGAAATTTAAATAAAAAGTCTTTGAAATTGGCACAATGGGAACGGTAAGTAACTTTTAATACTCTTAACTCTACACATATAAATAAAATTGTCTTTAGAAAAAGGTGAAAATCAGCTCGGTGAAGCGGGCCGCTCACCTGAAGTCGAAAAAAACACCGCTGACGAAGCAGCAACAACAAAAGCAGAAACAGAAGCGCGACCAACTTACTTCCAAACGAGAACAGGGCCAGAATATATTTTCTCAAAAGGCAAGAAAACGGGACAATTTGGCCCAGCGCAAAAAGCACAACAAATTGGTCTCCCTGGGACTGGATCCGCTAGAGGACAATGAGGAGGGCGATGATGAGGTGCTGGATAACATTGCAGACATGCTGGATGGTGATGATCTTGCTCTGCTACAGGCCAATAAACGGAAACGAAAGGCAAAAACGGCCGGCGAGGAAGACCCTGACCAGGGGCAATCAATCGGCTTAGAAAGGGCCTACGCCTCGGACACTAAAAAAGAGCAGGCAGCGCAGAAAATTAAGCTGGATCTGCTGCCTATCAAGTCCAGAGATGGTCAGATAATCACCCGCACCACTGAGGTCGATTATCTGCCAAAGCCCAAGCAGAAAAAGAAGAATGAAGAGGAGCAGGAGACAGATTCCGAGGAAGAGGAAGATGGTGAAACGGAGTACGAGGACAGCGACGACGATGTGGTCAACGATGTCGAGGCGGCGTCTGCCGTACCCGTCCAAAAACTCATCTCCACCACAGATCTGCTGATTGCCCGCCAGCAAGAGATCGAACGCCAGAAGTATCGCATTGGAATAATTTGCTCGGGGCTTCTCGAGAAGCCAGAAGATAAGATGCGCAACTTTCATGCCTTGTACGAACTAATGGACGAAGTGAACCCAGCCACCAAACAAGCGAACCTGATGTCGGTCAGAAAACTTGCTATAATCTCTGTAACCGAGATCTTCAAGGATATTCTGCCCGAGTATCGAGTGGGTCAGGTTGATACCAAGATGCAAACGTTGCGGAAGGCCACCCTTGATCGTGTGACCTTTGAAAATGCCCTACTTCAGCAGTTCAAGAAGTTCTTGCAGAAGCTGGAGCAGATTACGGCGCAAGTAAACAGAAGAGGCGGGCTAAGGACGCCTCAGACAATCAAGTTGGCCACCGTGGCAGTGCAGTGCATGTGTGATCTGCTGGTGGCGCATCCCTACTTTAACTACGTCCAGAACATTGCACAGTTGCTGGTCTACATGCTAAACAGCAATTACCCAGAGATGAGAACGGCAGTCAATCAGTGCTTCCGCTCAGTCTTCGCCAACGACAAGCGTTTGGAGATGACCCTCTTCATAGTCCGGCGCATCAACCATTTGATTAAAACAAAACAGAACAATGTCCATGTCGAATGCATCACCTGCCTAATGGGTCTGAAGATAAAAAGCGTAAATCTGGACGCGGAGAAGGAGAACGAGCTGAAGCAAAAAAAACTGGAGTCACATCGTCAACGGTTGCTAAGCTTGTCCAAGAAAGAGCGGAAAAGGAGGAAGAAGCTCACTGAGGTTAACAGAGAGCTGGAGGAGACCCGTGCCGAGGAGAACAAGCAGGACAAGCACCAGAAACTTACTGAGATTATCAAGATGGTGTTTACCATCTATTTCCGCGTTCTAAAGAACGATCCCACATCGCGCGTGCTGAGCGCCATTCTAGAAGGTTTGGCTGAGTAAGTAGTTTTTACAAATCACATCGCTAACAACCACTCTAATTTATTAATATATTTAAGATTTGCGCATGTCATCAATCTGGACTTTTTCGCCGATCTAATCGATGTGCTTAACCGAATTTTGGAAGATCAAGACGAACTAGGTTATCGAGAGCGTCTGCACTGCGTTCAGACCATTTTTGTGATCCTTTCTGGCCAGGGGGAGGTGCTTAACATCGATCCCATCCGATTCTATCAGCATTTTTATCAGAATATGCTGGCCGTTCAGGCGGGCAAAAATCACGAAGACTTCACCATTATTCTGCGAACCTTGGATGAGGTGCTCGTGAAGCGACGTAGAAATATGAGCCAGCAGCGTCTAATGGCCTTCGTGAAACGGTTACTCACTGGAAGTCTGCATTTGCTTCATAACGGCACCTTAGCAACCCTGGGCACCATCAAACAGACCTTCCAGCTCACCTCTGTGCTCGACAATCTATTGGATACGGATACTACAATAGGTTCAGGTCGGTACGACCCTGAATTGCAAGATCCCGAGTACTGTAATGCAGCCAGCACGTCGCTTTATGAGCTTGCGCTTTTGGCACGGCACTATCATCCTACGGTGCGACGCATGGCTGTTCACATTGCCAACGGAGTGCCAGCCTCCGGCGAAGGAGCGCTGCCCACGGAAATTGGCAAGCTGTAAGTAATATATTATTTGTTAAATATGTGATTCTTATAAATTATGCCTTGTTTCAGATCCTCCCACGATCTGTTCACGCAATACGACAGCACACAGATGGCTTTCAATCCGACGATACCACTTCCAAAAACTGGACAACCGAAACTGAAAAGAGGCAAACAATTGTATATCCGATCGGACTTTAAGCAGGAGTACGGAAAACTGCTACAAAACTCGAAAGTTCCACACGCAAATGATAAGCATACATTACAAGTTGATTTTCTTAGTGCACTTCAATAAAGGACATATTGGAGATGAAATTTAAACACAAATTATTACTGAATATTTTAGGAAGGTTACGTTACATTGATGTTCAAACTTTACTTGCAAATATAATTCAGACTTTCAGATAAATCCCAAATAAGACTAAAACAAAATGATGCGTTTTCATACATTAGCTATCGCCAAATAATCCTCATGCACTTCCTCCAGTAAAATTCCATTTTCTATTATTCTGGCATTAACGACTGATGGCTGTTTCCAAGCAAACAAATATGAATTCCTTTGTAAACAGGTTCTTTTAAGTATATTTCAATGCAAGGATCTTAAAACTATTTATAAAGACCTATGTTTGGAGCTCCTAACATTCTATAAAGAGGTTAAGTCTAGGGTCGCTAAGTCTAGTGCCATATAACCGGGTACAGGAGCCAGGAGTTAGCCAGTGTTCGATAACTATGCGGTAGTGCCTGCGCGTTGCCTTTGTTGCCCAACGCTGGCTGGTGGTAGATACTCTCGGTTTCCGCCTCCCACCAACTGAGATTGGGGCTGCTGGCCGAAGCCAGATACCACATTCTCGGGAAGAGCACCTGCAGCGGTGGCCAGGAGTCCGACGGCAGCTCCAGACGGCGGCAACCGATTGACTCCGGAACTCGGGACGATTGCGGGTCGAATAACGGCTCCTGCGCCATACGGGCTCTGACTCTGGCCGGCTGGTGTGGGCGTGACAGAAGAATAGGAACCTCGTCCGGAATTATAGCCCGCCACTTGTTGCACTCCAGTGGACCGAAGGGTTCCGGCCGTGGCAACAGGTGCTCCAAATGCAGTCGTGGAAGCTGCGACCGGTCGGTACGCATTGTTCGCATTGGACGTTCCCAGATTGGAGCCACTTCCGCCAGAGTAGTCGTAGATATACGCATTATTCGCATATAAGCTGGGTGCCGAGACGCAGTCGTATTGGTTCCACCACACGCAGACCAGTGTCTCCTGGCTGAAAACGGTGCCGTTGGGGCATAGGAACGAGTACGTCCGGTTGAGGGCACAGATGTGAAACACCTGGCATTGAGCCTCGATATCCGCATAGTATCCGGGCAAGGGCTGTTGCGCACAGTCAAAGTTGGTGCGCGGCACCTGGGCGTATACGGGATAATCCACTCCGGCCACACCCGGAATGGCCGAGTAGTCGCCTTCGGAATCGTTGTAATCCCCACTATCTCCAGTTCCACTCGGAACCCGAATGGCAGAGCCCACAGGAGTACTCCCGTACTGGGAAGTTTGCGGTCCATAAGGTCCACTGCGGGATGATGGGGTGGGTATTCCGCCAGGTGAAGGTCTCCTCGGCTGACTGACCGTGTTACTGGCTCCCACAATGGCAGGAGCTCCAAAAGCAGTGGTTGCCTGACCACTGGGAGTGAATCCAACGGCGGGCGAGGGAAACAATCCGGACCCGTACGCAGTGGGAGCAGGAGCTGGGGTCAGTGGAATGGCCGCGGCCGTGGGATAAGGACCAGTACTCAAGCGACCTCCAGCGGTGGCTCCGCCCACATTGGCCACCTCGGGACGTCCATAGTTGTACCCACTTTGAGCCTGCCAAAAAAAGTTTTAAAACCCATTTGGGAACGGTGAATTTCAGAGGCACCTTCAGCACTCACCTGGACCTGCAACTGGGCCAAGCCACCGCTCCAGAGCAGCACCAGTACTGGAATAAATAGACGGCCCAACATTAACGCTTTCTAACCGTTTGTGGAATCAGGCAAAGATCTGCTCTGAGCTGTGGACCTGCCGACGCACCAAATGGAAATGAACGACCAGCCAGCCATCGATGGCGATGGCAGCGAAGAGTTTCGCAGCCCATATTAAGGCCAAGTACGTCGCGATTCTGGGCGCTGATAGCGCGGCTTAGACGGTTCTGCACCGCGATCTTTATTTATCAGCTTCCTACTCCTACACTGGGGGCACAGTGGGGCCATATCTTAGCTATGGTACTTAATTAAATAAGCCTTTCGCCTTTAATTAAATTGAATGGGAATGGGTCGGTATGGTATACCCCAAGAATGAAGTCATACGAATATGTCATCATCAAATTAAAAAAGCATGTTTTGCAACTAGAAAGATCAATTATATCAAAACTTGTCAAATAATATTTTGTAGTAAAAAAAATTAAATAATGAAGATTCATTCATTTATATTCATTCATTTTATATTCATTTTAAATGGATATTAGGTGTGTATAGATATTTTCAGTAAGTCTATTTACTATTAAAATCTTCATAATTTGAACCAACAAAAAAAATGTAATAACGCCGTAATGATTTTGTATCCTCATATTCTATGCAAATTCCTTCTTTATACATTAAAGAAAATACGATAGAAAAAGCTAAGCTTTTTAAGTTTTGTGTGATTTAAAATTCTGCTCCTTAAACAGATTCATCAGTAAGTGCATTTCCTACTGTCTTGAACCCTTAACTACTGAAGTTCCACTGTGCCAATTGCAAAAATAACGCACTGCAACATCAATTGGCTGCCAAGAATTGCGGCAGTCGGTGGGCCAACAGCAAGACGCATGCCTCGTAAATATGCAAGGCAGCAAAAACTTAGACAGACAGACGCCCCTCCAAAGGAAGTGCTAATAATGATGAGGCGGACAGCCGATCGCTCGTCACTGTTGAGTTACGCGCCGTAGTGGGTTGGGTCTGGGTCAGCGCCGACTTGTTGGCCAACTCACCTGCCAAAACGCACTGGCAGCGTTGCAGGGGCACTTGCACCATGCTGGAGATTCCGAGCCTGTGAGTTTATCCTAGTCAAATATGGTGTTAATCCTTTTCGCGCGACGACCTGTGAACTGTCCAAAACTTAGGAGGCAACTGCAAGCCAACCTAGAACGCTGTTAGAAATTTATACTTATTTCAAACCCGACTTGGATGCGGCATCTTTGCCATATTTATGAGGCAGCTGCCCCAAAGACCGACGACAATTCGTCAGTTCGTTTGTGCTTGCGCTTTACCAGATTTACGACGCTGGATTATCCATTGTTTGGGTCTGCGGCCAGTTATCAGAATTCATATATCACCGAGACCCTACATGACGTATACGTAATATAAGTTACGTGTACAATCAATTCAATATTATGGCCTTTTCAAGTGCATACGGCTTCAATTCGATTCGACCTGTCCTTGAGTGCGGCGAATTGGATTTTCTTGCAAATGCATTTAGCAATGACAAAAATATTTAAATTTCGCCTGATTATATGATCGTTGCATGACTTTGGTTTGGCTCGACCTTAGCAAAGATTTATATTAGAGCTAGAAAACGCAACAGCCATTGGATTTGTGTCGAGGCGTATGATGAGATCTTGGGGCTGCCACGGTTAAATTATTTGAGACCCCAACTAATGTAGTAATGATTTAATCAGTTTGCCAACCAATTGCCATTCATCAACCATTTGGGTCCCGTCTAAAAGAGCATTTCGGTTAATCTTCATTATTTACTTTTATATGTACTTTATTAAGTTTAAATAAATATTTACAAACAGACAGCAAGACGTACAGATTGTTCAAATAGATCGCTCCTACTGGATACTGAATGGAAAGTGTTCTCGTTCATTAAGTCTAAGCAGTAAGAAACTAATTTAATACAACTCTCGATTAAACTTAAACGGAAACGTCTTGGCTGGGCATCAGGAACAACCAAATCTATGCCTGTTTCGGGCGTGGGAGTATTTCAGGGCTCTCATCTTCGAGTATTTCGATTACATATTTACAAACTAATTGCGCAAATTGCATTGGCTAAACGAAGTCAATTAACGAGTAACTGGTTCAGAGTATAAATCATAAGGAAGGAAGGTTTTTAATGGTAGCAAATCAAACTGAACTGAAGAGAAGGAGAATGGAGTTGACTAAAGTTAGGCATTAACTCGCAAGGTCTAGGAACCGCCACCGCCCTCGCTTTACCGCCTGCTGCTAAACTTGGACGCTAGCGAATATAATGACTTGAGCAGCTCCAGGGCCCGCCGATCCGAGTTGACCTCCAGCAACGGAGCCGTCGTCGTCGTGGCCTCCTCCAGATCCTCGACTCGTATCTCGAACTTGGTCGTCTCCTCGTAGCTGCCCGCCCCCAATCCTGTCGTGGTGGGCACATCCGTAGTCGTCGTGTAGCCCGGAGTAGTACTGGTGAAGTACTCGACTCCTGCAGCGCCACCTCGTCGGAATGTGGTTACTGGGATGCGGTTGGTAGTGGTGGTCAGCCTCTGCCTGGAGGTCTTTCCTCCAGCCGGCGTCTTGCTATCGATATCGATGAGTGCGTTCAGCAGGTGCTTCCTGCTCCTTTCCAGCGCCTTGCCATTGTGGTCATCACAGGTCTGGATAAGCAGAAGCAGCAGACTCAGAACCTGGCGATCGTGCTCCGCCTTGGCCATCACGTTGCGGAGGTGCAGGGCCTCCTGTTCGTTTAGACCGCCAAACAACTTGTTGGCAATCCTCTGGAGACCACTACTGGAGGGCAGAGCATCCCTAGGAATGTCGTAGCTCCGGAAGATGTCCTCCCACTCGTAACGAGGGGGCGTGTTTGTGGTCACCCTGAAGGCAAACGGAGAAGCTGTTGTAGATGTCGAGGTCGTGGTACTGGTCGTTGAAGTCCTCTGCATCAGACCGTCGTTGATAGTCAGAGGATCCAGGAAGTCCGTCTGCGATTTCAGCGCCCACGGGTGCTCAGTGGGCTTGTGCGTGGTAACTAGTTTCTGGGGCCTAGCATCCTTAAGCAGATCGTTGCGAGACTTTACGAATGATTGCGTTTGCTGTTGCTGCAGGAACTCCTCGCCAGAGTCCTGACTTGGCGGCGAAAGTTCCCCGGAGAACTCCAACTCCTGTCCGCGAATTGTGCTACCTTCGTACAGCTCAGTAGTGGTGGTGTAGTCTGGAGCTGGGGTCGAATCGAATTTGTGGTTGATCTCCGCTGCAATGCTATTGGGCGTGGGCGTGGTAGTCTCGGGTAATCCCTTAGTGGGCAGATAGTACTTGGCTGTTCCATCGCTGAAAAGAGAGGGATCCGTGGTAGTGACGGGTCTGAAGTTAGGTGTACTCGGAGGCTCAGTGGGACGAGCTCGCGCAGCCAACTCTGCACGGAAAGTAGCTGGGTTATCGAGGTAACTGGAGAGAGCATTGGAGAAGATTTGGGCGATCTTACGAGACTCTGGTTTCTCCGCCAGGGCACCAACAGTGGATCCCGTGCTTCCAATCTGGGGGAACTGCTGGTACTTCGAGCCTGGTTCGGGTTGAGTTTCATTGGGCTGATTAGAGAGTAGTCCTGAGCTAATGTCTACCTCTCCAGCACCGCGACCTTGTGCGGGTTTCAGGCCAAAGAGGTTGCTGTATTTCTTCACGGTAGTATCACTTAGCAGACTCTTCTTTATGTCGTCCGCATTATCACTAATGGCTGGGGGATTCTCTGAAGTGGTCAGCAAGGCAGTGGTGTCCGATGGCTTGATAGTGGGCAGTGGGGGCGGCTTTACAGATAGTTTGGTCTTCACACCGGTCTTGTCCGGCTTTTCTGACTTCTCTGGCTTGCCCAGGGCATTTGCGGTTTCATTGTGTTCCTGTGCAAAGTACTTGGCAAAAGATACAAGAGCATCTGGTCCTGACGAAGGTGGAATCTCCAGGCCAACTCTAGCAGGAGCTGCCGCCGCAGCACTTAACTCCACGTCCTCAAACTGATCTTTCAGAAGGTTCATTGTCTTCAGCATTTCCTGCACATTGCGGTAGATAGATTCATCCTTCACGGGATTCGGGGCGAAGAGTAGAACATCTTCTCCAGCTGCAGCTGCCGCATTTCCCCTTGGCGACTTTCCACTCTTGGGCAGATAGGTTGGTCCGCTGCTGGTGGCCGATGGAGACGGTGTGGTTGGCAGATAATCGCGACTCTCGGTGGGCTTTGGTGGGGCTCGGAATTCCCCGGAGCTGGCCACATCGTAGTGGTGCCTCATGCCAATAATAACTGGTTTGAAAGTGCTGTCTAGTTCAATACTGGCACTGGTGGGTCTAACCTTGGGTGCCACAGAGGATTCAAGGAAAATACCAGAGCTGGCGCCGCCAAATCTATGGGGATTGGGTGTCGTAGCCACATGACCACTCTTTATGTGGTTGAGCTTTCCCTCGGTGCTCTTCGACTTCACCAAACTGGGAATGGTGGGTGTGTAGAAAGGCGTGGATTTGCTGGGTTCCAGGCGGCGCACTGTGGAATGGCTTCCGGTGGAGTAGTGGGGCGTGGTTTGTGGCACAGATCGGGTGGAATGAGCCTCGAAAAACTCAGGCTTCTCCTTGGGTTGGCTGGGAGCCGTCTTTTCCTTCTCCTTGCTGTGCTCCTCGCTGCCACTGTAACGATGCTGTCCTCTCTGGCCGTTCCGTGCTCTTTCGGTGGAGACACCTCGTTCTTGGGAGGCCACTGGTGTCCTGTTTCGGGCGGGTTTCAGGACAGTAGTGTCGTCGTTACTGTTGCGATTTGGGCTACTGTCCTTGTTGGTTCTTCGCTTGCTGGAACCGCTGACAAATGAGGAGCTTTCGGCAGTGATCTGAGTCTCATGGTCGTTACTATTGCTGTCGATGCTGGTTAGAACCTTTCGTTGCTTCTCGCCAGACACATCATCAAAGTCCACACTCTCCACCGAGGCAGGAACATCCTCCGTGGAATCTATACGTCTATCGGAGTTGGCCCGTGGGCCAGACCTTGCCTGACCAGCGACAGGAGTAACCTTTGGCTTGATGTTCAGCCCCCCACCCACTATATTGAAGCCCTGAACGGGAACAGAGGGACGCACGCGATGCACCCGCTGCTTGTTGAGGATCTCAGCACTCTCTGCATAGTAACCCGACGATCCCAGGCAGTTAACCTTGAACCACCAGTCGCAGGTGAGCTCGCTCTGCTGGAAGATCGTTCCGTTGGGGCAGAGGAAGGAGATCTTACGGCCCTCCTCGCAGATATGAAAGACCTTTGGGAGAAAAGAACGTTAGTTAAATTTTCAATTCAGATTGAACAAATCATCGTCTTACCTGGCAATCTGTTTCCATATCGGCGAAATAGCCGTTGCCATATGAACGGCAGCTGAACGAAGTCTTGGGAATCCGTGGGTAGATGGGGAAGTCAATGCCCGGCCGGCCCACCACGCCCTGGTACACTTCATAGTCCACATCCTCATCAGAAGCACGCTTTTTTAAGTGGTGCTTGTGTTCGTTGCAGTTCGTATGTGCCTCATAGCGCTCCTCCTCGAATTGGGTAGCGCCCGTTTGCTTGGCCAATATCCGGGCGGGAGTGCGATACTATATAGAAGAAGGAAAAAATATACTCTGGGTATATACTGAGCTTGATTCAGGCTTACCTTTGAATCTGCGCTCGTGAAGTCAAGTAATACCAGTAGGAGAAATGCTGCAATGGTTAATGGCAAGGATGTAATAAGTACAGCGTTATTAATACATACTTTTAAATAATTTTTTTAGATTTTGTGATTTTTAACTTTAATATAATTTATTATAGCTCTCTAACGTTAGATAATTATATAGTGTTTAAATTTAAGCGGAAAGATGCACGCTTGTTAAATGCTTAAAACGAATTAATTTAATGAATCTTCTCGTGCTACACCGCTTGTATTTTCTTTGCGAATAACTTTGCTTAACAATTTTTCTGGGCATTCTATAGCGAAGTCTGGCTCATCGACTTTTCAGGTTTAGAATGTATTCTTGATTGCGACCCCGCAGACCTTGACTTTTCCATTCAACTTGCACGGTAGACATTGCCAAATTACGCAAGAACCAACTACTTGGACTGGCTGGAAGTGACTGACCCCAGACCCAAGCCCCTCCAAATGCAGTAATTAAATTTTAAAGCATAAAAACAATTAAATAAAGAAACAGAAATAAAAAAGTCATGATGAACTGCGGCTTAAGTGGCGGCCGGCAGAGGAAGATGTCAGCCGCAGAAGGCGCACCACGAGGGCTATTGAATAACCAAAATAGCCACAAGATTCAAGGCCCAGTTGCTGCATAATCACTGCGATTAAGTGAATCATCGAAGAAGACCCGCTGATGATTTCGTCGCGGGTGTTGCTGCCTTATTCAAATTAAACAATTGCCCATAATTTGTGCGAGCTGATTGGCAAGCGGGCTCAAATTTGAACGGCCGGCTCATCAAGCAAACACCACGTTGTACTCGCATCAATTTCGGATCTGTCGTTTCATTACGTTTGCTTTTTCGATCGGGTTCGTGCCCCTCACAGCGGGATGGTCTGCCAACTTAATTGAGAGGTGATGTCGATGGGCGCGTAATTACTCAAAGACGGCCCAGAGAAGATTGCCGGCCATTGTTGGTTTTATTCGCCCGCGAGATGAGCTGTCACTTATACCCCCTTGGCATCTGGGTCTCGGCCAACACGCCCGTCCTAATGAGCCGTTAAAAATTGCATTTCCCAGGCGCTCGGCCGGCCTGGCCAATCCATTAATTCAAATCAAAGTCACATTTAATCTGAATCCGAATCTGAACTATGTTTCGGCCCCCTTTTTGTCGCACGCCAGTCAGCCTAATAACAAAAACGAAGAGGGCTCACGCAACCGGCTAAGACAAAGGCGCATTAACGCAATCTTGGCCGCTTTGCCGCCCACGCTTTGCGGCACACGCATAGCCATTAACCGTTAGCCGGTGATCTATGATGGGAAAATTATGAGTCGACAAGGTCAAGGATGTTGTCAGTTTGAAGAATGCATTTTTGTCCAAATATTTATTTAGGTTTTCTTTTAAGTGAATCGAAAATGAATATAAAAGTCCGCATTAAAGCTATGTTATGATGCTTATTACCATAAAATGCCTAATTTACGCAATTTAGCAGGAGGTGAATTCTAGTATAAATAAAAAACAAATAACACAATTCGCAATTATTACGCATTTAAACAAAATTGGTATTTTAAAGTGGCCTAATTTGAGAAGAAAAGGATTTCCAACTTAAAATGACAGTGATAACATTTGAATTTAGTTTTCTGACTAAGTCCGATCTCTGCAATATGTATACGATTTCTGCATATAACCTTTTGAACTTATCAACTTACCACACAACAAGTTGAGCTGCGTACACCGCATTTTGTATTTGGAGTTGCCTGAAAGATGGAGTTAAGAGAAGAAACAAATCTTTAGTTAGTTAACAAAATTATGAATATTTATTGCACAAGATCGTGGGAGATGCCGAAATATAAGAAAGAAACGGAAAAATAATTATTGTCGAAAACACGTACACACCGCAAGGCGCCTTATTGGGTAATAGAAATTATACGAAAACAACGGCAGAAATAATAAATGTACTCTTGGCGAGGAAGAGTTGTCAATGTGCCGAAGAAGACAAACAAAGCGCAGAAGGCTCTCAGTAATTACATAACTAGACGCCCACGAACGCATGCAGAAATAAAGGCAGTTCGTCAGATATATCTGCTTGCCATATAGAGATATTCAGAAACGCAGATAGTAGTCAGATATGCAGATTGGCAGTCTGCATTTGGGACCGTGTGCATTGTGCCACAGGGTGGATGGGCCATAAATTATTACATTTAGGCCGGCCCAACCGAAAACCGAATCGGCTGCCCAGGAACAGCTGTCAGGCGCCGAGCAGGAGTCATTCAGTCAGTGGGCAGTCAGTCAATCCCTCAAGACATTCACTCGGTACGGGTATCGTATCGTTCGCTTCCGTCAGCTCATTTTTGCAGCTGTTGTCGCTGCTGGCGCTGTTCCCGTAGTTTCTGCGTACTTTGCATAATTTCAAATAATTGTTTTAATTTGCACAACAGCAAACAATATCAAAACTTGGGGGACGGGAGACACCAGCATAAACAAGAGAGATCAACACCAACCGGCTTGCCAGGCGACACTCTTTCAATTAAATCATTTTCAATGGTTTGGGTAACTTGGCCGCCGTCGAGACAATATATTTGTTTCCCTTTACGTAACGCCGGTGTTTTCAATAACAATGCAAATCGAACAGAATCTCGATATTTCATTGGAAGCGAACATAAGTTTAAATTGAAATTAGCTGCAGCTACTCAAGACGGCGAAGATTCTGCTTTTATGCATTGTCTGCTGTGTTCTTCGGTTGCCGAAATTGCTGTTTGTATTTAAATTAGTTGATCGCCTTGGCGAAGTTCTCGTCTCAGTGGCTGTTTGCATAAAATATTCTCACACCTAAATTTAATTTCGTCAAAATAACGAAATGTACACAAAATTAAATTGCTCCAGCGTCTTTGGTAATAGGCATGTACAAGGCTTGACATTAAAATTTAATAAAAATTGTAAATTAAGTCGATTAGCCAAGCGATCAGTTAAAGTTCAAGAGTTGCACTGTCTTGTCTGCAAAAATTTTAAATTCAATTCACGATTCTCGATATGCAATTACACGAATCAAGAGTTTGTCATTGTCAAGGCTTTGCCCAAACGAATTGAATTGCCTTAAATGGCGATTCGTCTTGCGAAGGTCAAATCGGATTGGGCCATTCAAGAATATATATAATGGACGTTTTTGTAATTGCCATTAATAAAAAAAGCTGCATCAATGAATTCTTCTCCTTCGTTAAGCACTTCCTTTTATCGCATTCATTGGATGGTATTAATCAAAGTGTTTACACAATAATTCATAAGAAAGCGAGGCAAGAAACTCAATCATCTTAATGGCAAAATGTGGCTGAAAAGTGTTCAACGACAACAATGACAAATAAGGAAGTTTCGCTGCCGAATCATTGTCGGGTAACAAAAAATGTCAACGCCATGGCAAAGCAGGTGTTGTGCCACCACCAACAAAAATAATAAGCTAGCGCCGGCTAACTGCCTAAGTCTGAGGTTGCATTTTCCGCACCATGCCGAGGGTCTCCGCAATCAAAATTTGGTTCCGCCTTCAACACATGCGCAGATCTCCGCGGAGATCGGGAGTTCGGGGAGTTCAAGATGGATATGCCAAGGATCGATGCATCCAGCGATTGCCTGGGTCGCTTTTTCAGACCGAAGTGTGAGGAGTGCACTCCTCGCACTGCAGCCAAATGTCTGTTAAATCGTTTTAACCTTTTTGTCAAGTTGCCGCTTAACCTTTACGGTTGCTGAGCTGACATGAAGGAAGCATTTGTTTTTTTCTCAGTTTGTCTTGTTGTTTTTGCGTTTTTGCCGCTTTTTGCCGCATTGTGTTGTGGCAAAGTGTTGAAACCCGCACAGTGAACAGAGCACAGAGCATAGAAACTAAGCCAACGCCAGGCTGCTGCTTCTGCTGCTGCTGCCCTCTTCTCCGTCAACCACATGTCGTATACGTGTTATTTGAAGATTTGATTTATTTGTTTTGGCTGTTCGTGTTGCTGGATTGTGGCTGCTTATCTGCCCTGTTGCCTTGCACTGACTCTTGTGTGGCCTTCTCCGACGACGGATAAACGGTTTTTATTTTACATTATTTGTAACTCGTGTGCAAGTGAAATAAAGGAAAATTTCACCTTTACCGCTGCTCATTATGAAACGGCTGACTCGCCTGGCCGGCCATTCCTGTAGCGAAAAATTGCATAAAGTCAGCGCATCTTCAATCGAAGACCCCACGATTAGCACAGCGGACTAAGGAAAATCTAAAACTTGATTGCGGCTTTTTGTTTGCGCAGCGCGATTGGGAGTGCCATGCAGGTGCGGATGGATATGCTGGTCATTTGGCTAATGGTGGGAGAGAAATTGTCTGCCGAAGAAAAAGGCCGTTGGCATCCTTGGGAATAAATGAGTCACGAAGATCTTAAAGAGAAACTTCAGTGCTCTGGGATTTCCATTTTATTAATTCCCACTTCTTTTTTATGAATTCAATCTACTTGCCTCAACACCAAATTCCAGTTTCCTGCCTGACTCATTTGTTTTTCGGTGCTAATCTTTGACTTAAGCAAATGTTATGCTAATTTATCATAATTAATCACCAAAATGCTACCAACATTCTGCTATACATCTAAATAGATTCTGTCATACTATAGCCAAGTTAAAACAAATCCAAATTAAAATGTTAAACATTTTAAATGGCTACGCACAGTTGTTTTCGCCTAAGCTTTTGAAAATAAACTGTGTGAAAAATGTCATTATAAATGCATAAAAGTCTAAGCCGAGCAAATAATTTGCCTCCAGCAGCGATTCCCAGGCAAATGTTTTGAAAGTGCCCGCTTCACCGCCATTGTGCATTTTGTTTATTTATTTTACAGCAGATTTGGCAAGCATCATTTGTTGGTCTTTGTTGTTCCTAAAAGTCTGGCGAGGCGGGCAATTAAAATAGTATTTAATATTGGCACATCCGAGCGATTAAGATCACTTTTCAGGTCAGCCCAAGATGAACACCATTGTGACTATTTCGCCTTTATTTCACTTCTTTCTTAGACCTTCCTGGCCCATAAATCATTCGAATGATGTGCGTTTTAACATTTTCAAAAACTTTCGGGCCTGTACAAATACTCATAATTGGATTACTGAATAAATATTTGGCGTTTTCCATTCAGGTACCTGGCTCTCCGCTTTGAATGGCAGATGTTATAAGCGCTGAGAAATGGGTCGGAATCCGAGCAGTTAAACATACATGTGTCAGACGGATCAGAGCAAGTTCAAATGAAAAATGTTTGACTTTATTCAAATGAAAGAGGAGTTTTTTTAGGTAAACAATTCATCAATCACAATTCGTACGCTGAATTTGTGACACAACACGTACTTTGTGACATTTTGTTTGGCTAACAATTAATCATAAACCATTCAGGTATCCTTCCAATTCGCGCTTTTAAGTTCGGAGCTCGAGGAACAGTCATGAGAAATCAAAAGTGTGAATGTGCGTCAGACTAGACATGTAAATTTTGCAATAACGAGGCTTTTTGTTAAGCCGTTTTGAAAAGTCGTAGCCCACAGATTCGGCAGATAGGCAGCCAGACTGCGGCTGCGGCTGGGTCTGACGATGCCTTTTGGCCCGATGTAAATGCATTGACCTACGTGGCGCTGATGCACCCAGACATGAGTGTGGTAGCAATTATTGCCACTGATGCTGTCGGGTCCGTTGCTATTCTTGCGGCAACCTCACAGTTTTTGGGCCTCAGGTCGCCCGCGGGGGGACGGCTTGCGTTGCATTTCATAGCCGCCAGAGTTCGACGTGCTAATAGATTTTGAGGTCAAATGCAATCGTTTTGGCGGCTGCCGCTGCTGCTGGCCATTTTCCCGCCTTTGATACAATTTTCGGCCGCTTTTTGCTCAAGAATTCTTGTGCATTTCCGTGCAGCGTTTTTGTGCCGGCCTCTCATTTGCAATTTGTGTAGCTGTTGGGCGAGAATGAAAAACCGAAATACCGTGGCGGTCGGAGGCATAGCAGAAGTCACTTTGACGCTTCGTGGCAGCCGCCTGTCAACTGCTTCACACATGGCCCATTGAGGGCGAGTCGGAGCTTCGAGCGCATTCATGTGCCTGCGCTTAAGGGGAACTCAATTGGTTGGGGCCAAGCAAATTGCCGGCGATTTGTAATGCAGCGAAAATCATTTAGCGCCAAATGTGAAGATGATTTCCATTTTTTGCCGAGCTATTTGCGTTGCGCCCCAGCAATTCTTCATGCAAGAGCTGCCGCAGGGCGGGATCTGCCATTGGCATCCCGCCTATGTTGGAACCTGGCCCATTTCGAAGACGTTCGAGTGCAGCCCCGAGCCTTCCAGTGGGCAGTGTTTGATGCTACTTAATTATCGGTTAAACATATTTTGTGTTGTTTGTTCAGCAGCTCCCCGAAAACTGTTTGCCTACCAGATCATAAAAAGCTGTTGTAATAACGAGAGTACCGCTCACACTATAGTTAACCAGCCATACCATTAAAACCACCAAGGTAATTGCGGAGCTTCGGGTTACAATGGCATAACGAGGAGCTGAGGCCCTTAACCGGAAGCTACATCTACTTAATCCAAATTCGGGGCTCTGAGAATAGAAATCGAAATGTATAATTCAAGTCTTTTATGCATTTCAAATATCTTCTAGCCAATTAATTATTGTTCTAATTGTTTTTGTGGCGCATTTATTAAATCAAAATATATTGGTTTATGAAAATCTGTGTTCTACTAGGAAAGATAATTTTCTTGGCCATAAAAATAATATTTCAAGCAGTTGAACCAGATTTGGCATTTAAGTAAAAGATTTAAGCAGAAAACTTGATTTTATGTGGGGGAAACAAGAGTGAACGCTATTAACTTAACTGTTAAATAAATGTGGGCAATTAAACAGAGTTTAGACGGTCAAGTAATGAAGACAACAAAAAAGGTACTTGAAAAATTTCTAAGAACCGGAATACATATCGTTTTGAAATCAAATTAATACTCGCAAGCTATAGGAAAACAGGTTGCAAATAAAACAATATATTTTGCTTTGACTTTGTGAAAGTATTACAAAAATATATATTACGCTCGGCTGAAGATGAACTCGCCTCAATCCGGTTCGGCACATCTAAGTTGCCAATCTCTCAATTCCTGTATTGCCTCCTCCAAGTCCGCCGATGTGCTGTGTCACCCATCGAAGGCACACACGCGGAAATTAATCCCCGCTAGTGCTCACATAACAATTGAGTTGTCGCCGAGGAGATATATTACTTTCTGTAGGATGTGCCAAGTTTTCACTAACAGCCGAAAAATATCAAAAGATAACAATTGAAAATGCCGCTCAGACAGTTTGAATTGATATGAGGCAATCTGCGGGATTCGAGCTGGCAAGCGCAATTTATGACAGCCGGGGCGGCATCAGACACGCCGGCAACAATTGCAGCAGAAAACCAGTAGCACCAACTACCAACTGCCAACAACCAGCCAAGTCGAGCGGCAATTAATAAGTAATTGCTGTTGACGGCGTCGGATTGTTGCCACAGCATCAGCAGCAGAAACTATTGCACTTCGAATTCGTTCTTTTGTTCGGCTGGATTTTAGATTACGCATATGTGGGTCAGTGTTTGTTATCAGGGCGCCGCGTATTTATGTCACCTGGTTAAATAACCAACTCTTGGCTTAATTATAGCCAGCAACAATGGCCAACTCTAACTGAGTCAGTGGGGCTTTGCGGCTTTTCTTTGCTGTGCTTTTCCTCGTAGAGATGGCCTTTTTGTGATTGCTTCAACTTGCACCCATCTTTATGCACTCACATCGTGTATGTGTTAGCCACACAGCAACCAAGATGCGAATTAGTTGCTTATTGTTTGAAGTAATTGTTTCTTGTTTGCCTGTTGCCGCGTAAATGAAAGTCATTTTTGATTTGGATTTGGTTATGACTTCGTTGTTCGTTTAGCGTGTCAGTGGCGGAAAATGAAAAAGTTTAAGCGGAAATCACCGGGAAAATTACATTTCTGTTTGCTCTTCGGTCAAAAAACGTAATCCGCAGATATATTAAGATAAGTTCATATCTCAAAACACGATTCTAGAGTCTCTACTTCGAACTTTAAACAAAAGACTTAAGTAACGAACTTGACTTTGGCACGACAAGAAAAATGCTTTTGTTGGTTTTGCTTTTTTGCCATTTTCAAGCGCGCGTCTGTAAGCGACAACAAGTTTCCAAAATATCAAAGAGTTTTTTTCGTGATGTTTTTGTGTATCAAACATGATTATGACTGTTGAAAGCTCTTGTCATTTGGTTGCCTTCGCGCGCTTGATTGTGCTTGAAAATATCAAGCAATATCGAGGAATGAAATGCGGAATATGTTTCTGACTTCTTTGATTTATTAAGTCGATTTTTAATGGTAAGCATGCGAGGTAGGCGTCTTTAATTGGCTGTCTGCCGTTGGAGTTGAATCGATGTCTGATATTGATACCAATTTAAGAGAGTTGCCTTCTTAAGTAGTGCCTAATAAACAATTATTCTTGCTTATTTTTATTTGTAATGATAGCCCGAGGGTACGCGTGTTTTTAATAGCAATAACCCAGTGGGAACTATTTGTGGCCATCAATTTATTGCCCGACACTTTTAATATTTCGCAGTGAGAACGTCAGTCTTAGATTCTAGCCTTGGCAGACACCTTTTGAAAATAAAAAAACCCATTAGTGTCTTCGAATTGTTGTATTTGTTTCATGATTCACGAAGCCACCAACAACCTGTTCTTCGGGCGTTATTGCTAAAGAATCAAATGCGCATCCTTAGCGCGAGCCAAATGATGTCATTCGCCCGAATTAGATCCTGCCTAAGAGGTAATCAAACACAGAAGTGATTCAAATAATCTGGAATCAGGTTCGCAGACGTAAAATAACGAATTAATTATCTAGGTATAAACAAATTAGCTAAATACAATATGCGTAGAAAGAAAGCGCTTTGCAAAACTTGTTTCGTCGCTTTATGACTGACTTTTTTCATTGTGGACTAAATGAATGAGGGAACATTGATAATTGAGATTATTAGGTATTAAAACCAAATATTATTTTGAATGCTTTTGTGGCAAAACAACTCGTACTAATTAAAAATGTTGCTCTGCTCCCAAAGAAGTACGATCTGATTTGTTGAGCTTCCAAAAGATACTCAATGCTATAAAATGTTTATGTGTAACTTACTGTCCAATTTGGAAACTTCTTCTCCATGAAGTTCACCTTAGACCATGCAGATCAAAATGTCATTCAGCTGGCAGCCCTAAAATGGCCTAAACATAGCATGTCAGGCCATGGAGGTCAGCATCTTGGCCTGACATTTAGCCTGCCGGCTGGCTGGCCATATATTAAGCTAGAAACGGCTATGGCTATATCTGGGTGGATGGGGTCCATTAAAAGACTGACAATTGCTACGCAATTCGAGACGCACGTGTGTCTTGATGAACGAGCGGAGTGCTGGCATTTAGTTGTTGAATGTATATAATGATCATATTTAAAATCGTGATGTAATTGAACGGTTTACGCACGCTAGTAAATAGCTATCATTTTAAAAAAGCTTGATGCAGCATGAATTTGATAAATTATAGTTAAGTGTCTAAGCCAAAGACATAATTTTATTGCAACACTTCAGCACTCTCAGGAAAGTACCGTTGCAAAATTCACACAATTCCTTTGAAAAGTTCAAGTTTGTTGGTTTTTGTCTTCTAAATGTGCACGAAAAAGATTGACAAATGGGTTATTTATAGCTCAAGTGCACTCTACTGACATTTAGTCCGACGACAACAACGACTAAAAAAGTGGACGTTTTTCTTCAAAGTTTTGGCCTGTTGCAAGTTCGTTGTCAAAGTCTTTCGTTTTTTCGCGGCTCCACAAAAAAGCGCTCAGAGCGACACTTGCATAACTGTTATAATTATAAACAAGAAAGGAAAGCTAACTTCGGGCGGTGCCGAAGTTGATATACCCTTGCAGAATATTCTGTAAATTATATTCTCCAAAACTATTCAAATGATGCATTCTTAATACTCATTAAAAAATCCCAACTTCCTAACTTTACAAACACCAAAGTTATGGCATTTTCAATTCGATAACTTTAAAACTGAGAGACTAGTTTGCGTAGAAACAGACAGACAGACGGACATGCCTATATCAACTCAGGAGGTGATCCTGATCAAGAATATATATACTTTATAGGGTCGGAGATGTCTCCTTCACTGCGTTGCACACTTTTGACCAAAATTATAATACCCTCTGCAAGGGTATAAAAAACTATGATGATGATGATCGCTATAATAACTAGAGAAAAAACCGTGGGTCCGTCTAGAATATGTTGAAATCTTGATTTGTTAAAAAAAATACAAAACATGAACATTATTTACACTTCATTAATCACTAAAGAGGGGCCACAAAAACAGCACCAGCCAAGCACCTTAGAGCAACAACAACAATTGTGAGGTTGTTTGTTTTGTCTACAAGGAATCGTTAGATACTTTTACTCGTATCTCTCAGATGCGGCTCATTGGCTTTTCAGCGATGCGCACGCAGCGCCAGTTAACGCATCAACACTTGAATGGGATACAAGCTACACGACTACGGCGATTTGAGACAGCACTGCCTTAGTTGCTCGAGGGGATTCCTCCTTTTGGGTATTGTTGCTTGAATGACTTTTTAATTTATTTGCCATTTCTTTCGCTGGCAACGTTAATGAGCAGAGCAGACCAGACCAGACCAGCTTGGCCAAACTAGACCCGGCTAAGACTTAGACAGCAACCACTCGCATTTTGAACTTTTATCTGGCCATCTGCAGACAACAACGGGCAAAATTATATTGTAGCATTTTGTTACATTTGAGGCAGCCGGTTTGGTTTTGTTTTATTTTCGCCTGCCTTCGGCTCGTCTCCCCAGTCAACTTTAACCTCCTGCCACATAAAACAAAAGCAGGCCTTCCCTTGCCCATCCCCCCACCAGCCACCTCTGTGTGGGTGTGTGTGATGTGAAAGACGTTAAGTCACACATTTGGCCTAAATTTGTCTTTTCTCCAGCCTTTCCTTTGTTCATTTGCGCCACGAGGCTGCACTGTAGAAGCAAAAAACTGTGGCACCTCTTGACATTTAAGGCGCATTTCCCAATTCCTGCACTACTTTCTGCGGCCCTCTGGCCGAGTTGCTCGCCCAGTAATCACTGGCTGAGCAGCAATTGAAATTATCTAACACAAAAATGCTGCAGCTGCAAATGTCTTTTTTCTTTTTTGGACCCAGCCCCCTCCCAAGGGTTTGTTCTGACTTGAGCAGCCACCGCTGCCGTTCATCCTTGAACTGTGTGCTCAGACCCGCCAGCATTATCTTAGATTCGTTAATAACAATGCCAAGTCGAGGCAACAATTGCGGTTGCAAATTTTGCAACACTAAATTTATGCAGTAAAAATTAGAAAACCTAACAAAAATTGAAATGCATGCCGGCAATTTTGAGGCTTTTAATTGCTGTATCTATTCATCTAAGCAAGCCAACAATTTGCAAATTAATCATCAGCCAAGAGTCACCCAAGGCATATTGAAGATTTATGGAAATTGTTCGTCGTTTAATTTGGCTAGAATTAATTTGTTTTTACATTGAACGGTTGAAATACCAGAAATCAAGCTGCTACTGATAAATTAATGGAATTTACTAGAGATCCAAAAATGATTAAGTTATTATGTTTAATGGATTAATAATCGAATGCATATAGAGGCTGAACTGAACTAAAGAACTGTTTTTCAAGGGTACCAAAAAAAAAATTTAATGATAAACAATTTTTAACTCATTCGTAGATTTGAGAAATCTTACAGGAATTACATAACATAATGAGCATTGAAGGGTTGTCTAAAATATTAAGGGCATCAATTAGTTTAAGGATCAGTACCTTAACAATATTTTCAAATTACATTGCCTCTTAATGAATGCTTTTATTTCCTATCATAAGCACGAAGAATTAAACTAATTGATGCTTTTTGGTGGACTTAAAAAATAAAATACTCAACCAAATAGATTTTTTTATTATTACTATATTTGTGGTAGTTTAGTAAAAATGCAAGTTAACTCACATTGCCTACAAGAGCCTACATTATGCATCCAACGCATTGACATTTTACCAGCATCTTTTGCTGACTGGCCAAAAGCAGTAATAAAATTACGTAGGAAATGTATGCAATAAATCTAAGTAAGATGATGCTTTGTGAAAGGCAACGACTTGAACACATAACCATTTTAAATCCATTCATGCGTACGAAAAGCGTTTGGCATTTTATTAGAAGCCTCGACGCTGTCGATCTATAGAGCATTCGAAATTCTCGGCTAAGTATTCTCAGCTCACTCACCTTTAAGCATCAGCATCATTGAATGTCAGTTTGTGGAGCAGTAACACTCGGGTAAGTCAGGCAACTAACTGTGGCAGCAACTCAATCTTCCACAGCTTCCTTTTTTGCTTTCAGTTTCGTGATTGAAGTAATATAGAGGTTTCGCCGTAAACTTATTTATGACAAAGTTTTCCGCTCTCCGACTGGGTTGCTCGTAGCGTTTTGTTGTTTTCGTTTTTCTTGTGAATATTACTTAGATTGTTGCATATTATACGTTATTGTTGTTTATGTTGTCTCACTGTGCTCGATTATTCGGTTGTTATTTGTTATGGGCTAGAGAGGGATCAGGTTGTAATGCAAAGATTACACGATTTAGTTGATGTTTTTGGTGGTAGCACAAAATCACTTTAAGCTGCTCAAGTCTGCATAAGAAAGATGTCATTAAGACGAAACATAAGTTTGGTAATTGCAAAGCAAATAAGTGAATTAATACAAATATTGACGCAAGGTTTGGGCCAAGTTCAAATGCTTTTTAGGAAAATATAAATTAAATAAGTTAACTGCAGACTCAAGCGTAAAATGAGCTTGTTCTGTTTTTTGTATTTAAAACATTTTAAATCATTGATTTAACTTGTTCACGATTTATCCTATAAAACTAATTTAAAGTCATTGATGCTTTAAAACTGATTCACAATTGTTCCTTAAAATAGTTTTGCTCCTTAAAAAATTGCATTTCGAGTTCACAAGAGTCTTAAGTATTGAGCACCAAAAGCACTTTATTTTTCTTAAATGTATCACATCAGATTGGTATGAAAATACAGTAGAAGCCAGAGCCAGACGAACAGAAGACGTCTTCACCCGTACGATATTCACATTTGAATGTTTCAATTGGCAAATGCGGCATCCAACTTTAGTAGTTGAGCGGACCGCAGACTCGAAACTCTGTTTAGCGAAAACGCTCGCAAAGCCACCGCAAACACAGCAAAAGCAAAGCCATTCGTCGTCGCCGATCCGGACGAACTTACCGCCAAACGAAGATCGCTGCCACATCTTCCTCAATTCCCAAAGAAGCCCGAAGACTGGCCAAAACCCAAAGGCAGCAGAAAAGGCAAGCAAAAGCAAAGTGTCTTTACAACCGGTCTCGCGATCAGCTGATCGCGGCGATCCAGAGAGGGGCGGACAGGCCGAAGACCAGAGCACAGGTCTTCGGGTCCCAAACAATTTAACAGAGCCCCATCGGTGAGGAAAAGCTTAACATTTCTGTTGGGCAAACGTATCTGTTACGTTCGTAACTAATATCTTAGGAATGTAATCAGTGTATCTTAAGTGTGAGATTTCCGATCATGCTTTTTTCACATCAGTCTTTAATTTATAAACACTTAAAAATATACACTTTTTTAACTCTTAAATATATATTTGCGGAGCAATTTAGGTTTAGGTACAAGAATGAAAATCACACAAAAACCTTTTATAGCTTACAAATTTGTGACCACCGGACCACTTAATTTCTGATATCAAATTTTGTGACGAAAAATTATTAAACAAGGAAACATATCATACCGGTGTATTTCTATTCTAAGAAATGTTTGGTCATAAACTGGTGAATTTTGTATTTAGACAAATTAAAAACAAAGCATCTAAAATATTCATTTTGAAATGTTCATTGATATTGAATAACTTTTGAACGAAGTCTTGGATTCGTCGTTTGACGCAGATATCTCAATTAATTTTTCATCTAAAAGACTTATAGTGCACTACTTTTGGTTTAAATTAAGCCCATGGGTATCCAATTTTCTTGAATCGGATTAACTAAACTATATTTTACTTTTGCCTGTAAGTAGTAAACGCTTCCGCACTCGTGATACACAACTTTCTATTAAAATTACTATTCATTATTATCGATCAAAGAATTTATTATTAAAAATTCGATTTCATAATTTGTTTGCAGAGCAATCCATTTTTTTCTTACTTCAATATAAAATAATTCTCTACAAATTCTTTAAAGAATCTTCTTGAAAAAGTATATATATTTATATGTGCACATTTTCAATCTGATCCCTTTTTGTCGATGTCTTCATTCTTCATTACCGTCGCTGAGCACACGTTATATTTGCTTACCCATTAAACGGTTGATAATCAAAAGGATCACCCTCCTTTGCACTATTTCGCATAGTTTGCATTAAATTCTGAGCACATTTAATTGAAATCGATTTCTGTCAATCAGCAAGATGACAGCTTGAAATTCCATCAACCTTTAATGATGGGGGGAAGCACTTGTAGGGTTCTTGAGACTGGGACCAGGGGTCCAAAGTAGACGGTGGGTCGTCGGCGATGAGCTGGTCGATGGCTCGATCGCTCGTGGAAGACATAACAAACAAAATCGCAAATTAAAGATTTGAAATGCCCGCAGTGACGACTTTTTGACTTGAGGCGTTTCTTGTTTCTTGGCTGGTTTCTCTGCTTCTATTTTCTTGCGAGTCGCCAGACAATGGAGCAAAAGGGAAGACAGCTGAAGAGTTGACAGTGGACAGATTTTATTATGATTTTGGGGCAGCGTCGTCGGGGCCCAGCAACTCCTGGTTGCATAATATTGTTGTTTGATTTTGGATGGGTTTATCTGCGTCTGGCTTGGCAGCGACTACTTCTTCCTTCTGCACACGAAGGCAGATGCAGATGCCGATTCATTGCGCCTGCGATTATGGATTCGGTGTAGCAAAATGCTCAAATAATGGCAGCCGCAAATATTCCCACGAATCTCCAGCCATGGGGCATCGCGTAGCCAGCAGTAGCTATCCAGCATTGGATCATCGCCAATTGCTGCGGTTCATGTAAAATTAACATTGGATTCTAAAAAATCAGAAGTGATGGTCGTAATGACCCGCCAGTTGGCGCTTCTGCCAGCTTAACGTGACTTTAATGGCGAGTTGGTTCTGGTTATTGCAGTTCCTTTCATTAAAAGATATTGACAATGTTTTGTTGTCTGCCTCATGCAAATGACTTTGAGTCTGCAGCCTTTCTCATTAACAATGGCATAGCGGGCTGCATGCAATCATAATGAATTGCTCAATTGACAACTTAGAAAAGATTTGCAAGCAATAAAAAGTATAATTTGATGCATCTTATTGAGACTATTTTGGGCTAATTCTTATTAAACTAAAATTTTAAAAATAAATTCACATAACTTAATAAAAGTAATCATGTAAATTATTAATTTTTAATAAGAAACACCCTTGAGGTCAACATTGACACATAATGCAGATAAACTCTTAAAGTACACATACATTTGAACACTCCCCTAGTGAAGCTGTGAACATTGAGCAACAACCTTAAAAGGTCGTTTTTCCATTTTGTTGAACACTGAATTCGAATTCGGTGGGTAAAGCCGAGAGACCGGCCAAAGTGTCAAATCATTGTAGAAGTATCTAAGAAGCCATCTAGCCTATATTTAACCCCAAACTATCCATCAGAGAAGCATGGATGGTGGGCCCTCATGCAATAGCGGCGTTGCCGTTGTCTTTTGTGAATTGAAAAACCATTTAACTCCCCTTAATTTTAACGCCCGTTTTCTATGCCAACCCAGTTAGGTTGCCACACAGTCGCCGAGCCGAAAACAAAAGCGAGAAGCAGCCGAAATACGTAATGCAAGCGATAATTATTGCCTACAGGGCCCCAAAAACGTCTCCGGACAACCACCGAAAGAAGCCCCGAAAAAGAGCAGAAGCCGCCGTGGCCTAGTCGTGTAGATGATTGAAAAGCGAAGAAGATTTGCATAGAAACGTGCGATTTTCTCCATGGGGCTAGGGGCCCGATCTTCTCGGTCTCAGTCATGCTGGGCCACCAAAGGTATCTGCAAGATACCCCTACTGATACACCCACACACGGCACTATGTCAACGTGCTCGCAGCCTGAGAACAACACTCGCTGCCTTCAATTACTCATCCATTCATGCCGTCATTCATTCGACTTGCGGCATAAGCCGCTTTTTTCGTGGACCAACGCAGCAGCCACAATTTGCTGATTTAATTGTTCACTGTTTTGGGAATCTCTGGCTGATATCTGGGCATGGCATTGGTTGTTTCTTTGTCTAATTTGCTCACATTCTAGAGTCTTTTTCAACCGAGAATTCACTAAAGTTATGTTTAATGTTGTGGATGAGGCTGATTTTTGAAATTTCTTGCAGTCAACCCACATTTGTCTAGATCAATCGTGAAGATAGCCCCGTGATTAATGCTCAGAGGTTATGGTTTTCGGTAGCTTTGATAAATGTTTCTTTTCAAATATAATTTAATTTACATTTTCTTATTCATAACCATAATGATGTGAAATCCTTGAAGCATACTAAAGCATAGGTATTTTTTTATCAATGGGTTAGTGGGAGACATGGAAATATGGATCTACATCAAATATTTCATTTTAATATTTTGATATTTGTATTTGATAAAGAAAAAGATCAACATAAAATCGGTGTAAAAAATAAAAAAAAAGAAAAAACAAGAAAGGAAATTTAACTTCACAAGAAAAAAAAGTTACACCACATAAAAATTAAAAAAAATAAAAAAAATAAAAAAAAAAATTTAATAATTATAAAAAAAAAAAACAAAACTCCAAAAAAAAAAAAAACAAAAAAAATAAAAAAATAAAAAATTAAAAAAAAAAAAAAATAAAAAAAAAAATAACACACTATTTTTATTAATAAATTTAAAAATAAAAAAAAAAAAAAAAAAAAAAAAAAAAAAAACAAAAAAAAAAAAAAAAAAAAAAAAAAAAAATTTAAAAATAACAAATTCAAAATTAAAAAAAAAATACTTCAAAATTTATTAAAAATTTTAAATATAAATTAAGATCGGAAATGCCATAACTTTGGTGTTTGTAAAGTTAGAAAGTTGGGATTTTTTATGAGTGTTAAGAATGCATCATATGAATAATTTTGGAGAATATAATTTACAGAATATTCTGCAAGGGTATTTTAACTTCGGCTCCTCCCGAAGTTAGCTTTCCTTTCTTGTTAAAAATAGGATTGCATTAGCAAATTATTCCTTTGACAGAATATATTGACCCATCTAAAAAATCGACAGCAACCGCAAAATCACTGTGTTCAAAGCAGTTTATGACAATTTATGTTTTTCTTAAAACATTTAAAAGACGAAATCTTTTGTTTAATACACAAATAAATTAAAGTGAATCGGCAATACAATAAGGTTAGTTAACTAACCTGTTGGAAAGAATAGATCTCAACATTTACCAGTATAAAGTGCATCATCAACCCGGAATGTTAACTAAACCAGAAACGTGAAAAGTGATGTTGATGACTGAAATCTAAAATCCCGAGCTTGTCTGCGCTTTTGGTGCGCAATTTATCTCCCTGACTGCTGAACAAACGAAAGTGATATCTTAGCATTCGAACTTAGTAAACAATTGTGTGCTAATGATAAAAGACAAGCGGGCTGGCCACCAAAGAAGCGAATACATGGGTACTTATTGCCTTGGCTGTGTCAAAGTGCCAGACTGGGTTATAATATGGTCACGGCTTGCCGTGAATCACAGCCAGATGCAAATGACACACAAAAATTTGATATTTTTTATTGAGCATTTTACAAACGGCACAGCAAACCGCAGGGCATGACCTCCGACCGTGCAGAGTCCCAGCCACGAAAACCGACGACGGCGACGGAGTCTCCAAAAGGTATCACGATGGGCCGTTTTTGTGCATTAAAATGCAACTGAGATTTATGTAAGCCGCGGCCGAAAGTTGGCGAGCTGGTAGCACAGGAACCCCTCATTATCGATCGATATAAGCGGCCAGACGGGACAGCCGATGAGAGACCGACTGCCTGAGTGGGGCCAGGAACTGCAGATAATAACTTGATCATAGGAAAATCATTTATTGTGACACGATCGCCGATCGGGCCCCGATAAACCAATGCTTGTCTCGGGAAGAGATTCTCCCCCACTCAGCATTAACTTGTTGTCATGCTGGTTGATTGCCTTGCTTGCTTTTTTTGATAATATCTCTGTGGTACCTAATTGTTGAGAGATAAAATATACACAGTTCCGCGAATTTCATGACTTTATTATTTGTGTATCCAAGTACTTTGGTCCATAATCTCCATGAGTAGAGCATTTCCTCATCCACTTTGTTGCCGTTTGTGTCATGAGTGAACATAAGATAAAAGAAGATTTAATTTGCGTTCGTAATATACCTCTGAATGTGTTTCTCCTCCCTTAGGGGCTAAAAAGCACAACAAAAAACATTTATAAAACTTATATAGGGTACTACCAAAAAAATGTAAGCAATTTGTAGAATAAACAAAAAGAAGACTTTTAATAGACGAGTGCCAACTGGTTTAAATCGACAATGAGTTTCGAACATTAAATTTATTATATATACTTTGTATTAACAATCAAAAATAAATAAATCAGGCTGTATAAATTGGTAAATCTTAAACTATCCAATAAATTCTACGATGATCAGGATTGTTGAATCCTAATTTAAGGGTATAACAGGCCTTCGATCCGTTGCCAATCCAATCTATGTGACAACGAAGGAATGTATTCTGCCGTACATTTGGAATAGGATGACTTTTGGGTCCAGTCAGCCGGAGAATATGGATATCTGTGGCAAACGCGTCCGCTGGCAGTTGGTTTCCACTTTGGCACGTGGGTGAGAATTTGGAGGTCCAATTGATCAAACACTACAACAAGATATTTTAACATAGTGTGCATTATGTCAACGACTCATGGAATATCCTTGGGATGGTTCTCTCCCTCTTTGCCCATCCTCCAATCGGATGAGAGTCCAATTGGTGTATCCCTTAACATAAATGATGTGATGTGGTATGTTTACAATAAAAATGGTAAACTTAAATTTTAATTTAATGTGAGATTACAGGATCGGTTCCATGCTTGGAGCTGGCTCTCTGATTTGCAATATGATTATTTGGTTTCCGATTGGATTTTTTGGAATAAAGAAGTGCATGTACTTCGTTGCATTACCCAATGTGGTAGATAAGTTTCCACCTAAGTGTTAGGGTATTTCCCGAGTACTAATTCCCTAAGGTTCAGTCTTTATTTTTTTGCAGATGAACTGGATCCTAATCTACATAGCAAGCAACTCGATATATCTATATGTGGCTCGAATTTTGTTGGGAATATCTGGTGGCACTCTTGTGGTTTCCTTTCCTATATTCATCGCGGAAATCTCTGACAATAGGTACTGTATCCCAAGAAATAGCTGTGACCGATAATTTCAAATATTTCGATCTCTGCCATTGAAGATGAGATGGTATATTTCAAAATAACACCGTGCAACAAAACATATATTATATGTTACATGCAAAAAATCTATTGGTTTAATGGTCAAAGAACTAACTGAAACCATTAGTAAACCGTTTTACACTAAATGCAATCAAAACTTGCAGCTAAAATTTTCCAACCGACAAAAACAAGTTTAAAACAAAAGAGAACGCTATAGGGTGCCCCGACTATCAGATACCCGTTACTCAGGTAAAGGGAGTGCGATGGAGATGGAGATAGAAACTTTGATCACGCATAACTTTTTAACGAATGGTCCGATTTGAAAAATTTCTTCTACATTTCGATAGGTATTGATAAACACAATAAAACTGCATTTTTATTTTCCGAAATATTTAAATTTTTAAAATCGTATATAAGCGATTGTGGGCGTTAAAGGGGGCGTGGCACCTTTTGAAACAAACTTGCGCTGCGTAGGAACTCCTAAAATCTGCATGCAAATGCCAATCCTCTAGCTTTTATAGTTTCTGAGATCTCAGCGTTCATACGGACAGATAGACAGACGGACAGACAGACGGACAGACGGACAGACGGACATGGCTAGATCGACTCGGCTAGTGATCCTGAACAAGAATATATATACTTTATAGGGTCGGAAACGCTTCCTTCTAGCTGTTACATACTTTTGCACGAATACAATATACCCTTTTACTCTACGAGTAACGGGTATAAAAATTACGGAAAGCAAATATTGGCACCACAAAAGCTAAACAGAAACAGTTGTTACAGTACAATAAGTAAAGTCAATTAATGTAATTACTAAGTTCATCCCAAGAATTTTGATAGTGTGGGTGCACTTGTTGGGGATTACTATTGCAGAATTACAATTTCTTTTTTGTATTCTATTTTCATAGCTACTTTACAATTAGTTACAGTAAGCTAAATAACAACTAAATACATGTAGATCCCATTTTTCCTTTAGCGTTCGGGGAACCTTTACGTCCTTTTTTATGCTGACTCTATGCGGTGGCATTACAGTAGGATTTGTATTGGTTTTTTACACCACCTATCATGTTCTACCTTGCATCATCATAGTCCTGCCCATTCTCTATGTGATTCTCATCATTCCGCTCCCCGAGCCTCCACATGATTTGCTGAGACGTGGCCGCGATGAAAAGGCCGAGAAGTCCTATTACTTCTACAAGAATCTAACAAAAGATCCGGCTAATCAGAACGAAAACAAAGCGGAATTCAACAGTTTTCGGGAAAGAGTTCTAAGCGGCGGTGTTAAAGAAAAGATTACATTCGAAGATTTCTGTAAGTGAGATAATAATTTTAAGAATGTTTTTTGTTACAGCCTTATTAATTTAATATAAGCATATTCAAATATCAATCATGACAGACATTTTTTCTTTACTGTTTCTACTTATTGTTTTCTTTAATGCAGTTAACAAGGTATCGATGAAGGCGTTTGGCCTAATCGCCGTTCTGCTGATTTGCAATCAGATGTCGGGGACCTTTGCCATCTTCAACTACGCGTCGACCATCTTTACAGAGCTCGGCAGCAGAATGGAGCCAAATATGTGTGCCATTGTCCTGGGTGTTGTGCAGCTTTTTGGCCTAGCAAGCGCCGTCCTCCTGGTGGATCGAGTGGGTCGCCGATGGCTGCTGATGCCCTCGCTGGCTTTCATGGGTCTGGGTGAGCTGAGCGTGGGCCTGCTTAAATCCTTTGCCTCGCCGGACTTTCTGGACCATCATGGCTGGCTTGGGCTGGTTCTGATGTGCTTTGTAGCCTACTCGTCATCCGCAGGAATAATCGCTCTGACCTTCGTCATTATCGTCGAGCTGCTGCCAGTGAAGGTAAGCTGTGGCTAGGGGTCAAAGGTCTTGGCTAAGGGGTCATAATTTCCCAGATCCGTGCTCCTGGCGCCTCCATCAGCATGTGCGGACTCAGTTGCTCTGTATTTGTGGCCCTCATGACTTATCCCGTCGTAATCAACAAGTATGGAGTTGATGTCACAATGTACATGTCGGCGAGCTTCTGTTTTTTTGGGTTTATATTGATGGGTCTATTTTTGCCTGAGACCAAAGGAAGAAGTATGACCCACTAATGGGTTAATATCAGTCAAGTCATAATCTTCTACCTCTTTTACTTTTTTTGTTGACAAATGTATATAATTGAGATAACATAACCCTATGTTGCGATATTCCTTTTGGATAAAATCAATTTAATTAAAATTAAAAGTGAATTTAAATGTAGAAATTAAACAAATGATCATAAACAAAATGTAACTGCAAAATACGTTAATAAAAGCCGACTTTTTACAATCTTTTATTAACATTGACTTAGCTTATCTTAACTAAATGTTGTCACTTAAGTCATGGAAAGTTATTTAAATTTACATAGCCTATTGCTTCCATCCAAAAATATCAAAAAGATAAGTCTGGCTGTCAAGGGCTTTGTTGTTTATAAATACATTTTTTGTAACCAAATTTACAGACTTCTTTCTACAGACCTCTTGAAACCAAACTGTAGTGCATTATTGAGCTATAAAAGCTTTGCGACTACTTAATACTTATCTAATCTGCAACAATTTTATAATCGTCATTTTTGTTTACAATCCTGGGAAGATTGTGAAGTATATACGTATCTCGACGTGATTTGCACTACAAAAACGATCGTCAGCCAAAGTAAAAACTCTCAGTAGGCGTGCGACTGCCCAGCGGTTAATTCCTAAACCAAAAGCGGGATACTTTTAAAAATCTTAATCAATAAAGCAGCCAAAATGACGTTTGATTCAAGTCAGACACAGAAGTTGAGTGTTTTTAGTGCGCGGTACCGATGGCAATTTATTGCCACCATGACGGGTAGGTGGGAATTCGGTGGGCTATTCCATGTAACCAAAATTATAATTCCCAGTGCACATCATGACGCTGACCCACGGAATTTCCGTGGGATGGTTGTCGCCCTCCCTTCGACTTCTCGGTTCCGAGGAAAGTCCCCTGGGAGATCCACTGACCATCACCGAAGCATCCTGGTAAGTCCATACCCGGATTCATGGAAGTATTTCGGTATATTGAGTTGGTATTGTTAGGGTTGGATCACTAATCGGCCTTGGCTCGCTGACTGGCAATATAATCTTTGGACTGCTACTCGATCGTTTGGGCCGTAAACTGTGCATGTATTTCCTGGCCATACCCAATATGGTAGATAACGTTTTATTTATTTTAAAGGGGTTTCCCAGATGCTTGAGTCATTTCGCCATTATTCTTTGAATTCAACAGATCTACTGGATCCTAATCTATGTCGCCCAAGACGTTACGTATCTTTATGCTGGACGATTTCTGGCGGGGATGTCGGGAGGCGGCTGCTATGTTGTGTTGCCCATATTCATTGCGGAAATAGCCGATAACAGGTACGTGACGTCATCCCCAAGTGAGGAACTACTTGTTGGGTTAGAGGTAATCTATTAATTCTAGATTATTTCAAGTTGTACGTGCAGCTGATAAGGTCCGACTTATTGGTTATATCGGCAGACGATGGTCATCCTTTGATCGATTAGATAGAGGTCGGAAATTTTTTTTTATAGATTCATTAAAAAATTAAAAAAAAAATTACAGAAATCGAAAAAGTAACTGTATTTCGGCATATTTGCATATATGTCAAAAAAAACTATGTTCCTATTATTTTCATATTAATATTCCAAACTTTCCTGGGAAGTCGTCTGATTTGATTAAATATGTATAACTTAATATGTAAAATTTAAGTAATTAAAGTATTAGTGTTTTCGATTTATTTTCCGATTGTTCCTATAGCACCAAACATTACTTGTTACGTGCGGAGCCCAATTCCACAATGGGCGTAAAAAACGAAATCACGAGAAGTGAAAAAGGACAATATAGAAGCGGACAGACTAAGTTAGAAATACGTACGAGACTTATACTAATACCAAGTAAGATTATTGCTTTTAGGCTTAGGAAAGAAGTCGGTAGTAAAAATAACATGGTATCCAGATAGTTTTACGCCTGAGTTTGCTTGGTAATGGAATGAAAAAACAAGAAATGAAGCAAACTTCGGAAGTCGAAGTTTTTATACCATTGCATAGATGTCCGATTTTAATTGAATTAAAACTGTAATTCCATAGTATTTACTTATGACCAAATCCTAAAGAACAAAAAAAAAATGTTTAAAACAAAGTGAGTACTTTTAAAATTTTTTTCCGTTTGTTCCTTTGGGAGCTATATGAAATAGTAGCCCGATCCGGCTCGTACTACCGACTTATTTACTACCTGCAATAGAAAGACAACTTTTGGGAAGTTTCAAGCAGATAGCTTTAAAACTGAGCGATTAGAAACGGACGGACAGACGGACATGGCTAGATGTGGTGATGCTGATTTAGAATATATTCTATATAGGGCCGGAAATGTCTTACTTACTGCATTCCAAACTTTTGATTGAAATTATAATACCCTATGCAAGGGTATAATAAGAATAAAATTGATTGACAATAAAGGTAGAAAAGAATAGTTATTTACAAATCTTAAAAAAATACAATTAAATGATATCATAGGTAGCTACATATAATTGATATACAAATATTTCAATAAAACAAAAACCATTATTCCAGCGTTCGCGGTGCTTTATCATCCATGGCCATGATGTACGTTAGCATCGGCATGATGGTGGGCTTTACATTGGCCTCATATCTCTCGTATCATCTGATGCCGTGCATTATCGTCGCCCTGCCAGTGGTGTTTATGCTAGCAATCATTGGCTTAGCTGAGACCCCACAGTATTTGCTGAGGCGTGGCCGCGATGACCAGGCCGAGAAGTCCTTCTACTTCTACAAGAATCTGACGCCCCCCACTTCTTCTGGCAAGAACGCTTCTAGCCATGACGAGTCCAAAATGGAGTTCGACACGTTTCGCCTTCAGGTTCTCAGTGGCGGCGTTACCGATAGCATTTCTTGGCGAGATTTTAGTGAGTGTGATAAGGGGTAGTTTGTGAACAAACTTTAATGATCACCCGGACTAAGCAGAAAGTCAAATAAATATCACAGAGAAGTGCCGTGCATCATCTACCATATTATTCTTCTGATTAAGCTTGTACACAAATATTTAATTAATTTTTTTTGTACTCTTGCAGTCAACGCACCTACACTGAAGATATTCGGCTTGATCTTTGTGCTGATCATCAGCAATCAGCTGTCGGGGAGCTTTGCCATCTTCAACTACACGTCGCACATCTTCGCGGAGCTTGGCAACAAACTGGACCCGAACACCTGCACCATCGTGGTGGGAGCTGCCCAATTGGTGGGCATCTTCAGTGCCGTGGCCCTGGTGGATCGACTGGGACGTCGCATCCTGCTGCTCACCTCGATGGGTGGGATGGGCTTGGGCGAGCTGGCCATTGCTCTGCTAAAGTGTTTCGCATCGGACGAGTTCCTGGACCAGAATGGATGGCTTCCCTTGGTCATAATGTGCCTCGTGGCCTGTATTGCATCCCTGGGTGTCATAGCCCTGATCTTCATAATCATCATTGAGTTGCTGCCAGCTAAGGTGAGTGTTTAGGTTTGGAAACAAAAGGACCATAGTCAGTTGTTAGTGCCCTTGCAATTGTTAATTTAAAATGTAATAATGTAGATGTAAATTACATTGTAAATGTAATTAAATAATTCCAGTTGAACATATTTATAGATCGCACATTCAGTGCATATTTTTAACATTTTTCTTCAAAATATCTAGTTTAATTTTCTTGTCTTTTTACAGATCCGCTCCATTGGCACCTCCTTGAGCATGGCTACTTTCAGTGCATTCATTTTCGTAGCTCTAAAAATCTATCCCACCATGATCTACGATCAGGGCCTGGCTGCCACCATGTTCATGTCGGCGGGAATGTGCTTCTTTGGATTCATTGTCTTGGGACTGTTTCTGCCGGAGACCAAAGGAAAGCTGATGACGCACTGATGACATCAACCTCGTGCCCAACCACGCCATATTGTTGCTTTCTTTGGCGATGCGAGCCCATTGCATAAGCTGAGGGATCCAAAATGAGCCCATGTCAAGCGTACTTATTCAATAATTTCTGGCACAATAGCGGCAACCGCTCATCCTGAACTCTTGAACTTAATTCGATTTCCGAGCTTTGCGGCTTTTCCTATGGCAAGAGAAATTTAATTTAGTTTCGTTGGGAGAAAGTCTCGGGGCTGTGATCTTGTGATTGATAGTCGCGAAAATGTGAATGGATAGGCATAAGTTACTTGTAGCTAATATTAAGTTAAATATATTTGAATGCGATTAAAATCTTTTTGCTGAGAGATAATACTATTAATTTTATTAAAATATTTCCCAAAGCTAAGCTGCAGAATAAAAAGTAACTACATGTTTACGAATACAGTTTTAAAATTTATCATCGGCAACCAAAACTAATCGCATCTTGCGAGTGTTGTGAGCGATTCAAAAAAATGTATTGATCTCAAATTCAAATATTTAAAAATTTTAAGTTTAAATGAATTTATTTAATTTTTAATTTCTGACTTAACTACCAGGGTACTAACATTTTGTTGATTAAGTTCAGGTCATTTCTCAAAAGTTGTAGCCCAATCTCTTAGATGGAAATACACAAAAGTTAAAGTAAAATAGATTAGTATAAGTGGAAAGACATATTCTGTCTCTTTTAAAAATAACATATAGAATTAATCTTTCACTTTAGTCTGCAACGAACAATTATTTAATAATATTACCATAATAGGCTCTTCACAATTAAATTTGAACACTGGGTTTATATTTGTTTTGTTCGTCACCACTGTATCTCGCTGTGATAAGGCCCCAAACAACAGGAAAACTCTTTTGCCCACCCGCTTTCCATGAGATTACGCTGCGATGCAGAATTAATGAACTCGCAAAAGCGTAGAAGATAAAGCTGGCAAAGGCAAACGGCAAGCATCCGAAGATCCAAAGAGCCAAACAATGACTCATAAATTCAACACAATAAAAATTATTTATTTTTCTGCTACGACGGGTACTTTTGGAGCGCTGCAAATGTAGTTTCAGCGCAAATTAATCGGCCGCGATGTGAGCGAGGAGAAAAGAAAATTTGATCTCTATGACAGGACACACAAATCTCGCTCGGATCTCCAGAGACGGTGGCAAGCCAAACAATGCCAAGTCGGAGCTGGAGTCGCAAAGTCCACAGAAGCACAGGCAAATGCTCACATTTTGAGTGGAGGAGTTTCTTATTTCGGGAGTCCATCCACATCCATTTGCCCGCAGACGTTGCATCAAAATGCAGTTTCATAATTTTCACACGTTTTTCTGTCACTCGCTGGAAATGGGATCCAGCCGCGTTGCTGACAGGCGGAAATTTGTAACAACTCCAACTTAGCTGCACTTATTGCAGCTAAGTGCAACTGCGGCGGCAGACTGCAATTAGCCGATGCTGATTAAGTTGATAATCACTCGGGCGGGCTGATGGGTCAGCCCTGGATGACTTGTCGGAAGTCGGTGGTGCCCGATCCAGATCGAGAAAAGAGGCCTCCGAGTGGGCCAAACAATCGCGGCTAATGCCAACAATTGCTCATTGTTGCGATTACGAGCATTTGATTTGTGGCCACACGAATGCCAATTGTGTGGCTTTGATCGGCTGAAAGAAAGCCAGGCAATCCATTGTCTGCCCTGCATGACTATTAACACGCAATTTTCCATTTGGCCGAAATGTCATTTCTTGTTGTTGGCCAACGGTAGCAACTCCCAATTCAACTTCCATAACTCACAATTAGCGCCGGGCCGAGTGCCACTCACCCAGTGATCTCCTTTGATAACCAACGCTTTTTGGGATGACAGCAGCGCAATTGGGAGAGAAATTATTCCTCGATTTATTTATTGTGTCATTGCAAATATTGAATTCGTTATTGTTGGCTGTTGAGTTGCTATTGTGTTTTTTGGAAGTCGATTTCAGTCATTTTGAAAAATTGGTTAAGTGTTTATATGCTCTAATTTTGTGAATGGCGAGCGGCGCTCACCGAATTCCGCATTTCTTTTGAACGCAAATATTATACAATCAGATTAGGAGAAGGGCATTCAGTGAGATTGAATGATTTGGTTCTTTTTCGAGGCGTTTGCATAATAGCGTATTCTGCTGTTCCTTGCATTATGCAAACTAAAATAATTTGGTCCAAAGTTGATTAAACTTTCGTCAAAATAAGGCTTTTAATATATGCACAAAAACTTTTTGCATTTTAAACGTGCTTAAACACAAAAATAATTAAATATTCATAGACTTTGGCTTACTTCCAAAAAACCTGACTAACGGTGTGAAAATGTTATGGTAAATAAGGCGGCAAATGAAAAACATGTCTTATAGGGTGTCTGACAACAGAAGCTACCTGCATACAGCTGGAAAGCACAGATTCCTATGATAGCCATGATTAATTGAAAGGTCAGGTGGCGAGTGAAGTGCGTGAAGCGATGCCGAGGTAAATGTATTCAAAAATAAAGACATCAATGCTGAAGAGCTGCACATTATTTGTGACTGTCTCGAAAATTCACTCAGATAATTTATATGGCCTTGTAAAGCAAAAGCAATTGTCAAAGGATCAAAAATGAATTAGCAATTTATAAATGGATGACAAAATTAATTAAGCACGAAGAGCAGAAAAAAAATTAAACCCTAATTAGCGCTTCCTGTCAGAGAAGCATTTATAAAACGTCTGCCAATACAATAATTAATAAGAGTACCTGTGTCTACGCCGGCATCAGCATCAGCATTTTAAAAAGGTCATTAAATCAACCTCTACTGGCTGTTGCCAAAACAATGCCATCATTTTTTACAAAAGTGTTGGCCTGGCCTTTAAACATGAATTATAAATTTATGTTAGAACATTAATTTAATGCCTCCGCCACTTGGACGAAATTTCGCCACATCAAAGATTTATGAAATCCAACGAGACCTGGTATAAAATTAGCTACGATCATCAACAGCTCAAAGAATATTCAAGTGTGTGAATAGGATGCGAGGGCAAAAACACCATTTGGACACTATTTGGGTCCGACAAAGAAGGCTAGACCTTTCTATTTTCTATAATGCTAATTTATGTTAGCCACGACAGCTTTATTTCTATAATTATTATGTAAGATCTTGTGGCCACCAATCACGTAGCTAAAGAAAAAACCTATTAATAAAGAATTAACTTTTTTCTTTTCTTTTTTTAAAGCACCGGTGTTTGTGGTATTTAAAGATTACATAACTTCTGACCCTGAAACTTTTTTCTTGCTTTTAGCTGCTTCTAATTGATTAGGTAAAAGTAAAATATAAGTATTTTCGCACGATATGTTATTGATTAGAAAATTTCTGAAGACCTTTAGTGAAAGTTGTAAAAGAGAGTTACAAGAAATTGAGTTTAAGGTAAACTAAAGAAAACAAACTTGTAGGCTGAAATAAAAAAAAACAAAAAAGAATCATTTAAAAATTTATTTTGTCTTTAATGAAATTATTTTCTAGAAGCTTTAGGTATCAAAACATTTTACTGGAAATGTAGATGCTGCTAAAACAAAGTAAGAGTCTCATATCCCTAAGTTGTTAAATAAATAAAGCCGTGGAAATCCTTAAAAGGCAGAAGAAGGGTTCTTGTAGATTGGCCATTGACATAGATTGGAGCAATTATGTTGAGACCCCCAGAGCCGTTGTGGATGCTGCTCCCGTCGACAGTGGCAAGTTGTTGTAAATTTGGTTATAAAACAAACACAAATGACATTATTCGCACGAAGGCAGGACGGCAACTTTGCGGGCTGCCGTCGCAGCTGTTGCTGCACGACTTTCCTTGCTTCTTCGCAGCAACTGCCACAGCAACTGCAACGGCAAAGGCAACAATCAATTCGACAGCAACGACGACATTTGCGCAGGCGCAGGCGCCTTTGTTGCGCTTCAACTTCCGGAAATCACGCCGCTTGTTGTAATAATGTTTTAGCTTTTCTTGGGCTTATGTTTTTTAGCCAAGGAACGGGTCAGGTTGGCGCGGTAAACGAAATGTGCACGCGAGCGAAATTACAAAATTCGCACAGTTAACGTAAAATTTGTTTTGGTAAAGTTGTTAAGTTTTTTCAATTATGCAAAAATAAAATTTTAACACAAACTTGTGGCGGCGGTGGGTGAAATGAAGACATGAAGGCACCAAGACCATAGCCGAAACTGGCTGCTAGTTACAACCTATCGAAATGGGTTATGAAACTGGCCAGGCATTCACCTCAATGAAAAGGGCAAGTCTTCGGTTCGGTTAAAAGAGAACGGGTTAGCTCCGATTACTGGCCATATCTGAATAAATAAAAAATGTGTTTCCAATATCGTCCAAGGCTTTCAAATCTCTTTTTTTATATTACTAACTGTTAGGCATTATTTATTAATCAGCATAAGAATAAGATAAAAAAATGTACTTTTAATTTGTTATTATTATACCCTTGCAGAGGGAATTATAATTTCAGTCAAAAGTTTGCAACGCAGTGAAGGAGAAATTTCCGAGCCTATAAAGAATATATTCTTGATCAGCATCACCAGGAGAGTCGAACTAGCCATGTCCGTCGTCAAAACTACATAAAGTAGTGGAAATTATGTTAGGTTGGTACTGTCCGGCAATTAACATGGTCAAGTTACTCTGGGTTCATTCATTTATGATCCTTAAGTATTACTTAACTCGCTTTAAACGTTTTTGTCTCCGTAGTCAAAACTGCTTTTATATTTTCTGTATTGCGCTGTTTTACTTAGAATTACTTTCTATTAATACCAATAAAAAAGATTTAATTACAAGTATTAAATTATTCGTCACAACTCTCCTGAATAGTTGTATAATTGATTTGTCATCAGCAAACAATGCAATTTCACCAACGTAATTCATTTTAATGTAAATATACTGTATATTCTGTTATTAATTTAGTTACCATAAACTTTCTTAATAGCTGCTTTTACAATTTGCATACTCAACCAAATGAAGAGGATCAGTTCTGTAGATAGCGGACCCGAATCGACAGACTAATGCGAATTTAATTGATTACAAACTACCGAGTGCCCTCCCAAAATGTCTCACCGCCAAATTGACACCTTGATTCGCCCAGACCTAGGTGCTCCCAGGGAGGATGGCTAATGTCAGACAAGCGCTTGGGCCTTCGTCGGCACTTAAATCAAGGCGCAGAGCCGTGGTCTGCAATTTTAAAAAAAATTCTTTTGATTTATTTGTACGAACGCGCTAAAAAAGCAGCCGAAATGGCCTTCCCAAGTGGCAATCAATTCTGGCGGAGCTGCGCGACTCCAGAGCCGGAGATTCGCAGCCCAGGTCTGAGCCGGGGGCTTGGAACACTCTGCACGTGTTGACTCCCAGTTGAAGTCGATGATTTAGCTCGCCTCGTTACCTCAACGCCATTTGACCCCGCAGCAATTGAGGTAGCCCACGATTCGTCGGCAGTCTAACAGACTGGCACTCGGTGGCAGTGATGACAAAGGTACTACAGTTTTACCCAGGGTATTTCTATAAGAAATTGACAAAAATACAAGTAGATAATAATACAAAACAAGAGAGAACGCTATAGTCGGGTGCCCCGACTATCAGATACCCGTTACACAGGTAAAGGTAGTGCGAGGGAGATGGAGATAGAAACTTTGATCACGCATAACTTTTTAACGAATGGTCCGATTTGGAAAATTTCTTCTACATTTCGATAGGTATTGATAAACACAATAAAACTGCATTTTTACTTTTCCGAAATATTTAAATTTTTAAAATCGTATATATGCGATTGTGGGCGTTAAAGGGGGGGTGGCACCCTTTTGCAATAAACTTGCGCTGCGTAGGAACTCCTAGAATCTGCATGCAAAATGCCAATCTTCTAGCTTTTATAGTTTCCGAGATCTCAGCGTTCATACGGACGGACAGACGGACAGACGGACATGGCTAGATCGACTCGGCTAGTGATCCTGAACAAGAATATATATACTTTATAGGGTCGGAAACGCTTCCTTCTACCTGTTACATACTTTTGCACGAATACAATATACCCTTTTACTCTACGAGTAACGGGTATAAAAAAAGAAATCATATTTCACCCAAAATTCTTCAAATACAAATGGAAACCTAATCTCAATTGAGAAGACATTTCATATTTCGCAACTCATTCAAAATGTTTGAAAAACGTAATTTTATTTATAACGATATTTTTTTATTTATCTCCATTGGATCAACTTAAAATAAATGTTCTTTTAAAATAATAAAGATCTAAACATATTTAAATAATAAAGAAAAATCTGTTCCAACCGAATTTACATGAAGCATCACTGTGTATCAGCCGGCAGTTAACAGTCGAGGGCCTATTCATTTCTTTGGTTATCAGAAAGGCAGCGATCGCAGCAATATGTTTTCTATATGCCTCATTTCTGCACAAATCGCTTGACCTTAAGCGTTGCGGTAATTTATTTGTCGTTGTCGCAATTTCCCACACACAACTCGACCCAATGATTTTCCCGCTCAGGTTTTGTTTTTTTATTTTCTTTAGAAGCTTCAAACTGTATTACGTTGGATTTTCAGCAGTTTAGTCTTGAGTTTTATTTCTTCTCCTTTTGGGCCTGGGTTCAGTCGGTTAGTGGAGGTTGCATTTGTAGGTTACTGTGCCTGCCCTGGCATCTGGAGGTTATGTAATGTCTCCGCTGCCATTGTTGTGTTTGCCAGAGCTTTTGGTTTTCCTCAGCTCCAGGGGGAGGTGGCCTTATCAGTTGCAGAGCGTCACACAGTGGGGGCATTTACAATTTACAACTCTGATTGTATAACTGAGCATTTGCAGTTGCCTTTTAATTGATTTCGGCCAACTGATTGAAAACGTTTTGCGGAAATTAAATTCGGTGGTTTTATTTGCAGCCAAAGCTCTTAACTTGAACTTCCTTAAGTCAAACAAAATGGGTGATGTTAAATATGATAATAATATTAAGAAAACCACTTTAAAACTAAGGTAAAACAGCTAAGCCAATATAAAAACAAGAAAGGAAAGCTAACTTCAGAATAGTCTGTATTAGACTCCAAAATTGTTGAATGATGCTTCTTACCTCTAAAAGAATATTCAGAAAGTTATGGCATTCTCCAATCAATTATTCATATGATGCATTCCTTAAATTTATTTTGTTGCCAACTATAAAACCCATAAAAATCCCAACTTCCTAACTTTATAAAAACACCAAAGTTATGGCATTTCCATATGTATTTTCAGTTATATGGCAGTAGCTTTTGGATATAGAATCGGCCGATCCTTATGAAATTTGGTAGGTCAGATTGATTGCCCAAATATAAGACCCATAGAAAATCCCAACTTCCTAACTTTACAACCACCAAAGTTATGACATTTCCGATCTATCAGTTATATGGCAGCTTTAGGATATAGTCGGCCGATCCTTATGAAATTTGGTAGGTCGGATAGATTGGCCAAAACTGAGAGACTAGTTCGCGTAGAAACAGACAGACAGAGAGACGGACATGCTTATATAATCTCAGGACGCGATCCTGATCAAGAATATATATACTTTATAGGGTCGGAGATGTCTCCTTCACTGCGTTGCACACTTTTGACCAAAATTATAATACCCTCTGCAAGGGTATAAAAACGACGACCTTTGTAATATTTATAGATATATATAACTATCAAAAATAGTATGTGCCATAAGATTACATATAAATAATAAACAACTTAAATAACATTTTGTGAAAAAAAACCAAATATGTTATTTTACTAAATTCTGTGTATTTTTGTTCATTAAATAAAATTTATTGCTAATCGTTTAAATAAAGGTGAATACTTAACTACTTTTTCGAAGTTTCTTTTGTAGATAAATAAATCACAACCGGGTTGGAACATTAATGAATCACTGACCAGCCCGTTGTGTAATACCTATGCCTTCCCCTTTTTAGAGTCTATATAATCAAATTAAAGTCTCAATTCCCCCAACATGTATGGACGGACAGTCTTTTGCATCATGCATAACACTTCCTGACTAATGAACTGCCAGGCCTGGCAGCGTTGCCACGGATTCAGTTCCAGTTTTGTGAAAGACATCTTCATTAGCACTGAGTGATACGTTAGGCTTCCCCAGGTCGACAGTCCGACGCTTCAAATGAGAGACAAGGAGCAGAGGAAAGCGGTGCCCAAAGTGTGAAAATAGGAAAATGAGCCAAAGACTATACCATTCGGCCCGATTTGGCTGCCTTGCGTTTGGCTGAGGGCCGCCCATTTAAGTGTCCAATAATTCAATCACATCAAACGCCATGTTGATTGCCATTAAAGAGTTTCAATTACACCAATTGCCATAGATGTTGGGAAAGTTGGGCTTATCATGAGAAAGGCAAGAAGGCCAACAAAGCCCCGAAAAAAAAGACAATTTTTCGAGACAGTAGGCGAGGTATTTGAAATCCAGTCAACGTCAGCCGAGCTCAGCCCAAAGCGCTTTATTTTACATGGTCAGTTGAGCAGATAACACCTTTATGTACTCCCAAATTCCTTAATAAAAATTTTAAAATCAAATTTTGTACAAATTAGGGCAGTTCAAAATTCCTTGCTCATGGATCTTTCCAAGGCCGAGAGCCAGACGCCTGCCGAGCGTCGATCGGGCAGTCCTGATTATTTGAGGACCCTGCTGCAGGACCTCTTGTGCTTCTTCGCCTTGCTTTCGGTAGCCCTGCTCATTGTAGCCGGCATCCTGTTTGTCGTAGAGGACGTAAGTCGCATGCAGCAGCAGCACCAGCACCTCCACCACCGGCACCTGCATCGGGATAAAAACGCCAACAACTCGGGGAGATCCCTGTCTGAGGAGCCACCCAACCAGGGACGTCCATACTTCCGACCACACACTTGGATTAGATTTTTCAGCTGCCAGGGAAAGCAACCTCAACAGCAGCCGGAAGAAGCCGAAAAGGAGGAACCAAAACCGTTTGATCAGAAACAGCAGCCATTCGATCTCGTTCCCACATATCCTCCCGTGGAACCTCAACGATTCCGGGCTGGCGGAGACCATATCGAGGCCGAAGCTGCCAACAAACAGCTGGACTCGGAGCCCCATCAACATCTGGCCGGTAAGTGCCAGACCCCCTTTCATAATTCGCACTTATTTCGATTCTTTCTTAGATAATTACTACAGATCCTAAGCAAACTGGCTACTTTACGGACGTTTGAAGTGTTTGAATGTTCTTATTGATGCCCTTGCAGCTCCAGACCATCGAGTCTTCCCCGACAATTTGTCATTTGATGTACTGAAGCCACCGGGATGGCTTCAATCAATGTCGATTCAGAAATAGTCCCGGACTTACAAAACCTGTAGGTGGTCATCAAGAACTTTGACTGGATTAAGAGCATTCACATTCGCAGCGTAACAAAAAATCGAAAAGTTTCTCGATATATCTTGCTTGATTGTGTAATAAATTCCACATTTTGCAGCTATCATAATTGGTCTATTTAGGTTTTTGAGCTTTATTTCATAGGAATAATACTACTACTACTACTAAATTGGCCCAATCATTTTTACCACAGTTTCTGAGAATATTATTTTCAATTGTTGAATGGGTAATATTTCACATAGTTAAGTAAATACTTCCTTATATCACTGCCCATGGTAATGGAGTTATTTTAGGCTAGTTGTTTCAAGTCTGCCACAATCGCGGAACCTTTCAATTATTTGCAAGAACTTTAACTGATTCACGACTCTTCAATGACACCCAAAATTCTGGGCGCAAGACGTAACAAGCCACCGGCTACTATCTCGGATCTCGGAAATTGTAGATCGACGTGTAAGTGTTGCCTTGATAGGCATCTCGGAGATGCCAAAGCAAAACAAAGCCCGAAGCCAACGCAAAACAAAGCAGCATACAGAAGCTGTGCATGCCCATGATGGGTTAATTGAGGTATTGAAAGCCTTACAGACGCGACGGCAAACCAAATGAAATGAAGTGTCTAATGTTTGCACTATCGCGCTGTAACTTTACAATTGCAGTGGCTGGCTGAAGGGTAAATCCGTGGGCAGGGCGTGGATAAGGCTGGAATCCATGGCTGAGGTCGTCCGAGGTCGAGCCTTGTTCTAACCAACATACCCGATAACTGCAGCTGTATACTGGCTGGGGAGATAATTTAGAAACATTTGCATAGAACAGCAGCTGGTTAAGCAAACAATTGCACAATCGCCGCTATAAAAATATATATTTTTGGGCATTTGCGTTGCCATTGGCATGTGGGCGTTGGGTCTTTTGTCTTTTATAATAAAATTTAATTAAAATAATCGGTTGTTAGTCAAAAACGCTCCGGCCAAAGTCTCACAGTAAGGTCTTGAGAAATCCATATTTATAGAGAGTGGTTTCAAAACACTTTTGGGCTCAGACTCCAAGAACCAGAGGCTTAGAGTAGAAGCCTTAATGGCGGCACAACACGAACGGAACGTGCAGCTCTGGAACTCTGAGCAACTGGTAGAAGTTCTTATCTACGATTTGCTGAATATTTATGAAGCTCTGTTAATTAGGCAGATGACTGGGCCAAGACAAAATGACACTATTACAATATGCATGCCAGTCAATTTACAGTTCGGCAAAAAGTCTTCCGACGCTGGGAAAGTTTCGCCGCGATTCGCCTAAACTTGTTCTACGCTTAGAACCAAAACAAGTTTTTTGTCCAAGTCTTTTGTATTGAATTGTTAGCTTCTTTCGCTTGCGTGTTTGATATTTTCATTTACTGCTATAAATTGCATAATCTTGAATGATTTGAATTGTATTTATCTAATGTTATTTTTGTTTATTTGTCTCTTTTTGTGCTTCTGCTAGTGACACAGATTTATTAATAACTTTTGTTCTGTTGCCGGCTGTAGCCGGGCTCTGGGCCAAAGAAATGGGAGTGTCCGCTAAAGACTTGAACCTGCTAGTTGATATTGTTCTGCAGGTGATATAATAGCCCGAATTGATCGCTACTTTGACGTCTGCTCTGGGCCATTACCGCGGAACAACCCAATTTATTTCAAAGATTTATTTAGAGCGAACCCAATGTATATAATTTCGGCAGAAGCATTGACAATTTATAAGCTTTATTTAATGATGATTGTTAGGAGCATCTCTACATCGATAACTATATTTAGGCCACATGCTGGGCCTCTTGAAAGGGAAAACACGTTAGGAAACCTATACGCACCCAATGACCACGAACAAAAGACAAAACTGCCTGCCCCACACAAATCAACAATTGCATGGGGATATATAAATGGATGTTAACGGTTACATGTGTACTTGCTTTTGAGCTCTCTCCACTTCGGTTTTCTTGGTATGACTCGCTGGCAATTAAATAAAACATGCTGCATCAGTTGGAGCTAAATTTTGCAATGGGTTGCCTCCTCGAATTTAGCTTATATAACCATATGTAAATTATGCCAGCAAATGAAGAAGAAATATGGTTGAAATCATGGGCTTTACAGGAACACACCTCAAAAACGAGCTCGCAAAAAAAGGGAACTGCCAACCAGGTCCGGGCTACTGTCCATCCCAGGCAGAGCCAGATGTAGAGGAGCTGGTCCAAGCTGGAGCCCAAGACCAGGCCCAACAATAGCTGGACTGCAATTGAAGCGCAGCCATTGACAAGATAATTTCCTGGGGGTGCTGCATGCGATGCAGTAAATCCTACTATACTCTCGATAGGGGTGCTCTAACTAGCCCTATGCCTAAATATTAAATTACTTTTATTTATTTTAAGTTTTCTTATACCTTTAGTTATTTCCACCAGTCAAAACAAAAACTTTTTTTTGGTTCATTTTTAAAACATTTGAAATACCTCCAGTAGCTTGCAATTTATTGTTTACCATTTATTGTAGTACTGCATTGTAGTATTATAGCTAAGCAACTTTTTTATTAGATACATTTTTGATTTTAATAATACATGTACATTTACAATGTACATTTTACGTATTTTTAAAAAACAGAAAAGGAACCAAACTTCGACAAACCGAACTTTACATTTCGTTACAGCTATATCAAAAATGTTTTAATCGATTAAACAAAAATATTATGACTAACGACAATATCTTAAGATATGTAAATTTTCTGCTACATTTTTCGGTCGTTCTGTGTCAGCTACATGATTTTTTATGTCGATTTTATTAAAAATGAATTACTATTTGAGCAATCGTAATATAGAACTATATCTCGAAATATATGCGCACATACTAAAAACATCGAAGTTATATTCATTTTTCGCTCCTTTCTCTTACAACTACATGATATAATCGTTCAATACCGACTTATATAATTTTGGTAAATGTTCGTCTATTCTACGAACTTAGACCTTTTCAAAAAATTTATTTTTGTACCAGCACGAAATAATTCAAATTCTTTTGAGTAAGGGTAATACATTTTCATCGCAGCCATTAGCATCACAAGTTTTCTTCCTTCTCCCTGTAGTTCGTCTTCGTTTTACAAATTGTACAAAGCTAGAAAAAAGGAAAGAAAAACGTTGGCCACGACTCAGCCGCCAGAAACGAACTTAAATTGGCTAGTTTCGCAGACCGCGTTAAGTTGACTGACTACCAATTGTTGTTGCCACGATGCTGGGGCTACTATGCGAATAATTTCAAACACAAACTGCCGCGAACAGCCAAGAAGGTTCATAATTATTGGACGAACGAACGGCTGCCGTTGGGCTGTGGCTTCTTAAAATGTTGCAACTTTCAACCGTTTGAGCGATGACTACAGGAACTGTGCAGGCCACATCGTCATTTTGGGGCAGGAGTGCAAAGTGGCGGGTTAAATAGGTTTTGACTACTTGAAGACAATCGAAGTAGCCCAGGCAATTGCATCGTTTCTTTTATGAAGATTTACGATGTTCAAATTAGCCATTTGTTAGGCACAATCACGTAGCTTATCCTGGAGTGGGTCGTGTGAAAAGATGGTCGAGCTAAAGCTAAAATCTACATTTTTAGAGAATCCACTCAAAACAAGAAACTTCAGATTTCTCTAATTGACAAACCAGAAGCCCCCATTTTAAAATTGATCGAATTGATTGATTCCGAGTATAATTATTCTCATTGCCCAATTGAGTTAATTGATTTTTGCCGTGGGTATTTCCATGAATTTATGATTTATTATACTGACTGAATGTGGCCTTTAAAAGATATGCTTTTGATTATTTAAGTGTTCGAATCAGTGCAAAAACAATGCCGAGAATGTATTTTTTTTAAAGCACTTTGTTGTTTCAGTTACTTTATTTACACAACAAGTTTACCGCGAAACACCTACCATTGAAAACATTTCTACACCATAGAAAAGCATTTCATTCAAGTGTCGAAAGCTGACCACAAAATTAACTTTTAAGGGCAGCCACCAAAACATCGCTTGGCCAAAACACTTTCAGCTCCCAATTTGTCTGGCTTTTTCAGGGGGAACAATGACAATAACCGCATCGGGGCAATCGTGGATATGTTTGAGTGTGTGGATATGAATAAACATGGTGGCCCGCGAATAATGTGAGACTTGCATAACCTCATTTGGCGGCTTATGGGCTCGCGTGCTCCCGTGCCAGGGTTTTTTAAGTCGGCGTGATATCGTGTACGCAGATATAACAGCACAGATAGATAGGAAGGCAGTCGGCAAGTGTACAGCGGATTGGAATGGAAGCGTGCGCGCTCCTCTACGACAGAAAAAATAACAGGCCATAGCCCATCTCCAGTCAACTTCATTTCGGCCAGATTAGTCCATCCGCCGGCGGTTAAGCGAGTAAACTTTTATGACAACCACTGACCTTTTTTGGGCAAAAGACTTGACAGGAAATAGCTGTGGAGTGGCCAGGAAATGATTAATGGCTCTATTGATGCATTTCGAGATGGACCTATAATGTGCCCAACGAATGGGGCTTAAACAACCTATAGAAGGTTGTCTGCACCATATTCAAACCAACCCATTTACACCTTACGAAACCCACAAATCAAACAGGGAAATTCCCAAATTATAAGATGGAGCAATGGAACAATAATTCTTCCTCGCAATTATTGGGCCTACCGCGGAAACTGCAGGGCGTCGACTGAAGCCAAAAGTTGAGGCAATCTGACTCGATCCAATCCAAGATAGCAGCAACAAAGCAGCGTTTGCTGCAATGTTGAATCAATTATATGATGGCGATTACTTACAGGCAGCGCTTCCATTTTCGGTATTTCGCCAATGCAAAACTCACGATTTATTACTTTTTGTTGGCCACCACCAATGGAAGGCACTTGGAATTGTGTTTCAACATGCAGAATTTAACGGACTTAAAAATTTTGGCAGCTTTAACATAAATACTAAACGAAACATTTACATTTCATCCCGCTTGGCCAGCTCTTCCACAAGCTTGGCACTTTGGGCCTTGATCTGTTTGCGATTGGGCACATTCGCCATGGTCTTGTTCTCCTGCAGGATATCGTCCTCCGGAGCTGTTGGCGCCTGCTCTTCAGTATCCACGGGCTCAAACATATCTAGACTGGCCAAGAAATCGGCATGGTATTCTTCGAAGTTTCGCTTGATGGTCGCCGGTTTCAGTTCAACTGCATAGGCCTTCATGAGCTTGTATATCTTACGCTTCACCATATGCATTATGTTATCAACTGCGGGGAGTGTATGTTAGATTTATGGGTTTTGATTGGCTGTGTATGCCGGCTCAACTGTTCTCCTCGAATATCTCTGGAGCAGCGGCCCTCATGTTGAGCATTTCGAATTTGAGCAGCGGAAGCTTTAAGTAGGAGTTTGGATACTGGGCACGTAGCAATTTGGGCTGGCGATCAACATGGCGGAGAATTTCCAACAGATTCCAAATGCTTACTCTAGAAAAAGCAATTATGGTTATTCCGTTATTGCATATACAAAGAACTAGCCCTAAAAATGTGTACATTTTTTGAGTTTTTCTATTAGAATTTAGAAATTTGTTCAAAATATTTGTGTTATTTAGTTAATTATTTAAAACAAGATTAGGTGAGAAAATCAAATGAAAAATGAAAAGCAAGCGTACAGTATGTAAAATAATTTACCTTAACATAACATATGCATCAGCTCTATTCTTAAGATGTTGCAGAGTATCATCTTCGAATTCGATATCTTTCTGCAACATTTTTTTCAGGTCCTTAATGCGCTCCAGTCGACTATAATAATAGCAATGATAGGAAGCTCTTTATTTATATTGTTTTGATAACCCACTTGATCTCTTCCTCTGAAAGATTGTTTACCAGCACCCCCTTCAATACACTGGCACACTTCATCTTAGTCTCCAGCATTTCGTGAGCCAGCATGTCGTTGACAATCATGCGATGCAGCTTGTCGTTGTTGTCCACTTGGCTCTTCATTCTGGGACAGGGAACATTTAATTTATTCGAAATAAAAGCAGTTAGTTTCAACAGACCGGGGATAAATTTCCTTAGCCTGGGAACATAGAGTCACAAACTTGACCTCTTTGATAGTCTTCTCCACAGCCTTGAGCTCTAGTTTTAGGATCATCATACTCTGAGTCTCGCGAACATATCGCTTCAAATTCGTGGTCGGCGGCGCCTCCTTGGGCTTATTAAAATTAACGATCGATGTGCCCGCCGGCTTTTTAAGCGATGCCAACATTTGCAGTTTGATCTGCAGATTCTTGCGAGACTTCTCCTCCATGTTCCTGAACTCGTCGTTGAGCTCCTTGAACTTCGCTATGGCCGGCATCCCCAGGAATAGAATATGTTTTATAAAGTTTGACTGATCATCCATGTCACTGCTGAGTGAGCGCAAGATGGGCTCGTAAAATATCTCGTCATGGACCAGCACCTGAATCATCTTCTTATACGTATTGTTTATAGTCTTGATGGCCTTTAGGCGCACATTCGAATTCTCGATCTTCTTAAGGAAAACACGTGACTTAAGCTCCTCGTCAAGAATAAATTCGTTTTGATACTTGATGCGATTCTGCAGAAGGGCACGCCGCAGCTACGGAAAATGTTTTTAAACAAAAGTTTCCAATAAAAAAGACTGATTTTCAGAGATCATAATACATAAAAAAAGAGTGAAAGCTGATTCAATAATTCCAGCTATGGTAAAAGCACAGTCATATGTGTCCACTAAGAGGGTACGAATTTTTTTTAAGGTTTACCAAAATGATTTTTATGAAAAATATGCGCACTGGACTCAGATTTGATCACTCATACGCACAGTCGTATTTGATCAAAAAATGTATTCTAACTGAAATAACTTATGTAAGAATTCCACGGATACCAATATTGCTAATGAAAAAATAAGCTCTAAAGCTGCAAAGCTAAAAAACACTACTTTGTATGAAAAACGAAGAGCAGATTTTGGGTCTGCAAATAATCTGCACACAATCTTATACCGACAAAGATTATAATACCCTCTGGTCTAAAAAAAAATATATAAAGCTCTTAAATTTATAAAAAAATGTCAATTAAAAAGTTAACTTTGATTATAATACCCTCTGGGTAAAAAAAAATATATAAAGCTCTTAAATTTAAAAAAAATGTCAATTAAAAAGTTAATTATACCAACCAGCTGTTCTTTGTAGTGCTGCTTTAACTGATCTAAGCGAAACTCCAGACGATCCCGCTCCTTTCTCATTACAAATGTTCGCTGATTAATGTTGTCTACCACTAGGTGAATTGGCATCTTCTGATAAAGCCGCTGCATATCCTTGTGGTTGATAAGAAAGTTGCGAATCTTGTGGGTGTTATCGTTAACCAGAATATTCTGCAATTTCGTTCGCCCATCGCGACATTGCAGCTTTAGACGTTTGTTCTCGCGAAAATACCTTTGGCGATTGGCCTTCGACTCGTGATTCTTAAATACCAAACGGCGCGCTGTTCAATATGGACAGTCAGTGAGGATCGACGCATCCACAAAAGATCACTTACTTAACAAGTCGGTCATTCCCTTGAATTGTTCGGTCAACGAGTTGGGGGTCCATCGCTCATCGACCATCACATGTTGATGGACATATGACATACCGAAAAATCCATGAAAACGCAGGGAGCGCGGATGCACCGGCTTCGGAGCCAAAACATCCTTCTCCCGATTCTTGTCGCGTCGTGGTATATAGGCCATACCTCTCTGGCGTAAAGTGCACGGCGGCATCACTAGTTAATATGTATTTTTAGGGGCTCTTAGCTGAATTGAAAATCTATTTGTTGATTGAGCTTGGTTTTCCCGATGAATATGAGTTCACTTTAGGGGCACTAAATGTGTGACACTATCATACCCGCCGACTCAAAAGTAAAACAATATATTAATTTACACATTTATTTTGCACTAACATTTCATTTTATTTTTTGTTTGGAGTTGGGGTTGCTTTCAACATAATTTTATAAATACACAATATATTTTACTTCAGTTTCTGATGAGAATGTGTGCATTTACATACCCAAATAGTCTGCGTTTCCATGAAATTGGATCGAATTGAATTGTAAGAATTCATCATGACAAAAATATCTTACATTTCTTGGTATTCCAATTTATTTTTAATAGGGTTACTTTTAGAGAGAATACACAAACTAATAGAAACACATTAACATTTTAAATCAAATATAAATAGTTCTTAGTTGTAGATAATCTGCATTGCACGATCTATGGTTATCTACAAGATTCATTTCGATTTGGTAAGCCAACCCTCTAAGCGTGTTTTTTGGAAAGTCTCGTTTGATTTTTTACTAAATTTCATTAGTAACATCAACAAGTGGTCGCAGTTTGCTAAAAAAAAATTTTTTATTCTGCAGGTTCTAGACTCATCTTGGTAATTGTAGTTTTAAGTTAGTTAGTCCTAAGTATGAGAATAGATTAGATCGAACACCAGCATATAAATATTGTCATAAAACATTGTTTTGTCATTTAAAAGTGTATAATTTTGCTAATTTTACATAGATTTGGGTTTTGTGGTGTTTACGTTTACATCAGGTTTAGCTTTAATGAAAATTCCATATATGATTGTTTGCTTCTAACGATTATTGCATTTGCGTTGATCTTTGCCTACGAGAGTTGACCCACCTATCTAACAGTAAGAGGAGATGCATAAACCGCAAGTCCATATCAACCTTTTGTTATTTGTATTCTTAACTAAACTGTGGCCTACTTTGGTGAGCAATGCAATTTCATTGTGGCTGGTGCAAAAATATAGCATACTTTTCTGCTTAAGTGATTAGTTTTAAGGGTCATGAGGGGATGTCAGATTTGACTTATGGCTACGGCTATATAATCTAAATTATGACCTGGGCGGACAGACTCCTACTATTGGAAGTGTAGAAGCGACAGAATTTTAATAAATTTGCATTGGATATGAAGCAAGTTGAAGAAACCTTATAACCATCAAAAAGTTACAAAAAGAAGGGGGTGGTGGGTTGGATTTGATAAAAAGATTTGGAAGCCAATTAATTTGTTTGAATTTGGCAATAAAGGTCCAGTGCTGAACACACATAACAAGTAATAAAAAAATAAATATTGCGTATAAATTATATAGGTTTTATTAAACATAGTTCAGCGTGTCTGGCTGTAGGAAAACTTCTACATACACTTCTTATGCTTTATGTACACATTCTTGTAATGAACTACGTATATGATGTCAGTTTCGTATCGAATGCTCAGATGCAATTAAATAAATTTCTAATACAACATACTCACTAAAGTATAACACATATTAAATAAACGTTGCTCTTGTTTTCTAGAATTTAAACATATTATCAACACATTTTACACCAGCGTTGTCTGAATTTGTTGTTGTATAATACTTAGTAATTACAAATGTTTTTTCTTCGCAAATTTAATTTGGACAAAATTGAAGCTAGATTGGAATGCATTTACAAATATTTTCCTTTCAACAAATCATAATTTGCTTAATAACAATTTAAAATATATAATAGGTTTTTAGCCACCAGAGTTGGCCAAAAAATAACAGAAAAACATTGATAGACGGATTTAAATATTGCAAATTATTACGTTAAGGTGTACAAACACTTGAACTTAGTTTTAACATATCATTTCTGAATCAGTTTTATGTTAATCATTCTTCTGCTTTGAGACAGTTAACATAGTTCCAGTAGATATATCAACGTGTGTTTAGTGATTGGCGTAGGACACAACTACAGGTTCTGTATATACTTATCTTAGAGTTCATAGGTATATTTCACATAGGTTACTTTCCTTTAGCTATTTATGGAAATTGTTTCGTTTTTGCTTTCTGCATTTCTTCATTCGTTTAAGCATAGTATATAAATTGGTGTATACATATAAATAGTCAAACTTATTTGTTTTTCATTTAAATAGCAATAATATAAATATATATATATATGTATGTATATAGCATTTGTTTTCGTGTTTGCTCATTGTTCAACATTATAATATAATTTCCTTCTGTTTCATTTGTGTTTGCTTTTGCTGCTGCTGTTTCCATAAACTTTATATATTATTTCTGTAGCGTTGTGTAAACATGTTATATAATGAAATTTCAAGTTGATAATTTTCACTTGCTCATGTATATATATATAATTGTTTTATTTAATATTTTATTACGCATTTGTGTCTGTGAGTGTGGTTTGATGTTTGCTGTCTATGAGGTTAGAGCGCTTAAACTGAGTAAGTGAGTGTTTTGCAAGCATGATCTCCTCGGGGACCGCTTATATCGCACCAAATGGGTAGAGTGGAACGCCTTTATTGCCGCCATTCTGCGTTGGCTGGATGGGTTGCATGATGCCCGTCGCATTACTGTGCGGCGCCATCATCGTCGGTTGCGCCCCAGTCAAAGGGGCTGCTGACTGCCCCATCATACTTGGCTGGCCCATCACCGGCATTCCCTATAAAAGTCGTTAAAATAAGGGTTAAAACTGTGCGTACAATGTATGTTCGGTTGAAATTCATGCACTGGAAATTCAATATGTTCTTATAAACTGCTATGACAGACGCAATGCTACAAAATCAGTGGCAGGAAATAGGTGTCGGTTGAGCTTTATAGAAGGGGCCACCGTGAGCTTGGAAAACATTGCTACTTGGAATAATACGGAAGGTAGTGAGGTCTACAAACAAGTAAAACAGTAATTCTCTTAAAACTAAATGCTTACTAGATTGTCATTATAATTTAAACAAAAAAGTAACTGATAAAAGTGCAGGATAATAATGCAATTTAATTCAGAGACGAGAATCGTAGAGGAGGGTCGTACAGAACACGCGCTTGTAGCCGGTAACCAAAAAAAAACAGGAAGATGGCGGGTTTCTTAAAAAGTTATAAGGAAGTTTTCTGGCGTATAGTTCGCATATATACGTTAGTGCTGAAGATGATAGATTTTTAAACAAAATTGAAACAAAAGTCTTATAAAAACATAATAAATTAGAGGATTACAAACAAAATCAATAATTAGTTATAAGGAAAAACGGCAACTTAGGTCAAAACCAAAATGATATTTATTTAGTATGCTTTATTCTGTTTGAAACTTTTGTAATAGTTTTGGTTCATTTTGTTGGATTTAGCTTCATCTTACCTGCATATAATTTGGCATTACAGGATAACTAGCTTGTATATACGGATGATTGATTGTGATTGGCGCAGGACTTACGGTCATGCCATGTGCCTACATATTGCATATCGATGTATATATTGGCAAGTTGATAGAATATATATTGATATATCACAAACACACATACACACACACAGACAGCATTAACACAGGCGCAGCGTGAGTTGCCATTAGTGATTCGTTTGTTGTTGTTTGTTTGATTGGTTTCAATATATATTTAGTTGTGATTCAATTTGATTTGATTCGGTTAACGATTTTCGATTTTGCGGTATGCGTTGGGATAGTTGAGATATAAAGCAAACATAAAATAAAGAAAAGAAAGTAGTTGATAGTTTATATATACTTAGTTCAAATGCAAAATAAAAATCAAAATAATAATAAATTAAAAATATAATATGGAATTATGTGATTTGTCATTTTGGCCTGCGTGTGTTGGTGTAGAGGCCTAATTAACACATAATGTTAACTCATAGACCTGCTTGCCAATATGTGCCATTAATCATAGCCCTAGTAGTTGTGTTCTGGTGCAATTCGCTATTATTTTTTGGTAAACGGTGGGATGTATTAAAATCTGGGCGAAATAAAGGCATAACATACAACCCGCATTAACTTGAATTTCCCTTTCAATTCACAATTATAAAATATCAAATGGTACAACATTTAGAAATTAAAAGTGGACTGCGACGATGAAGGAAAATATTCAATATACTTATTCACTTTCAATCTTATCAACAGATCAGGAATAAACTCAAAAAACCAAGTAACTTTTTCAATTGATAAATAAACATTAATTTTGAAAAGGAAAATCACATTAAATTAGGTAATAAAGTGTACTGTACATGAAGTGTAGAATAAAGTGTTGGGTGACACAAAATCGAAACAAAATCAAAGGGAAAAATAATGCATTTACATAAGAAAAAAGTGTATTTTGTTTTCCTTTCTGGCATTGTTTTCTCTCCATTAGTTGTATCTGCTTCGGCACGATTTCTAGTGTATTCGAATTATTTATTTTGGTCTCTCGTTAAATTCGAACAAATTCGATGCAACGTAGAGTTTGGTTTTTTATCGGATTCTTTCGAGTAGTATTGGTAGTTTTTGAGTAGAGTAGTTCGGTAGACAGTAGAGAGTAGAGTTAGAGTAGGCAAAACTCACCATTGGACGATAGCCAGCACCAGTAGTAGCCGCCATTGGTTGGGGTGTCCAATTAGCACCTGGTTTCGCTGTATTTTTAGGTGAATTCCATTGCACGGGTCTATGAGAATTATGGGGTAGAGAGTAATGATATATAGACGAAGTCAATGAACACGGCATTTGAATTTTTGGATTTTTCTATCTAAACAGATTTCTGCGTGATTTCGAACTAGATTGGATGGACTTTATGTACACATATGGAACATGAATATGGCTTAATGGACGGGAAGGTCAGTTCTGATGGCGCTGGCAGGAGGGTTTAGTATTGGTATAAGGGATCATCAAAGGATCTGTTTGTTCGGAGTTGGAACTTGGCTGATCAAATTATCATTTAACCTTTAGGGATACGAGGCAACCATCTACTGCGAGTGAACTGATGGAGATGCGACAACATGGATACTGATCAACTTTCTGTTTTGGCTTCACTTTCGAACGCACGCACAAACATATATATCGTCATTATATTGGCTCGATTTACTCACTTTGCACTTGCCGTTTTGTTTATATTTAAGTTATCAACTAGTGACATTAGTGAACTATCCAAGTCGCCGGTAATTATCTTCCCAGTTCCAGCCGGTGGCTGCTGCTGTTGCTGCTGGTGCACTTGCTGCTGATGTTGCTGGTTGTGTTGCTGCTGTTGTAACGCTAGAATCGAACTGCTATTGCTGGAGTAACCTGTGGCGACAACGTTCATTTGATTGCTGTTGTTGTTGGCTGAGGCAGGCTTGAGAACATCGCCCAATGCATCGAAGCCTTTGATATATGTGTACATTTCAGACGATATGGTGTTTGTTTAAGGATAGCCATAGCCAATGAACCGTTTTAAGCAGACATTTATACACAGAGACAAACACATTGGATATATGTATATATAGTAGATAGCGTTAACAATGAATCCGATGATCCCAGGGTATTTATTTTTGATGTTTGTTGAGTTAGAGTTGATTTTGTTTGCCGTGGAGATTTTTTATTTCGGTTTTAAATGTTTTTTATTCATTTAGTTTTTCATTTTGCCAGCGTAATTATAAAACACACAAATATTTTTTAGAGTTTTATAAAGATTGAGTGTTCAAATATGGATTTGTGCCACCAACATTAACATGAGAAAATGTGAGGTTGTTTTTTAGTTTTGATATTTTTGTTTTTACGTTCAGTACATAAGAACATAAGAGAGAGAAAAAGAGAAAAAATAACATTTACAAAATAAATAACATGAATTTGCATTGTTTATATAACTATTTGGAATTTTTTGATTTCAAATTTTTGGCATAGGACTATTAATAGGTTGTTATCTACAGATACAAGAAAGATGGTAAGATTATTTACAAAAGCAACCCAAAGCACAATATGAAATTTTAGCTTAGGTGATATTGAGGCACATGGTTAATATGATAAAATTGGTTTAAATTATATACAATATTTGGTTTTGCGACAGTAAACAAATGTTATAGAAAAAATCTTTTCAGAAAGTTATAGGAAAATTTCCGACTCAAATAGCAAAAAGAGAATTTGACATTAAACTAACTTCTCCTAAATGCATAGATTCTTTTACCGAAATATCACACAGAAATTAAAATTGGAATACAATTAAATTATAGTTATCACATTTAACATTCACAAAAATCATTTTTTTCTTAAATAGTTTCAATAAGAAAGACATAAACTAATAGGATATAAACTAAAGCAAAATTTTGATGTCAAAGGACAACAACGCAGCATTTTTTGTCAATGACAGAACGATTTCATAATCGAGTACAGACAATTAAAATGGACAAAATAGCTACAAAACACGAGCAGACAACAGTGGGCAAAGCGTGTTCTGTTTGGTGTGGATGAGCATCTGTGACACAGGACAACGCTCAGAGGATCTTGGATGCTGAGAGAGAAAATTTGGTGTCTGCTGCAGCACAACAAGCCAGTGACGGAGCAAGCTTTGTACAGAAACAAAGCACGCGGAGAAAGAGATGCTTGAGGTTAATGGATTTTGTTTTCGTATTCGTTTTCGTCGTGGGACGGCGAAGGTTCACCTGGTGGAAACTGAGCTGCTGCTGTCGTGCCTGACATGGAGGGCGGCAATAGCGCTTGCTGTTGCGGCAATTGCTGCCGGTGTTGCGGATGCTGCTGTAGTTGCAAATGCTGTTGCTGCTGCACATATAATGCCGCTTGCTGTTGTTGTTGCACCTGTTGATCCATGAAATTGATATTGTTGCCAAAGGGTGCACCCGCAGCAACGAGTGGAACTTGGGGCAACGACATGTCATCGAAAAATGGATTTGGCATCGACATCGACGCTGTGTGATTCAACGCAAACATTTACAGGATAATCATTAAAGTAATATAAAAAATTATAATTATTAAATGATCGAATATTATTATCAAACTAACATTGGGGATCACGTAAAACGGAAACGAGTTCTATAGTCATCACGCATAATTATTTTAAGGGTCTTTAAAAACCCTCTTAAAATTTACGAAAGGTACACAAAAATGTTCTAGCCTGGTGTAAACGTTGCTTTCAAAGGCTTATAAAATACCATGCTAAAATTTATTTCAGGTTAGTTTAAACACACCAAAATGGTATTTAAGTTGCCTTAGCAATTGTATAACTTCAATCAATTAGTCAACTTAATTGAAGATAGTTAGTAATAAAAAAGCGTTTCGTTTGTGATTGCGTATTAGGTATTCAAATTTGTGTTCTTAGGATTACATTATAGCTTGCAGATAGGAATGAATGAAGACTGTCATGAAGGAACTTACCTGCTGGTTCCGTGTTACCAAAAACGGATGAGAAATTACTATCGGAAACGAAAGTATTTGTAGCAGCAGCGGAGGAAACTGAAGCGCCATTAAAACCTATGTTTTTTTTTTTTTTTTTATATTTTTGTTGGTTTTGTATTCAGTATTTTTGGGTGTTGTGTGGGCGGTGGACGGTAGTCGTTGACGTGAATTGGAAGATTAGCGATTGGTTTGGTTTTCGAGGAGTTGTTTTTGGTATCGTTATCGTTGTCGTAGTTGTCGTTTTTGTTTCGGGTTGGAAAAAAACAGTGATGAAAAATAAAGAGTAACAATACATTAGACAAGAATTCAAAAGAAATAAAAACTTACAAAAATAACTAAGGTAAATAACTAAATCGATAAAAAATATTTTAATATGATTACAAATATGGATAAAATGGTGCATGAAAGTCTTGTGCAAACATACGGCTAGACCGGAGTGAAATAGAGTCAGACAGAAAGTGAGGGGCGTCTAGAGCGCCGGAAAAGTGCGCTCCTCATAGCTCTGATTTTTACGGGTACGACAATATAAACATGTAGGATCACTACATTTACACACCGACTTATACCTATGTACAGCACAAAATAAACGTAATTTAAATCATAATCGCTACTTGAGAACTTAGGATAAAATAATAAGAAAATTATAACATGCTACCATTATTATGCATCCACAAATTATTGGCATTGAGTGCAGCACCTGTGGCTCCTGAAGCGGCAGCTCCGCCGCCGCTGGCTTCAAACATGTCAGCAAAAGGATTGCCCAACTGCAGCAGATCGTCTGAGGCCTTGGTGGCTGCTGCAGCAGCAGCGGGCTGCGCCGACGCGGCACCGAACAGATCAACTATCGGCTGGCCAGCCTGCGCGGCTGGTGGCGACGATAGAAATGGATTTGTTAGTGCAGCGCTAGCGCCAGCACCGCTGCTGGTCGGCGACGATACCTTAGACTAGCAAAAAAAACAGGTATATACATTGATTAAAAACACATTTTCGATAAGTAATGCAGCTCAGATCACCTTGTACTGGTTCATGGCGGCCTCCTCCTCGGCAAGCACCTGGGCCTTAAGCTGCTCGTCAATGCCATTGGTGGTATCAAATTTGCTAGAAGCAGCTGCAGTACCAAATGCCGAGCTGGTAGAAGAGAGTGCAGAGACAGCGGATTTTACATTGCGCTGATTGCTAATGATTGTCAGGCATCAAAAACCACAGGCGAGTTACAAACCAAGGAAAATTATAGAAATAAAAGAATAAAACACAAAAATTAATAATCAATAATATATTAAAGAAAAAAAATTCATGAAAATAATCGACTGTAGAAATAGATTCAAATTTTTGAGAAAATACAATACAACATTGTTAAGAAGAACAAAACTGGAATTTCTGTACTTATATTCAAAATATTGAACCGGTAACTTTGGATTTTAAACACTTTTTATACCCGTTACTCGTAGAGTAAAAGGGTATATTGTATTCGTGCAAAAGTATGTAACAGGTAGAAGGAAGCGTTTCCGACCCTATAAAGTATATATATTCTTGTTCAGGATCACTAGCCGAGTCGATCTAGCCATGTCCGTCTGTCCGTCTGTCCGTCCGTATGAACGCTGAGATCTCGGAAACTATAAAAGCTAGAAGATTGGCATTTTGCATGCAGATTCTAGGAGTTCCTACGCTTTATTTCAAAAGGGTGCCACGCCCCTCTAACGCCCACAATCGCTTATATACGATTTTAAAAATTTAAATATTTCGGAAAAGTAAAAATGCAGTTTTATTGTGTTTATCAATACCTATCGAAATGTAGAAGAAATTTTCCAAATCGGACCATTCGTTGAAAAGTTATGCGTGATCAAAGTTTCTATCTCCATCTCCCTCGCACTCCCTTTACCTGAGTAACGGGTATCTGATAGTCGGGGCACCCGAGTATCTACAACGATATCCCTTTGTCTGTCTATCTTTAAAAAAAAAAGGATCTTAGAAACTATAAAAAATAAAGTAATTAGGCAAATGAATTTATACTACACTACGCTATTATTTGAAACTGAATTTGACAAGCTATTTTGTTTAAAATAAATAAATATTGAAATTAATGTTTACCAACTATAAGTCAAAGAAAATAAAACAAATGAAATCGAGAACGGAAGCTAACTCGGCCAACCGAAGAAATAGGAGAAGGAAGAAGGAGAGCTCAAATTACGATTCGAAATGTTGTCAGAACCTATTTTTTACCCTGCTAACAATTTGTTGTTTAATGGGAACAACAACAACTCAATTGAGGTTATCAAAGACTAGCATCTTTTCTTAAGCATATTGTTGTACGACTCTCTTGCACAGTAGCACAATAATCCCTTTTATACCCTTGCAGGGAGTATTATAATGTCTGTCAAAAGTTTGCAACGCAGTGAAGAAGACATTTCCGACCCTATAAAGTATATATATTCTTGATCAGCATCACCAGGAGAGTCGATCTAGCCATGACCGTCTGTTCGTCCATCCGTCCGTCTGCCCGTCCGTCCGTCAATTTCTAAGCAAACTAGTCCCTCAGTTTTAAAGCTATCTGCTTCAAACTTTCCCAAAAGTTGTCTTTCTGTTGCATGTAGTATATAAGACGGAAGGAGCCGGATCGGGCGACTATATCATATAGCTCCAATAGGAACAATCGAAAAATAAATTTTAAAAAGTATAACTTTTTTGTTTTTAGCTTCATGTTTTTTGTAATATAGGCAAAGTATATAAACTTCGGCTTGTTTAAAGTTCAAAATAATTGCAAAATATGAGTAAAAGACTACAATGAAAAGAAGCGTAATACTCTTGGACCAGATCAACAAACCTTGATGACTGTGTGGGCGTGTTGGCTGCGGAAACTTTGCGACCCTCCAATGTGGCCAAATGCTGTTCCAGAGCATCCAGCAATGAACTGGGCGCCTTTGTCAAATCGGGAATATCGCCTTTGTCAATGCCCACATTCTGTAATCAGAAAATGAGGGAATGTATATTTGGAAACATTTTACTGAAAAGAGTTACTAACCTCGGCCACTTTAAGAAACTCCCCAACACGGTCCATGCGTACCAAAAACTTCTTGTAGAGGTCCAATGCATCGCGCGCATGTTTCTTGTTCATATCAAAGTACTTCTCAAGCAAATTAATGATGCCATCATTGTAGCAAGCAAACAGGCGTATGAGATCGCGAAATAGGAGCATAAAGCTCATATTGATAACACCTGAAATGAATCATACTTATATAAAAAGCATTTAAAAAGCAAAAAAGATTAAAACATGCCATTGGACAAATCATTGGACTGACAGTCAAACTCCAGAAGTGCATCCAGTTGTGCCTGCAAAACTGGCAATGTCTTCAGAAGTTTTTCTGCGTTCATGCTGCGCAGCGAACCTTCCTCTTTGCTAAAAAATAGATTACGAATCAAATCAATTAGATCAAAACTATATACGATGTGGCTTAACATACCCTCGCTTAACTTTGCAAAAGTCGAAGGCCATGGCTCTATAGGAGAGCGATTTCTCATTCAAATACTTGGCGTAGCGCCGAATGAAGGGCGACATATCGTAACCTGTTTATTGGAAAAATATTAATGAATGTTCTCTATATATATATATAGGTCACACACATTTTAGGCAGTGTCAAATACGAAACTTAAAAACAAAAAGCCTGATGGTTAGTTAATTTTGATTTCATATTTAGCTTAAACGAATTTTAGTAATAACCAGGAAAAAATACAAACACTATAGCCCAATAAAGAAGAAGTTTCAGCCAAGTGCTAATAGCTTCTGTATTATACTCACCCATTCTGCCACCCGGAACGCCCATGCCACCATCTGTATAAGGTTTAATTTTTTTGATTTTGAATATTTAGTTTGGATAATTTGATTTATTGTTTGAAGTTTTTGTTAGCCAGCATATAGTGTGCAATATGTGGGTCAGTAAGCGCCGCAATTCGGTATTAATTATTTTTGTTTAGAAATTGTTGTTAATGAAATAAAAGCCAACGTTCGCGCAGCATTTACATGAATTGAAAGAGAGAATGAAGGGGGATTATCAAAAAGTAAGCATTAGTTTTTATTCTTTAAATAGTCACTCGATCAAATTGTTGATGGGTATGAAAAACATTTTAGGGGATTTGAAAGGGAAATTTCATTATACCTTGCACAGTTCCTTTGTCCAGAAAGGAGCTGAGATTGAACGTAGAATTGCTTGAAGCCAGATATTGCATAAAACGCTGAAAGATTAACAAAAAGTGAATTAGAAACTCAATTAATTAATTAAAATATAGTTAATAATAGTTTTTGTAAAATATTCTGTTTTGTCAGGTCTTAAACAACTCCTATATTATACAAATAACAAGAGAGAACGCTATAGTCGAGTGCCTCGACTATTAGATACCCGTTACTCAGCTAAGCAACTTAATATATATATGAATTTTTTATGTTTTTCGCCGCTCGAATTAGCACCTTGGCCAGCTGTTCCAAAGTCATCCGTTAGATGGCGCTATTGTATTGCGCCATCTACCCCAAGGCATTGGTACCACGGGCCATGAAAGGCGGAAATGTAGGCGCTAGCCAGGCTTAAGCGTTTAATGGGTTTTAGGGCGTTAGAGTGGGCGTGGCAAACTTTTATTAGGCCAATCGATAGGTATTGACGAAACAAATACATATCAATTAAAATTTTCATAATAGCATCAAAACTGTGGCCACAGCTTGTGGCTTGTGGGCGTCAGAGGGGGCGTGGCACCATTTTGAAACAAACTTGCGCTGCGTAGGAACTCCTAAAATCTACATGCAAAATCCCAATCTTCTAGCTTTTATAGTTTCCGAGATCTTAGCGTTCATACGGACGGACAGACAGACGGACAGACGGACATGGCTAGATCGACTCGGCTAGTGATCCTGAACAAGAATATATATATACTTTAAAGGGTCGGAAACGCTTCCTTCTACCTGTTACATACTTTTGCACGAATACAATATACCCTTTTACTCTACGAGTAACGGGTATAAAAATAACACATTCAAATTATTACAGTGATACAACATTATACAGTGATACAAAAATGAATAATGAAATCGACGTTTTTTTAATCGGCTGTGTTTCAAAACTTAACAAAATAAAAATATTTTTATTTTTAGTCCTGAAAAATTAACAAGCATGGTAGACTTAAGCTAGCAAAAGCAAATTTTGGGGGTGTTTTTGTCAAAGAACCCCGATCTTTTTAAACTTTAAAGTATGGACTAACCATGCAATCCACAAGTTTATCAAAAATCTAACGAAAAATGGAAATACCATGCGGCTTAAGCTTTTAACAATAACATTATACAAGGAATTTTACTCATCAATTCTTTTCATTAAAGGAACAAATTTTTAGGTCCTCTTTAGCATTAGGCAACATTGCACTATGGGGTTTTTGACCTGTTTTTGTGGCATTAATTAATAACTCGGTCAGTTTTGGAGATATCGACATGAAACTTTACCAATCATCATTATTTGTCCCTAGGCACATATAGTGTGAAAATCGTTCGGATCAGGAAACAATATCCTTTAGCTCCCATAGGAACGATTGGTTAAAACTAAAAATAAATTAATAAAATTTAAGGAGCTGAAATTTGTTGCTCTATGCCTATAAAAGTGGATAATAATAAGTGCAACAAAAGCAAAAAGAAAAATTCCATCAAACTCAAAACTCATCGGCAGCCACAGGCACATATCGACTATCAATTCGCCAGTTTGTAGGCAAAATGATTCGAATTTGTCCAAATTGACGGGCAACTGACAGGACAAACATATAAAAATGATCCTCATATTATAAATAATTTGTTCATCAAACATTGTATTGCCTTTTCTTGCTCAAGCCGGCCCTTCTCGCTATTCCAAACAGCAACCAAGTCGGCGTTGGAGAAAGTGAGGTTATCTAAGAAAATTCAAATTGCACCAATAGTGCGGAAAAGTGCACAATAAGACTAACAGCTTTTTGCTCAGAATTGACAATGCTACAACATACACTTGGACGCACTGCAAAATAATGCAAAACTCCTTTTTAAAATCCTATCTAAAGTTGAAATTTGTTTCTAAAATCCAACTTAAGATGCATTTATAAAATTAACAAAAGTTAGTATAAACACGCACAATTTAAGCAATTAATAACATTTAACATATAGTCGAAACCTGGGAAATCCATATTCAAGAGTTGATTTTAGTGTTTGTTAAGTTTTATGCGAACAAATGAAAATCAAAAACCACGGCAATAAATGTACAAACTTGGCGTGCGTGCTTTGGATGAAACAGCTGACTTTACAGCTGTTATGCTAACATAAAACTTTTAAATATTAACATTTTGAGTTTAAAGCATAATAGTGTTATGTTTTCTTAATACGTACACACAAATTTTATTCCAATTGGAGCATTTTTAAAAAATGGGTTAATGCCAGATAAAGTGGTCATTTACCCCATAGTGCATTGTTGTCAAGAGTTGACTTTTATCTCCACAACCATGGATTTTCTTAAGCAGCATTTTTTTATCACCCTAATTGTTATACCCTTGCAGAGGGTATTATAATTTTGGTCTAAAGTGTGCAACGCAGTGAAGAAGACATCTCCGACCCTATAAAGTATATATATTCTTGATCAGGATCGCGTCCTGAGTTGATATAAGCATGTCCGTCTGTCTGTTTCCACGCGAACTAGTCTCTCAGTTTTAAAGATATTGAATTGAAACTTTGCACACACCCTTCGTTCCTTTGCACGCAGTATATAAGTCGGAACGGCCGGGATCGGCCGACTATATCTACATATCCGCCATATAACTGATTGATCGGAAATTCCATAACTTTGGTGTTTGTAAAGTTAGGAAGTTAAGAATGCATCAAATGAATAATTTTGGAGAATATTACTTACAGAATATTCTGCAAGGGTATATCAACTTCGGCTCCGCCCGAAGCTAGCTTTCCTTTCATCTTAATTTTGATGTTGGGAATGCCACTACTTTTCTTTGTGTGTTTTCTTTGAATTCTTTGAGAAAGATGATACATATATAAATACCAAAAAGATTGCTCTAAATAAATAGAGGCATAGAACAAATAACAAACGACGATAAGGGTTTTCAGAGGGCGGACATACATATAGAGTGATTCGCAAGTAAAAATCTAACTTTAAAAAAAAGGGAACAAAATTTTAAACCGAATAAAACGAATTTAAATAAAATTAAACCAAATAGATTACCTCATTAAACGCTTTAATGAAAGTAAAAAATTAAAATAAAATATCGACAATGAAGTACGCCCCTAATACGCTTTACACAAACAGAAGATACAGATACAAATACAAACCTCATTGCCATATGCCATGAGATGATGTGTGGTTATCAGCGACTTGTAGACAACGACCCAATTGGCGTTCTGGGAGCGCTCGATAAGTAAATTGGCAAGATGAGGTATCGACACATTCGGTTCGTTAGTGCAGTGCACCAAATCTGAAAAAGAATAAATTTTGAGTACGCTTATAATAATAAAATACCATTCACAAAAAATAAAAAATAATTATACAGTCACTGCTATAAAAGAAGGAGCAAAAACTTAATTGACTTTGTTATTTTCGGAATATAGCAAACTTCGGCAAGTCAAAGATTGTATACACTTGCAGTTAGTGCAATCGATTTATATGCCTATATTACTAAAAACAATAAAGCTACATATGTCGATTTAACGCTGCATTTTGCCATCATTTCTATGTCAGCTTATTTTTATTGATGTTTGATTTTGATTCTGATATAGTAAATAATTACTACATCTCAAAGAAATCTTTTAACAAATAGAAAAAACAGCAAAAAAAAAATTATTTTTTGTATCCGGCTTCCAAAAGAAAGACAACTTTTGGGAAAGTTTCAAGCAAATAGCTTTAAAACTGAGGGACTAGTTTGCGTATAAACGGACGGACGGTCGATCAGGCGGACATGGCTAGATCTTTATAGAGTCGGAAATGTCTCCTTCACTGTTTTGCAAAAACAAATAGAACACGTCACGCGATGATCTACGACTGAGATTGGGGTGTAAATTAAAAAAAATAATGGATTTAAAAAATTATTTGAAAAAAATTGTGTTTGAATCTAGCTACCGAACCAAATTCAGGATCCGCCAATGAAAGTATTTTTTTGATCTTTTTTGTACCACCAACAACATATTTCGGTAACTTCAGTTATTTCATTTTGTTCAACTCAATGATGTCTGACCAAAAATTCCCTCAGCAATTTAACCTAATACATTTTTTCGTTACATCGTGCGGTTCATATTCTTTTGGTGGTTGTACCATGCTTAAAATGCCCTCGATATTATAAACAGAACAATAAATTATTAAATTGTGCGCAACTGCCATAAATTTAATCTTCTTGTTTTGTGCGGCCCATTCCATTATCGGTCACGACTCTTAGTTGTTGGCTTATCTTCGTCTCTTTTCAACCGACATTCAAGCTAAAAACTCAACTCAAATCATTTAAGGGACGGAAAAGTGTCGATGATAAGAGCTGAAACCCATTGCAACTAGGTTCCCCTCGAAACGATTTTTTATTTCAGTTGAAAAGTTTTTGTCGCAAAACGATTTGAGGGGCGTTGCACAAGCCAGATCAGATATTTCACGGTATTTTTCTTCAATTTATTTAGAAGAGCTGACGGGCGACGCCAACCAGTGATTCACTTATACATAAATAAAAGCAATTTCAATAAACGGCAAATGTGGAAAATTGATTGGCCGTTGTGAACAAGTGAATTTAACACAAACACAGTGTGTTGCCGCTATGGAGTAAACTTTAAATTTACGGGTTACTAATATTTTTATTGGTTTGCTGACGGTTTAATATTTAATAAAGTAATTGCTGGTACTGACACTTAATTTTCTTATAATCTTTTAGTTCTGTAGCAACAATTGCGTTTAAATATTTAGATATTTACTTATGTATTGTAATGTAGTATTTAAAATATGTTTAAAATATTTCAAGCATAACAATTATTTAAATATAGTTTAAAGAAAATTATCTTTTAAGATCCGTAAAAATAATTTGTAATAATAATTTATTTTAATCGTTGAGATTTTCGGGAGATGCAAATCCTAAGGAGGAAATATTATTAATATAATTTTTAATATTTTATTGATATTGAAGCCTCATTTAAAGACAAATTGAATTCAATTATCATTGGTTTATTGTTCAATTACCATCCGTCCCGAATATATATAATTAATCTACTGTAGTTGGATATGAAAGCCAGTTGATGCTATATTTTAATACCTATTGCCCACTTGTGTTGTTGGTTAAAACGATCCTGTTCGTTCAGGTCGGTTTCTAGTTCTTTAGGTGATTTTGTTTCCCAATTCCCAACTGGTTTTATTTTAAACCCGAAAGTCGTTACCAAAAGAAAATAGAGAGAACAGATAAAACAAATACATTTCATACAGGTCTTCTACCTGTCGGGAGCCTATTAGGTGTACAGATCGGGTTTAATCTAAGTAGTGTTTTGAATGACGTTTTGATGAATCCAATTTTGAAAGTGTATCATGCGTATGAGACACGTAGCATATGTGACACACAATTTAAACTTATTAATATGTTAACGTTGACACATGCCAATTTGGCAGATGAAATACATTGTTTATGTAGCAAGTAACGCCCCATGTTATTATTGCCCTATTTTATGCCCATTTACTAGTAGCTGTTGCTGATGACTCATCATAAAAGTTTTGCAGACAAGCAAAATAAAAGGGGGTCACCATGCGAGTAAATCTAACCAACAAAACAGATACCAACGGGACTGTCATAAAATATTTGGCTTATTCGATTTAAAAAAAAAATAAAGTTTGAAGCAAATCTATCGAATTAGAGAAAAGGCTTGTGCATATATTTAGCATACAATGACACCATAACAACCAGTGCTGCCAGTTTAGCTTTTTTCCCGTCAAATCTGATTTTTTTCAAAGTCGAAATGCGGGAAGAATTTAGGAATTGCGGGAAGCGGGAATTCTGTATTTTTTAAAAAGCAGATGGCTTTTTTCCGCTTTTTTTAATGCTGCCACAAAATTTATGAATTCATGATCTACACCCCAAAAAGTATAAGCAAAATTGCCGTGATGTTTTGTTGAAAAGCGACGAATTCAAGGCATGGCTTCGCAGCGATGACACTGACGAGAAAAAAGTTTATTGCAGCAATTGCTAGATCGAAACAAACATGTTGTACGATAGCGAAACTAATGATATTCGCGACGAATTAGATGATTTGCTAAACATCTTATAAATAACAAATTTAAAAAAGATTAAAAACTAAAAAAATTGTTTGCGCTTTTTTCTGATTATTTTCAGCTTTTTTTTTCTTTCTCTCCAGTTAAAAACAGTTTTTTTTTTTCAAAACTTGGCAGCACTGATAACAACAATCGCTGCTTTCGTAGGCGTTTTAAGCCATTCAAAGCTCCTACAACCACACTTGCAGCCGTGGGAAAGTGACGTAATGTTAGAGAGAGAACGCTGAGAGAAAGAGATGGCGACGACAATCAATGACGAACGGAGTCCACAAACAGCACCAGCTGAGACACAGGTGCAATTGTGGGTGGTGGAGCTCTGTGAACCGTAATCAGTGGCTTCTTTTTCAGACAACTTTGTTATTTATCTCTAAAAAAACACGTGAGGATGGAGTGGGAAAGCTAAGAGACTCGAACTGGTTGTAACTGAATGAGTATTTGTTTTATTTTTGCAATGAGTGGTAACGGATGTAATTGCACATGGAGAAACTTATGCAAAACTCAAACAGTCACCTTTTCGTATTTTCTAAATAAACTACATCTATTTTAGGAAGTTAAAAAACAATGAAATCGTTCTTTTTAACATAAATAGTAGTAGTTTTTTAAACATTTTACTTGTTTAGTTTTCCGTTTAATAGTATTAAGTTATTTGATGTGCCATTAAAATTTAGAAATGAAAATTGTTTGCAATTACAATTTTAAACCATTAATTTTTTAGAATTAAAACCAATACTTAATCTGTAAATGTAAAAATATCAGAATAAAAACTCATTGCAGACATTGACCCAAATACATATATAACGGTAGTTTTCAGCCTTTTAAATCGGCGTAACTATTTCATAAAATAAAGGATATATTTGTTATGTCCATTAATACCCCCAAAAAATGTTTAATTATGTTTACGCTTGGCGCTTACATTTGAGCCTTTCATTTCATTTGCAAATAAGTAGGTAAAACAAAAAAATTATTATTACTATTGTAAAAAAAATTTATTATTACTATTGTAATAATTTTTTTTTGGTTTGAGTAATGGAAGTTAGACTGTACAAGTTTCTTTCGAGGTTGAGGGATACATTTTCCCATAAAACACTGTAACTTTATCAAGGCTTTGGGGTATTTCTCCGTGTGCTAACCAGGAAATGTAACGGTGATTTTACGCAACGCGGGATTATGAGAGCAAGAGCATGGGAGAGAGATACTTACAGTCCAAATGCTTCTTCTTCGGGCCAATGCATTCCTCCGTGGTGGCCTTGCAAACGGACTTGGCGAGTCCTTGGCCCGCTAAGCTGTGACGGGCTGCAAGCAGCCTGTCGTTGATCGTTTGCCCTGCCATGGTCATGATGAAGCTGTTGTTGTTGTGTTTCCTCTTCTTTCACCCGCACACTGACTTTTATTTACTTGATTAATTTAATTATGCACCCAAGGAGCAGACCACACGAACACACACTCACACAACGAAAGAGAGGGAGAGACAGAGACACACACACGTATACGCGAGCGAGGGAGAGAGAGGTATTGATTGATTGAGAATATTTCCAACAGGAAAATTCTTATACTCGAGCTTCAGGAAAAACTGAACGGTGCACAGTTGTTCGTTACTACGTCACAAGCCCTAAACAATGTAACGCCGCGTTTTATGCGCTCTCTAACCGGTGCCTAACGCTGAAACGCGATTTTTTAATTTTCTATTTTTCCTCTGCCACAAATCGATAATGGCGACTAGGAAGTGGAGCGAGCGAATGAGCAATGTCCTAACGCCTCAGCAAAGTGGGGCTAGTGCTTTATATCGATATTTATTCACGACTTGGGCTGTGAGGTATCGATTGCAAAATAAAATACCATATAAAACAAAAAAGTAGGATTAAAAACATCGCATCTTACATTAAACGAAATAATTAAGCCACATTAATTTCGTATTAAACATTAAATAGCTTTAAAATTTGTTTATGAGTCAGTTTCCAAGATTGTTTTAAAGCTTAGGAAATCGCAAATTAATATGGGGAATTTCAAGTCGAGTGACAAATCAAGATAATACACTGCCCTTTCAAAATAGCTAAATGTGACGGAAAAGTAGCCAAACTCACAACCCGACAACGTAACATAAATGTTATTAAGCTGGCTTGTAGGATAAGTCCCTTTTTTTATTTCAAGTAGTCGGTCATACTGGTCATTAAAATAAATAAAATTATACTAAAAAACAGTAGTTAGCAGAATCAGCAAGAACGTAATAAATTTGTACGATGTTGAATGGACAGATTGCACACAGTTATCTGGAGAACTCGTGCACGCTGCTGATACCCCGCCCGCCTACAGCTAATAAGTCCTTAAAGTCGACACAGCTAGTAGCAGCTGCTGCTGCTTCTTCTTCCGCTGCCGAGGAGCATGGCCAAGGGTCGGCAGCGGGGGTAGGGGAGGCAGGAGAAGGCGGCGCGGAGGCTGTGCATGTGGATCGCATAAGAAACTGCGATATATTCGTTGACTCGCACGATCTTTACTTCTACGCAGACGTCAAGCTGTACAAGTGAGTCACTCCAATCTGGTACGCCTACGCGAAATTCCAGCGATATCATTACGCCCTTCCATTTCCTTTCTTCGAAAGATTTCATAGCCGCCGCACTTTCGACCTGCGGGAGCTGAAGACGCTGCTGATTAAGTACAACACAGCGGAAAAGCACTACCAGATCTGCTTGCGGTGTCTGCCCCTCACAGCGGGTGCACAGGAAGGATCAGGGGGTGGGGGTGGAGGTGTGGGCTCGGGCGATGCAGCCAAGCCGAAGAGCGGGCGCAAGGATTATATTGCCACTTTTCTGCACCTGCCCACTCTAGCCGACGGCACCAGTACCCTTTTGCCGGACAAAGAGCCCCTAGTCCAGGAATGGAAACTAAAACGCATCACCGATCAGTGCCAACTGCAGCTCGACGGCAACGAGCGCACCTACAAGCTGACTAACCATTTTGGTTATGGCTACGCCAGCAAATACAGTGGTCCGCTGGACACAAGTGAAGTGCGTTTTCTGGTTTGGACTTTTCACCAACATAAACTAACCCCAGTCGATTTTCCAGCTGGATAGGGCCACCTGTCGCGTGTCGGAACCGCATCGGATGAGTCCCATCCAAAGACGCCAGGAGCGTGTGGTCGACGAAATGAAGCGCTTCTCGCGCGAACAGTACAAAATGAACTTTGTGGAGCTACAGGTACCGTCCGGTCACCAAAATCCTCTGCGCTACAAGCCGAAAATCTACGAGACTTCCATGACGCAGGAGCAGGCGCATCTATTGCACAACATCAGCCGGGAGCAGGCGCGAGAACAACAGCCGTTTGACATTCTGCACCAAAACGAGATCGATTGCGGGCTAATTAGCATTTTGCTGGCCATTTGCTATGATGTGCGAACGACCAACAATGAGGCGACGTGTGAGTCTGGCTGGACGCGCAGCATCTTATGCCCGCTGTACTGCTACTTTGAGCAGTTCGACAACTACCGGGACGTCCTTGTGTCCTTTTTGCGGCGCATGATCACGTACCCGCTCTATCGAAATTTCGAGCTGGGCCGCCAGTGCGTACGAGATGCCATCGAAGTTCTAAAGGGCGGCCGCAACTGGCTGATTAATCAGCTACTACTGACGCACCAGCAGTTTGCCGGCGGAGAACCGAGTCGTGATAGCTTCAACAGCTACTACTTGGAGGACTACATCCGATATGTGACCAGTCCAAGCGCCTGCAGCGATGAACACCTGCGCCTGCTGGCCCGCAACCTAAAGAACGTGCTAATGGACGTGAACAAGCGGCATCTGGGCCTAGGAGTGACCGAGATTGAGACTGAGCTGATCAAGGAGCTGATGCAGGAGATGCATATTGAAACGGGCAGCGAGGGCTCCTCACCGCAGCAGCAGGGCCATGCGGACGATGACTTGGACCTGGATAACGACGCGTCTGGCCAAGAGGACGAGACTACGACTGATGACGACAGTGTCATAACCGACTCCTTCGATAGCATGGATATGGACATGCGACTAATTGAGAACGAAATTGTTTATGAGGATGACGAGGAGGACGAAGAGGACGAGGACGAGGATGAGGATGGGGCAGACGAGGATGACGACGACAGCAGTTCCTCCACCACCACCAGCAGCGAAGCAGAAGGTAACAGCGTCATCGAGCAGTGCAGTAATAGCGAGACCGCTGCCAGCATTAGCACCAGCACCAAGTAATAAGAAACTTCTCCCGAGCCTGGCAAGTCCTGCTCCTGCCTTGCCCAAAACAAACAAGCAACACAACCAACTTAATGTCAAAGAACGGAGGCTAAACAGTGATTACTTTTAAAATTAAAAAACAAAAAACAACCAAGCAAACGATGTAAATTTACACAAAAAACAATCCAAAAATCTACTTAAATCTTAACTGTACAATAATTTAATGAGACGAAAACTCATGCGAAAAGATATTTAAATATTTTTTCCCCTTTGCTCTACAATAACTTCGATTATAATTACACACACAAGAAAATCAGAACTTTAGCATTTAGTGTGGCATTAGAATACGGAACATTTGAATTTTGAATTCTGAAAAGCGAAATCTAGTTGTGCATTTTGTATATACATCTATAATTATATAGATATCGATATTGTTGGTGCTGCAAGCAAAGAAAACAAATAAACAAAATAAAATAAAATGGAAATGGAAAGCAACCCCAAAAATTACATTTTGGGCCAAAGTCATGTACGAGTTCCCAGTTAATGTTGTATACATGTCATTGAAGTCGATACAAAAAATCAAGAATGAAAACTAATAAAATGAAAATACCTATTTTTTTATTAAATGTGGCATTAAAGTCATATATTTTTTTGGACTGTGAATATTGGTATAGAAAGTATCTGGATAAATACATCATTATTTGTATATGTGTTGCATGTTTTTCAAAGACAATTGATGAGTGATGTCCGATGCTTCTAGATAAATGAATCGTTCCTCTGAATAATATATAAACACATATTAAAATCTACTTAAAAAAATTAGTTTTTTTTAATTTCTAATAATTTGTTTTTTAAGTCGAAATCAGTACAAATTCCTTTTCAGAAAACATATATAATAAGTCAAAGTAGACAATTGATAAAATAATTTATTCCTTAACCTTCAAAGGCAAGCAAGTCGCTTAATACTATAGCTAAAGATTAGTAGGATATTTACTCTCAACTAAATTTTTGTAGTGCATGAACAAAAAATTAATTTTTTTCTGCTACTTTATTAATAAGTAACAGCGATAATTTCTGGAAGACATAAGCTGACTTATTATTTTACTGATCCTGGGCTACTTGCAGTAGTTATTCTACCCTGCAAAGCGCTTACCATGCCAAGATGAGCGAAAATGCTTTTCCTTGGGAAAAACCAATTGCTTACAATATTCCTTTAGATAGTCGAACCGAAAAATAGTTGTATTTAATGTTTTCTATATTGCAATCATATTCAAGTCCCAAAATCGTTAAAAAAATTTTTTAGCTTTTTTAAAAATTTCTTATAAACTTAGTTGTCAAAAAACGATTTTGCGAAACAAATTGATAGATTTTTCAAAATGCTGAAGTTAGCTTCCTGTCAAGATAATAATAATAAAATAATACACGACTTCTACATATAGCCGGAAAATTAAACATGTGCTGATAAGGTCCGATCGAAACCCATGGAAGTACATATTATATTATTCGTTGGTTACGGTAAAATTGCGGTAAAAGTATGTAAGTGAAAATTCCGAAAATTGGAATTGATTGGGCCGGTGCGTCAAAAAGTAAAAGTTTTTTTGCTGCTTGAATTCTGGTTAAAAATACGAGGACTTGCTAAAAATTCAAGTCAATATAACACACATTTTTTTCTGTCTTTTTGAAAAACTTGTTAGTTCAGCGGAAAACCAAAAATAGACAAACACAACGAGAAATAAAATTTGGAAAATTTTGTCGACTTTTAGTTAAAATGTAGTTGTTTTAGATAATATTTTATTTTTGTTTTAGCAGCAAGAGCATATAAACTTTAGCTTGCCGAATTAAATCGTTGTTTTGCGATTCATTTCAAAATGAATTATGTTTTTTCTTCTGCCAATTAAACAGTTCGACATAATTTAAAATAACATATTCTATAAGTTTTTATTATCTTTTCTTTATTTATCGATACACACATGCATATGCACATATATTTAGGTTTTACAAGCTAATTAAATATTTATGGACTGTTATTTAAAGAACACATCACTGAGCCAAATATTGCTGTTGTTGCTTTTTCAGCTGATGCTCACATTGTTGATGGGCCTCTTAATTACGATAAGTGTAAAGCTAAAATTTACAAGTTAAACTAACTAAACTCGTATGCATTTCGAAATCGCTAGAAGAATCGATGCGCCCAGCGAGGCCAATTTAAGTTGTGGAGCTGTTTTCAATTAGTTCTTTCATAGGGTGTCTCCTTCTGTCTCACTCTCTCTCTATTTACACAAGTCACAAATTGTTTAACAAAAGATGTGTGTTTTTAGATTACTTAACCACTACATACAACATGGCGGCCATTCTGATTTGAACAAATTTTTGATCTTGCGCCGGCTTAAGAAAACTGCTTACTCTCCTCTGATTTAATCTGATTGATTCAATATTGTTACTTATACATTTTTACTGACACTGAGTTTTTCCATATCTTATTCATTCAATATTTACAAGAATCTGTTATAAAAATAGTTGTTTGCCGGGCATCGTGTGTCAGTTACAGATCTGAAATTTAAAGATATTTCATTTAAACTTTAGAATCTTTGTGGGGTGTTTGGTTGTACTCACTCATAGTCTCCTGTTGGATTTCCACCTTGTATGAGGGATTATCGTAGGCAGCGTCGCTCTTTCGTGGTGGCGTAATGGAAGCCGTTTGGTGCACTCGTCTCCTGGTGATGATCAACAGCAGGGCCAGAGTAGACATGATGGCCAATGCGGCGATTACAGAAACCACCACAAGGGGGCCGTAGTAATCACCCACGGGTTGGTCCGTGCCCGCGGTCAGGAGTTTGCCTAATAAAAAATAAGGCAAGTAAGTAAAATGGCAATACAATACGCAGAAATTAAGCTTACAAATTAGGCACATATATGATTATAATCTGGGGGATGTCAGCTAATAACACATAAGACTTTAAATAGAATCAATTAGGGTTTGCAATTCTACTTCAAAGATATTTTAACTCAAACTTGTACAAAAATTAAAATGTTTTTGTAAAACTATAGTGAGATGCATAAAAATGTAAACAAACAAATTTGGAACTTAAGTTATACAAATATTAAAATTTTACCAAACATTTTAAATCCCTTTAAGATCCGTTCAAAAAATTGCAAGACTTAAAAAAGAATAATCTTTATAACTCTATTCTACTGTAGCATCCGTGGACCTACCAGTCTTGCCGGGGGTGGCTGGACCACCTGGCTTCGTGATGAAGTTGACTACATTGCTCTTCTTTGTGTTGCCGTTGGTCAGGTACATCTCCAGCCAGAGCCGGTACTTGGTGCCTGGCTTGAGATCCATAATGAGGGTACCAGTGGTGCTGTCCCGCTTGGCCACTTTGAACACACTTGAATCCTCCTTGCCAGCGTCGCTCTGGTAGATGGCTCGATAGATGTGCACGAACTTATCCTCCGGATAGGGCACTCCGTTCCATGAGATCTCCACACTCTGAGTCTTCACTTTAGTGACGTTAACAGTCACATCGAAGCTGTACACATCTACCTTCTGCGCGGTTCGCACCTTGATCATGTGACCGGCACGCATTTCCGCTCCGTGTCCGGCCAGCGGAATGTAGTAGAGTCCGATTTCATAGCCCGTGTCCGGCTGGAGGTTCTGGATGGTGTAGCTAGTCAATGTGCGATGGATCAGCGGCGATGAGGAATAGATCATGCCCGTCAGCTCCTTGTAGCGCAGTTGGACCCCATCGACATACTCCATCTGGTCGTCACCAAGTTTCTTCCACGTCAATTGCAACCAGCTGGAATTTGTTTCGCTGACCGTCAGTTCTGGATCCTCTACGTTCTTGAAGATGTCCTGGAAGTCTGGCCTATAATCGGTGAAAGGAGGTGGTGGCGTGATGGTCCTTTCAGGTGGTGTCTTTACGGTGTACACACTGCTTGTTGGCTGCGAGTTGAGATCGCGAAGAATCAGTGTGATTTTAACCTTGTACAGTGAGTTTGGTTCCAAGCTGGGCAGATCGAACTCCATCTGGGATGTTGCAATAAGGTCCTCGGGTGGTGCAAAGATCTGCTGTTCCCAGGTGGAGGTATCGTTGCTAGGTCCGTTCGAATAGCGTAGCTCCACGCGTCCATGGAGATTCACATAGACCTGAGGAACGGTGAAGACGATGCGGATGGATCGCGGATCGATTGCCTCCAGGGTGTGAACTTCAATGTCGGGCTGCAGGTTGCTAGCTCCTAGTTGTGGAAAATAAATTAAGATTTAATGCTTACTGAATGCTTATAAAGAGATACTTTAATTTAAAATTTACTGTTAAAAAATTAAATCAAGAAAGAGAATGTAGGTAGTATTCAGAAAATGTAATACAAATTTAAGTCGTCGTATTTGGACTAAACTAACCTATAACGCAAACATCTGTTCAATTATCAATTTGTACGAAGAATAATAAGTAATACGTTTATATAGATTCCAATAAAAAAAGGAATAACTTTTCCATACAATTTTAAGTTTTAGGTAAAATGAATTTGTAACTATTTTATTGGGAAATGGGGTAAACGTTTCTACGCTTTTCCCACGCTGATCATCCCTTGCTTATCCCTGGCTTACATTTTAAGTTTCTGTTAGTATTTGTTGGCCCAATATTAATAAACGAGTTTCATTTGGTTATCGCTTGGGTTGCGTATTAGATCAGCTGCAAGCATTTTAGTGATGGATAATCTCTTGTGATAAATGGGTGTGTGGAGCTTATGGCAAACGTGTGCATGCGAGTGTCTGTTGTTGGTTTTGTGGTTGGTGTTGTCTCAGTTAGTACAGTAAAACCCTGTCACAGTGTTTCTGTTGTTGCTAAAGAAGACCTTGGCAGAGTAGGGAGTGACTAAGGGGTGTGGTGACTAGAATAGTTTTTTCAACCTGACTGCTGCTGCTTGGCCAACTTGTCCTGATTGTGGTGCAGACTGTGCTCACTGGCCTGCGTGGAGAGTCCCGAAGTGGTGCTCGAGCTGGGCAGGATTGCCTGCTGCAAGTGTTGCTGCGGGGTCGTCTGATGCTGATGCTGATGGTGGGGGGGCACTCCCAGTCCCGGAATCACCGGGTAGCTCTCGTAGGCCACCGTCTGCCCATCCACAATAGCAATGCCATGTCCTGGGGGCGGCGGTGGCACTCCACTGTGCACAACGGGCACATAGTGACCCGGAAGTTGCTGTTGTGTTTGTTGCTGCTGCTGTTGCGGATGTTGCTGTCCACCTGGGACAGTTTGCTGCAGGTGCTGCAGGATCTGTTCGATTCTCACTTGCGGTACCAGGTTGTGATTGTCTTTTTGCTGTTGAACAGTATGAATTGGTGGCCCAGGATGTCCGGGGTGCCCAGCATGACCCTGATGTCCTGGTTGATTAGCACCCAATATATTGAACAAATCTGACTGACGAGTGGGCACTGGTGGCGGTTTACCCTGCGGAGTGCCATTGGGATTAATATCGTAGGTCTCATAGGGAGTGTAGTCCTCGTAGACTGGCTTCACGGGATTATAGAATCCATAGGGCCCGAGATGTGCCTGATGAGGATGCTGGTGGTCAAATTGAAAGGGCACAAATCCACCATTCGGCGGCAAGGGACCTTCCTGGTCCTCTGCGCGTTCACCATCGAATATAACATCGTTCTGGTGTTGCTGCTCTTGCTGATGCTGTTGCTGTTGCTGCTGTTGATGCTGCACCTTCTTGTGCCCCTTTTCATGTTTCTCCGGCTTTTCAAAGATCCCAAGACCACCAATCGTCTTTGGTGGCTTGCCATCCAAAGTGGGATAAAAGGCGCTACTTGGCGATGACTTTTTATCCTCATCCTTCTTGGTTAGAGGTACCTTGCTAGTTGTACTGGTCGATATGGTTGCTGTCGCTGTCGTTGTTGTGGTTTCTGTTATCGGTTGCATGTTGGATGGTTGTTTTTGTAATTTAATTATTTACAAAATGCATAGCGTGAATAACAATATTGAAATTGGTTGTGATGAGCGTAGAAAATAAAAATAAAGTAAAACAAAATTAAGTAGCATGTCAGCGTGATAAAAAGTGAGGGAAATATCAGCAGAGAACTCAGATAAGACTAGCCAAAGCGCAGAATATTCATAAACTAAAGAATACAAACTAAAAACGAACATATCGAACTGAAAATGATTTCGAGATGACAAAGCTCAAAGAAATGAAACGATCTTGGTTATGGCATGCAAAGTCCAAAAAGAAAGGTTCCTTGTCATGCGCGTTTATTTACCATTTGCTGGGATTGAGGAATGGGTTGACGTGGCATCCTGTTCCTCTTCCTGACCCGCAGCTCCAATTTTCGGGACTTGCGGAGCACAAGTCCACTGTTTGCAGCACTCATCATCGGGAATGGGCAGTAGGCGGGCCAAGGCCGGATGGCACGGCAGGTCCGCAGGTGGAAGAGCCGGTACCGGCGAACAAGCGGTCCGGCACTCCACTCGTCCGTTTTCGCAATAGCAATGCTGATCGCAACCTGTATGATTGAGATGGAAATGATCGAGGGAGATGCGAATGGAGGTGACCAAGCCACGATCTTACCTGTCAGGTTAGCGGGTACAGGCGACCAGTTCTCGATCTGCACACCTTGATAACTGCACGTGCCGTTATCCACGCAACGCATGCTCTCCGGACAGCAATTTGGGGGCGAGGGCTTGAAGTCCGCCGGAACCGGTTCCCAACGTATGCAGTGCGGATCCTGGACATCCAGGCCAAAGTTCGAGGGGCATTCCAGCTTGGCACAGTGTATGCCCTGCTCGTTGCAAATGCACAACTGATCGCAGCCGTCGCGGAACTGCTGGCCCACTTCGTACTCGGCGCCCTTGAATGTGCACGTGGGCTTGACACTGCCTGCATCGCGAGCCTGCTCCTGGAAGGCGAATTGGTTTTGCTCCTCGGGATCCTCGTTGGTGTTGCTCTGCAGCGGCGTTGGCTGCTGCTCATGGTCATCAAGGGTGACGTCGCACAGCTCCAGCTGGCAGCACACGTCCTTCGGGTCCTTCACAAACACGCACTTGTCCAGACGCGTGTGGTTACGCTCCGGGCATCGCGGCCTGCAGTCCATAACGCCACCTTCGGCGCAATGGCAAATCTGTTCGCAACCGATCTCCAGACGCTCCCGAAATTTGAAGACACCGCCCATATGGTGGCAATCACTGCGCGGCTTGGGTGTGGCTGCAATGTGGTGGGTGGTGGCAATGAGCGATGGGCGTGAGCAGCGTGGATGGGACATGTTTATGGAGGGCACAGAGAACACGGCAAATGTTAGAAAGCTTGGCCAACCAAGTTGAGATGATTTGGGAATGCAATACAAGCCACGACTACAGCAAAGCCAAAAAAGCAAACTCCTCTGCAGCTGCCTTAAATATTTGATCCAACTTACCTTCGTTGTCGGACGTGGGCAGGGTCACAGCAGCTTCTCCAGTTTCCTCGGTGGAGGGGCCCGCACCCTCGGCGGCGACCACCGTGGGCTCCAGCAGCGGCTCACTGCATTCCATCACCCGACAGCACTCGTCCTCCTCCACCGTCTTCTCCCGGCAGTTGGGATTGGCCATGCTGCGCTGGCTGCCGCGCGGATAGCTCAAGCCCTTGCACCGCGGCTCGCACATCCAGTCGCCGCGGTTGCAGGTGCACCGCTCGTCGCACTCCCGCTCCATCACCTCGCCGTGCTGTGGAATGTAGTGACACATTAGTTTCCAAGTTCTTGAATTTATAGCTCCTTTCTCAAAACAAAAGGCACTAAATCATAGATGACCTATAACGACTTAAATTTTTAAGACTTCAACCAACATAACATTTGTTCTATCTTGTCTTTATATTTAGAAATCTTAAAGTATCCAGCTGCCTTGATTAAATTCTAGCGGCTATAATAATTATTTTCAAGCTGCAATAAAATGTAAGGTAATAGGTAACAGTTGTAACACCTGTTGTAACACATCTATTAGTCATATTAAAAAACGGATATATTTCTCTAGTCTTAGAATTCTAACCTGTTGTAATGTAAGAGGAATTTTTCCATTATTTTACGTGCTCTATAATATTTAAATTAAGAATACCTACTTCAATAAGTATATTTTCAAATACTCAACATATTGTACAGAGCTGCACCGTAATATGAATATATTACCACGATTTGGTTCTTTTTGTTGGGTCTCTACATAATCTTTTTTAAACATTTTAAAGTAAACATTAATTTTTTTTTGAACACAAATCTTTAAAATTAAAAAGCTCTTAAAAAGATCATTTGAACATAATAATTTTGATACCGTTTCACGCGTTATTTGGTAAAGAATGTTAATGACTCTAACATCGTTGACTTTAATATTCGCTGACCTATAAAAAACTAATACTTGGGGTTTAACGGCAAGAATTTGTATTTTCTTTTTCTACTTATCTAAGTTAAGTAAATTGCAAAATGCCTTATATTTTTTTCCTTTCCTTATTTCCCTTTCTCAATTTTCTTACACAAAATAATCACGACTTTCACTACCTTAAAAGATCTGTAAATTACCACAATAATCATGAATTTGATTACCAAGAACAACCGCAATTTATACCCGTAATGATCAGAAATCGACCTACTGAGCCAATTTTTTTTATCAAAATACATTTCCTCCATTTCGCTGTGTGAAAGCTATTTGCGCAGAAATAACGTTAATTTGCACAGCTAACTAAACAAGTGAGTGGAGTGAAGCTCATCAATCATCCGGCTTGTTGACTGAACGCAATCAGGGGCTGAGATTTCCTGCTCTGTGCGTGGTGCTCCAATACCAAAATATGTCATATTTTGAGGGATCCCACGCAAGTTCGCATCCACAGTCTTTTGTTCATGCCGAAAAAATCTCCGCAGATTGTTCTTTTCATTAACCCCTGGCTAAAAGTTAGCAGAGTTTGCCTAAGTGTTTATTGGGTTCTCAGGTGTAAGAATTCACGCCCCTTTGTTAAGGCCAGCCATATTTTAATGACCCTCTGTCGGGGGCCATATTTCCCTCCCCTCTTTTCCTCCCTTTTTTCTTAATGACACTAAATGAGCACAATTCTTGTGAACTTTTGGGCCTTGGCGTCCATTAAAACAGTGAGCCGAACGTCCCAAAACGCCCACTTTGGCACAATAAACTACTGAAAAGGAAAACAGAAAAAAATCGGTAAACTGTGCAATTTGGCTGCTCACTTGAAAAACATTTATGGCATGCGGCTTGGCATGTTGCACGTGTCCGCCAATCGATGGCAATTTATAAAAGAAAAACATAGTAGGAGTGAGGAGGTGGTGGAAGGGGGAGTGTCGATCAGCCACCGACAACAATTCATTAAAAGTGAAAGCAAAAATTATTTCATATCGATTCGGACCGCAAACTCGATTATGAAAACTACAACACAAACAATTTAAAAGATTAAGAAAAACCGATAATTATAAAAGATGAGGAGAGCACAGTAACGAAGTGTGGATGCTCTTTTAAGGGTAGGAACGATCGAAAATGTATCAGGAAATTGTTTTAAGCATACACGCATACAAATTTATATATAGTCGCTTTATAGAAAAGTACATTTTAGTTATGGGTGCTAGATTATATAAACATTGGCCTGCCGAAGACAAGCCCACTTTAAGTTAGAGTATAAAAAAGAACAGCCCAACGTTCGTTTAATTAAAACAAAATCAACACCCAGATTCGACCATCGCAGCAGAAAATGGGTTGGTCAGTAAGTAGTGCGAGCTGCAGGCGTTGCTCCGACCACATCCACCTATCTGAAAAACATACATAAACACCCGATACAGCCCAAGATATGAGGCTCACATGTCTGGACGCCATTATTCGAGAAGGAGAGACCGAGTGCAACGTTTGATGAACACGTCACAGTTGGACAGATGCATAAAGGCGTGTAGCAATTTATTGAAACTTAAATTGCCCGATGGTTGTTAATTATTTAAAAGATAAGGCGACACTGAGTTCCCTGTTCATGCGAATCATTCTTATTTATATATATTTGTCTGATGACTTATCTTAAACGCCGGCAGTTGACACATTGTTATGATGATTGCTGGAAATTAGGAATTGCGATTGGCGCGCAGATTGGGTTGGGCGATGCCCAGCCACAAAAGCGATGTCAACATCAATCACAGCCCAGCAATTTCTTGGAATTTTCTTCCTCAACTTGCCTTTTTGCGACTTTTGTGCGCAAATATTTGCATAATTGCTGCTTGGGCGAGCAGCAGTCGGGAAAAGCTCACCGAAAAATATTTTCGTCGCTTTTTTTGAGTGCAGAGAGCAGCTGCGCTGGATGCTGGAATTGAGCCTGGCTGTGACCGGTTTCATTATAAGCACCAAACTCGTTGCCATTATGCAATCCAGGTGACGACAAGGCAAATTGGAGTTGCGTGCCAGGAAGTGGGCAGGCAGACAGGGAAATGGAGGCGTTGGCCATAGCTTTCTCTCCTTGTCAGGATATGACATGGATTCTATGCTTGTCATAAAGTTTGGCATTTTGGTCAAACTGGATTTAAACAAATGTTTTTATTTTGTTCATCTTTGACATCAATTGGAAACAAAATCCCGATCTGTGCAAATGTGAAAAGATTAAAGTAAAATCCAAAATATACTCAAAGGAATATCAATTTGGTTTTCTTCAATGTACAATTGTTTAATCGCTTGGTTATATTTAATGAAATTGAGTGGCATTCGTTAGGTCCGCTGCTAGGACTGAAAGTGTAACTTAAGTTAAAAGTCTAATAAATTTCCTTAATATAAAGTTACTACTTGAACATTAACTCTTTTTAAGCTTTGCTCATATTTATTATTTTAATTTGGAAAATCGTACTTTAGTTTTGCTTGGGTATATATATTAATTTTAGCAAAGTTCCAAGTAGCTTAACTTTTTTTTGCTGTAATTGTTCTTACCTTGTAGCTCTTGTTATCGGCCAAACACTCGCGCTGCATGGTGTCCCCGCTGGCGGTGATTTCCACAATTTTCGGCATTTCCGTTTCCGGCTGGGCAGTTGTCGTTGTGGTTGTGGATGTGGTGCTAGTGCTGGTACTGTTGCTGCTCTCGCTCTGGTCCCCGTCCATGCTGACATCACTGAGATCCATGATCTGCTCGTGCGTACTGGCATTGTGGTGCAGGAACAGCTCCACATCGTCGCCGCCACCCGCCGACCGCCCCTCGCCGGCAAAGGCCACGAATGGCGATGGCTCGGTGGTGGTGGTCGAGGCCTTAGTGGTGGAGCTGCTTTCCGGCTGCTTGGCCCCCTCTTCTTCCTTCTTCTCCTCCAGCTCCTGCTGCAGCATGTGTTGTCCTTCGACAATGGCAATCACTGGCCCCGACTCGATGTCCGGCATTATTGTAGTGGCGGATTCTTTTTCTGGCTCATTCATATGCATGGCGCGTGCTCGCGATGTGGTTGCAGTCAAAGTTGCTGCTGTTGTTGTGGACGTGGATGTTGACTCGGTTTCAGTTGATGGCTCAGCGGTTGCCTTGTTCTCCTGGCTGACAACAATACCAGCCACAATCCCCGACTCTGTGGTGCTGGTAGTGGTGGTGGAAGTTGCAGTGGATGATTCCTCGGTGCTGGTCGACAGCATTTGATAATCTTCGTGTTCGGCCAGGCGATCATGATTCTCGGACAGTATATGCACATGATAGGGATCTTCTTCGCGCTCACTCTGGACTGTGGTCTCTGTCGAACTGTTGGATGTTGGTGGCGTACCTGTTGCTGTTGCCGCAGTGGATGTTGTTGCTGCCGCCGTCGTTGTCTCAACTCGTTTGTCACTTTCGATTTCGCCGTTCTCCTCGCTGTTGCTGTTGCTGTTGCTGGCCGTTATGAGCGTGGCCGGATGTCGAAAATTGTTGAGATCCTTGACCACATCGTCCTGCTCGTTGGAGATCTGATTCAGCTCATTTTGCTGCTGATCCTGCTCGTGCTGCTGCTGCTCCCGCAGCATCTCGGTGGTGGCATCGTCACTGCCACTGCTTTCCGCGTGCTCGTCCCGCAAAGGAATGTGCTGGATATGGCTCTGATCTGGTTCCGTGTTGGAGAGGACCGGATGCTGGTCGGGTCCCTCGGTCTCCTGGCGCGGTGTTGTCGTGGGCTCCGTGGAGGTGATGGGCTCAATGCTGGTCGATCGCATGCTAGTCTCGTTCGGCACGCTGTCTGGCACTGGCAGCGTTGTGGTAAACTCTGAAAAAATTAAAAATTATGAGTTTGAGTCAGATTTTTTTTGTTTGATCTATGTTATTTTACAAGAATAATTGTTGAAAATATTAAGCTGACGAAAACGGACAAAGTAGATCGTTGAATTCGAATTTTCATCATGAAAGACCAAATATGTTGAAATATTTTCTAATAAAAAAGTACAAATTACATTTTTTTTGTATTCAGTTAAACTTATTGAAAAAACAAGAAAGGAAAGCTAACTTCGGGCGGAGCCGAAGTTGATATACCCTTGCAGAATATTCTGTAAATTATATTCTCCAAAATTATTCATATGATGCATTTTAACACTCATAAAAAAACCAAACTTCCTATCTTCAAAAACACCAAAGTTCTGGAAGTTATGAAATTTTGGAGGTCAGATTGATTGGCCAAATATAAAACCCATAGAAAATCCCAACTTCCTAACTTAACAAACACCAAAGTTATGGCATTTCCGATCAATCAGTTATATGGCAGCTATAGGATGTAGTCGGCCGATCCCGGCCGTTCCGACTTATATACTGCGTGCAAAGGAAAGAAGGGGTGTGCAAAGTTTCAATTCGATATCTTTAAAACTGAGAGACTAGTTCGCGTAGAAACAGACAGACAGAAAGACGGACATGCTTATATCAACTCAGGAGGTGATCCTGATCAAGAATATATATACTTTATAGGGTCGGAGATGTCTCCTTCACTTTGTTGAACACTTTTGACCAAAATTATAATACCCTCTGCAAGGGTATAAAAATAGCAAAGTCCTCATTTGAATGAATGGACATGTCTAAGGCAAGTTAGATGATCTATTGGGGTGATATCAGTGATATCGATGTGCTTTTCGTTTCAAACTCCTACTTAATCACATTTATAGATATTTTTTCCTCATCGGTTCTCAGAAAAACCCTCAAAACATTGTTATTAAAATCTCCAAATGGTTTAATTTATGTTATTTTTACGAGTCCTTTCGGTAGTTATTAGGTTAATATTGCAATGGAAACTGGGTCAGCGAGGCCAAGTTGCATCTTTTAAGGCTTAATTATGATTAATTAATTATTATTAATATTAAATACAGTAAACAAATTATATGGTTAAAGAATTCCTTCTGATTTCTAAATTGTCGCACGGAATTAAGTCATCTGTGGGGTAAACAAACTCTAAGGCTTTGTCCCACATTTACCGTAACTGGCGATCAGAATTCTTTCACAATTCTAGCGGAAACCACGAAAATCGTATTGGAAATATCTCACGCGTCTCATCATCATCGCCATCCGCAATTCGCATTGGCAACGCCATCATTGAAACGTAATTTCTGTTTTTGGCTCGGTTTTTTGCCGCAGCATCAATTCCTCAAAATCTGCAAGGCATTCATTAAGCTCCGTCTGCCTGCGTCTTCTGCCTGCTGAATCATCGCTCCATTCTTGGAAGACCCGGGCGGACAAGCCCCGGCCAAAATATCAGCCAGGCCTCATCTTTTATGATATAATTCTTGTTTCTCTTCGGCTTTCCTGCTTCTTTTTCGAGTTGGTTGGCTTGTAAAGCTCTTTTGTGAGCCCAGACAGGCCCGGTCACTTGTTGTTCTTTGTGATTTTCTTGTTTCTCTTTGGGCTGGCATCTCTTATATAATTACATTTTTTTCGGGCTTAGTTTCGGGCCGCAAAACTCATGTCATAAATAAAACACGACCTTAGAAAGGGGTCTTTAAGTTTGGTTTTATAAAACGGACACAAAACACTTGACTCGCCCAACTGATTCAAGATTGTTTCTGCCCAAGTTGTATACTATTCACAGAAACATTCAATTAAAAGTTAATTCATTAATGGGAACTTGAACTTGATCACTAATTGCTGCACATGAATGCGAAATGGTGAAGAAGAGGCTAGTGCTGCTTTGAAGAATCTAATTGGTGGGAAACCATTTTCCTTAAGAGCAGATCTTTCAATTTGAAGCTCAGATTTCGTAAGATAGTCAATCAATAATCATTTAGCTAAAACATAATTATATTTGATTGCCCTTGCTGTCAAACAATTCCAAAAACTTCCATTTACATTCTGTCTTCAGTCGCATTCCGGTAATAACTTCTAAATAGCTATGCTGCAATTTTCAACGAACCCGAGCCCTCGATCATCAAGTTGGAATAGTAACCAACCTCACATGCACATCACTGACTCAGAAAAGACTTTGAGGACGGGACGAGGAATCAGAGTGGAGTAAAATGCGACCCCATGGGGACGCCATTTACCCAGTCAAGTCCTCCGCCTAGACAGGCCTACCGGGAGTGTGGGTGGAGGGGAGTGCGACTGTCATGCATGCGTGGTAATAGGCATTAAAGCGGTCCCGGATCCCGGGCCCCCAAGCCCTAGTCCCTAGCCCTAGTCCCTAACCCCTAGTCCACAGTCTACAGTCCCTGATACCTGGTGCAGACGCAACAGTTGTCGCCGCTCCAATAAGAAAAGAGAACTTAAATGAAATTTACTTTGGTACTCGACGCTTTCAGGCAGTCAGTCAGTCAAAGACGGTCTTGCAGTCAGAGCCGGCATGCAACGAACGTTAATTTAGCGCAAAAATCTCTTTTAACCCGAGAAACTTCGAAACGAAAATACCCTCTAAGAATTTTTAGATGAATCCAAGTTTTAGAGCGCTTTTAGAAATAGTTTTTTCCAGAGGAAAATAATTCTTTAGGAATATAACTTGCTTAGGAAAAGGAAAAAAAGCGATGCCACTTTTTAGCAACACTTTCATAAGAACCTTTGAAGGCCGTGGAGATTTATAGGTATTTCAAACTGAACAAATCTTTTAAAAAAAGCTTTTGTTAAACAAATTAACAGATCTTCTTAAATGGGTTTAATACAGAAAGTAATTCTACGTTTATTTAGGTGTAACAATATACCATTTTAGAAAACGTTTTAACTCAAATTAAATCCGTGCATCCACCTCTTTAAAGCAGGGTATAAACCTAGCAGAGCTCTGTTCGGTTCGTTAGCCTACAGAGTAAATGGGTGAAAGAGGCCCTAGCCGATTTCTACATACAGAGAAAATCTTTATGTGTGTGTTTTATGTTTTAGCTGTTGCTTTTATTGTTGTGTAGGGACTGGAGCTTAGGGTTACTGACATGAACCTTGAATTTTATTTCGTTACTTTGCGGATGGCAGCCTCCAGCTCGATCTCGAGCTCCACTAGGGTTGCCATTGCAGTTGTGGTGCTGGGTTCTTGGTTCTTAGTTGCTGGCACTTCGACGGGCTGTTTGCTGTCACGGCTAGTCGTTTATAATACGCGAACTGTTCAAGGGTCTTTGTGCTCCCACTCCTTTTGTTTCGTCCGTTCTTACTTGGCGCACAATTTGTCTTCTACTGTCATTGATTTTCTTTTTCACTGGCACTCGTTAAGCGAGTCCAGGCTTCTTTAATTTATGTCTGAACTGATATGTATAAATATATTTCCGACTGCTGCAATGTTCGGACTTATTTGGTGGTCTGCCTTTCCGTTATGCAAGTTTTTGCCTTGTGTTTTTATGCCCAACTTCTTTAAGTGCATACAAAAGACTCAGACAACGAACTTGAGTTTCTGTATCTGCTATGGTTCCTTCGCCTCGAATCTTTCCGGGCCTTTGGTTTAGCATAGTTTATGACTCAACGCTAAGCCGGTCAGCTAGCTTGATTTTGATATATATGCATGCGACAACGAATGCTAACCACCATCAGCACCGCAAACAATCACCCGAGGAAAGGCCACTTATGCAGAAATGCAAAACTGCTGTCCGGTAGTTCAAACTCATTTGCGGTTTTTCTAAGTCGCCGCACGTTCTGCGGCTCCGGCAAACAAACAACAGAACAGACAGTTCGTCAGGGGAGCTGTAGATCGCTTTTGGGGCTGAGGTTGTGGAACGGGGCAAAGGGGAGCCCATAATTGATGTGCTTAGAATTGACAAGCTGCCATGAAGCGTTGCATGCTAACCGGATGTCTTTGTTAGGTGGGATAGTGGTTGTTCTTCGGGGGCACAGTTGCCACTGATCTAAAGTTAGTAATGTCGTGAAATGTGCAATAAATGCGTTGATAAAAGGGTTTCATGGTCAAATCATTTGGTGCAGGGGTTTCGCTTGATAATATTTGCAGAGTTTGTCCGTCCGTCTGTTTCTTACGCAAAATAGTATCTTAGTATTGAAATGATTTGAATGACAATTTCTTGAAGGTCTTTTTTTGTATAAGTCCAAACAAATACCTAAATTACACAATATTTAAAAGTTTTTTACGATTATAAAATTAATTTTCAATCTTAGACCAAAGAAAGGACTATATGTACAGCCATGGGAACTTTCGAAAAATGTATTGTAAAATCCACATTACTTCATTGTTTTTAAACCTATTCCGTATCTATATGTACGTCCCATGGTGTACTGGAATCAATGAACATGGCCAACAGGAAGCCGTGCTTCACAATAAACCCCGCCTAATGACCATGCCCACGCCTCTGATTCCCACTAACCTGTCACCATTCCCCCTCCATCACTCTATTGGCCGAGTTTTTTAATGCGCAAAAAGTGTCAACAAAATCAAACGGGCTATAGCGATCGGAAGGGACGGGAAAGGTCTTACCTTTTTGGGTTCGGGCAATGTAACGGTCATGCCTCAGAGTGTGTCATGAATGCAAAAGATATATGTACATATATACAGTAGATATATAATCGTATTATGCAGCTGTTGGCTGTGGTCCGGTTTTAGTTTCGAATTATAAACAAAGTCGATTTGATTACGCAATCTTTGATGTTGCCTGCATTCGAATTCATTTTCTTCTTTTTGGGTGTTAATTTTGATTATACTTTTGTTTTAATTAAGCCCAGCGTTTGGAGGTTTTACTATTGTATTTGTTTTAGAAATTTGCTGATGTTAATGAAATTGGGTAGCCTTTGTTCAGAAAGATGATCCACAAAAGACGAGTATGGAAATTTGTGAAACGAAGTGTTAACTTTCAATGGCGCGCATGTTGAATTGAAATTATACATGGATACCATTTTTTGACGGAAGACCTCAAAGTGATAATTTTAAGAACAATTTATTTCCGGATTTTTTTAAAAGCTGGTTTTCTGGTTTTGTTGTCGTTGTACGGAGACAATAGATAAAATACACACCTTTATCATAAACCAATCTCAATTTCAGTTAACTGAACTAGCTTCTTACCCAAATAGTTGTTTGCGTCTTATCTTCCTTTCTATCTGCCTAATGACATAAAAATGAACTTACCCCTTAGAGAGAGAAACCAAAAAAAAACACAAAGAATAGACACATTCAAACAAATGTCCGCTGGTCAGTCAGGTATGTAAGAGCATCTCCGATAAGGTAACATTCTTCGGCACTATAAAAACAGCAGTCTCAACAATATCATTAGCCAGCAGACGGGGAAGACGAGTTAAACTGTTTGGCAATAAAGCAAAATTATTTCTCATTCAGTATTTGACCTTTTTCGACTGGAAAGTTCATGTGCAACTAACAAAAAACTGAAAAAAGGGGTGGAATTTGGAGGAGGCACCCGCGGGGATAAAACAAAACACGTTTCAAATACTACCAAGAGCGCGTGTCACTGGCCATTTAGAGTTCGAGCTGAAGGAGCCGAGACAAAGACCTCTGGGAGAAATATAAACAACACTATGACTAAACACAACGCCACTTAACTGGTGTAGTTGCAGATCTAGTTGTATCTCAATGGAATGACACCACACACTTTTAGCCATTTACTTGGCTAAGTTGCTTGGCCGGCCATGAAATCGAATTGGAAGTGGAGTTTGGATTGGAATTGAAGCCAGACATGTGTGTGGATATTGTACCGCTGACTAGCTGACTTGTAACTAGTGCCAAAGTGTGTTGGAAATTGAAGGTCAATCGAATGGCACAAGCCAGCAAATCCAAGATACATTAGATATGTTGTTGGAAATTGGGGCAGCAATCAAATAGTGAGATGTCGGCCGATGCTATTGCCAGATAATGATGATAGAACGATAAGTTGTCAAGGATTTTAATATTCGTTTAAACACAATTTTGATAGACTAGTTAGCAAGATCTTAGTACCGAAATAAAAGCTTTTCGGTGTTACCCTACTGCAAACTTTATGCCTCCTGATGATTAATAGTGAGCATTTATGAACATATTTAGTTCTTACTTCCGCGTACTTGCGTAACGAGTAATTCGAAAACAGCTATCACTCCCCTTACCTTATCTTATAGCTCAAATAGCAGTAGATATTATTCATAACATATAATTAATTTAATTCCCATTCTTTTATCTGTGGCTCCCGCTCTAAGCTCGAACTTCCTGTCCACGTTCCCTCGCTCTCGGCACCGTTAAATGACACAGATAATTGCCACAGCACACTCACTTGGCCACTAAGTATTCGCAATTAAAATGCATTAATTAGCCGCACACTGCCTTTCTGTGCTACATTTTTCTCAATGCACACATGTGAGAAAAAGATACATAAAAATTATCTAATTGAAAAAATGCAAGCCAGCCAACGCATGTCTAGACCAGGGAGGGAATTGCATGATACTCTAAGTGGAATTGATGCCATTGCTTAATGCATACTTTAAACGAGTTACAATTGAACTGAATTTTTGCCTGTATTTTGATTTGCGCCCCTGACATAAATAGGATTGAGTTCAGACAGAGGCCAGGCCGGGTTTTCACTTGCTTAACCCGTTTGGTTCTGTTGAATGGCAGGCTTTGAAGAGTTCGGTTGGAGGAGAAAGCCTACAAATCCAACGTGGAAATCCCACTCGAAGTTCAAAGCCCAACAGTGATTTTTTCGACGCTAAAGTTCGAAACATCTATAAAGCCATACTTACTGTCAAAAAGTTAATTGTCTCTGTCTGCACTTTCACGCGTCCCTCTCGCAAAACTCGAAACTGGATGCTGTGTTGAGTGTCAATGTACAAAGCCATTATAATAGCAGCAACGAAAAGCCCACCGGCTAACGGCCGGCAATTAACAATCGAGTAGTGTTGTTGTATTTGTCACTCTACACAACACTCAACGTGTTTTTAAGCTAGCCTGTTGAAAAGCCTTTTCTAAGCTACTTTTACTTATCGGTTCATTATAGCGGTCGCCTGAAATTCGCCAGCTAATCGAGCATGAACCCCAAAGCGAAAGGTACAGTTCAAGTCAAAAATCACGCACCGAATTGCCAAACCCTCCACAGAAATATTTCTCACACTCTGCCGAAATTGGTATCCTTGAAAAATTCGAGAAAACAAAAGTCTTGTCTGCCTGCCTTTTCAGCCGAATTTCTCAGTTACGCGGGCGAATAAATAAGAAACAGAAAAACAACAGCCGTACAAATAAACAGAAAGGTAAAGAAGAGAAGAAGCTCACATGGGCGCAGTAAATAAAAAACGTAGGCCTCTGATTGGAGTTTATTCCCTTTTGCAAACGTAATGATTTCGCATAAATGTTACATTGTCATCCGAAAACCTATCAGCTTCTCATAGTTCAAATGATGCAGATTGTTTTTAATACCAAAACTCACGACAATCGTGCCAGAAATATGTAAATTTCACTTTGCTATGATTTGTAAAAATAATAAACAATCAACAAGTCTACATATTAACAGGTCACTCAGCACTTGTACTTTATTTCATTTGTTGTTTCTGTTTGCTTAACAGTTTCCCTTGATGAAAGTGAGCAGAAGACAAGTTGGGCTGCTAATTGAGGTCGTTTCTTCAATCCTGATACACGTTATTGAATTTAATAATATTCGTGATTCGTATTTTTTGCAAAAGACCTCGTGTATACCTATAAATATATTTATTTATTTTTGGCAAGCCATTTTGAGTGCAGTCCCTGACTTGCAATGCCAACGCATTGAAAATTGCTCAATAGGATTTTTTCTGCATTTTTTGTTTCTCTACCCGCGCCATATCAAGGCCATAATTTAGCACTCAAATGGGACCGCAAAACGGAAAATTAACATAAATGATTTATGTACTCGACTTTCAAGTACAACTGCAGGCGGCTGTAGTGTGCAATTTTCCAACTCATTAGTGTTAGTTTTTTGAATTTTTTTCTGTGACTTGTAAACAATTTGCTTGATGTTTTTCAGACAATAAGTTGACTGAAAAGTTCGGTAAAATCGGTAAACTCCGAAAAGACCGTGCCTGCATTGACATGGACTTGTATTTTAAATATCTGAGGAAAATGAATTAATATATTTATTTTATTTTTATTTATGTGTTGCCTAGTGTTGTTTCTATATTTATAAATCGTTTGAAAAGTTGTTTAAGTTGCTGTAACTGTAACACAAACCAGTTCATCAACTGTCTAAAGTCTTGCCCAATAATTGATTTGTAAATATATGTATTTGTTTTAATTATATAATCTAAAAACCAAATCCGCTTGCTACCCACTCACCGCCTAATAAATCAACAGCTTACATCACTTGAAACACCCATTTGTAAACCTAATCAGGTGCGGTTTCTTCTCATAGTTTGTAGATGTTTCATGTATCAATTCTGTCAATGACTAATTGCTATTTAAGATTTCTGCCTAATTTCCAAGGTACACATTTTTTATAATTAGCCCCCACGAAAATACATTCCATGTTGGCGTAGATATGCCAACTCCTAAAATTACCCAAAACTTAACAAAAGTTGCTTATGGTACGTAGGTTAAGGGCATGAGTCATGGCAGCTGGCTGCTTTGCATTTAAATTGAGTAATTTGTGAACGTTTACCTTACCATCAGACCAATGTTTGCTGTTAAATCTCAATAACTTCCTCATGGCATTTAGAGCAACCAGAATGAAGCCAGTCCCCTTTTTAACAACACATTTCTATTTTCCAAGGCAACAACCTTTTCTGACGGTCTGGGTGGCCCGGCTAGGCCTCATTTTATCGAGTCATCAATAAAAGAAGATGGAAAGGAATCAAAACAATAAAAAATCAATTGAAATTTTTACGAGCGTGCTTGCAAAAAGAAGAGTACAATGTTTAACTGACATTAAACATAAGCCAAAATTATAGCTAATTAAAAAATTGTTACAACCAAAAAGTCGGCAACTAATTAATTAAATTAAGAACCTCACTTTTACGAAACTTGATTGTTTTTGAAACAAATCCGAGCAATGGGTCCTTTTACTTTAGCGATAGAAAAGATTGTTTAAAAAAATTGTACTTGCAATTTTATAAAGCTATAGATGTTGATCTAAAAAAAAGACCGAAATTAATTTAGACTTTTATTTTATTTCTTAGTAAATATGAAAATGTTTTTATGTATGAATTGTTGAATTATAAAAAGAATTTTATATGCTTTTATTTAATTAAAATATTTTTACTGTAACTGTAACATACATATTTATAATCATTATTAATATTTTCAAAAGCGGTTTTGTTTTTTGAAGAAAGTAAAAGCAGTCATCTTTTAAGCAAAAATAATCGAATTTATCTTAAAATACAATTTAAATGTTCTAACACTATTTTCCCTGAGGAAGCTGTTACTCTGATTTAGCTTCGGGCACCATTATTTATATTTTCACTTTGATACGCCGGTGCAATCAACTAAGTAATTCAACAGGAAACCGCTCATATGTATCTCCAAATATTCTTCCACCCATTAATCGACAAGAAATTTCTCTTGTTCGCTCCATTTAACCGAATCGGAAAATAATTATGGAGAAATGGCTTACAGATCGAAACGGAATGGGTAAAAGGGCGGACCAGAAGTCACGCACCGGCGCGGCGTTAATTGGTGGCCCAGAGAACGATATTTGATTACGGCCCAGAGCGCGGTTGAGGTGGGATTAAAGTGTCTGGCCGAAGATCGGGATGAGATGCCTCATCTAGTCGGCCGTCGTCGCGCTTAACCGTCATCTATAATTTTCATGGCTTTTGGCTTGGCTTTCGAGACTCACCAGTTTCGGCCGCATTCGATTTGTCGGATGCCTCAGTTGTTGTCGTCGTGGAAGTCGTCGAAGTCGTTGAACCATCCGCTGCCTCGGTGGTTATGTTGCTGTTGCTGATGCCGATGCTTTGTTCTACGGCAAATGTTGCTGGTGTTGCTGGAGTTGCGGTGGTTGTTGCAGCGTCTGGGGCATCTGTTGTGGTATCCAGAGGTGGCATCGTTGTGGCCGCTGCATCCTCGCCTGCAGGGGCAGACGCCGCATGTTCAATTTGAATGCCAAGCAGCAGTAATCCGCAGAGACTGGCCAGGCACATTCTACTCCACATGATCGTGGCCGTGTCGCCGAAGGCTTTTTTTCTTCTACAAGTTTGCATTTCGGTTAATTTTTTTCCCTTTTTGTTTTACCTCTTCGATTTTTTCTCACACGTTTGCACTTGTTATTGTTAGGCTATAGTAATCTTCTATAAAATGTGGAATTACAAAAATTACATGTCAGTTTAAATCTCCGAACTTCCCGATAACTCATTACTGGCTTTTGTACACTCGTTATTATTTAGTTTTCTCTTTTAAGGTTTAAGTTTTGGGTTTTGGATTTTCTTTTGCGGTTATTTAAGTTCACACGACATTTGCTGGCAGCGGTTTCTGTGATTTGTCATTGGTTTGGTTTGGTAACCCCAAATGCTGTCATTTCCGTTGAAAGTCGGTTGAATAACGATCCCTCAAGTGTCAAGTGTCTATATTTTGCCAACAGATTTGTTGAGTGATTTGTGAGATCACCCAGCGAATAACTTGGAAAGTTGCTTATATTACCTTGGAACTTGGAAAACCTTCCATTATTTATTGGCTGCTATATTTATTTATTTTATTTATGGGGAATTTTCGATGTAATTTCCTAATTTCTAAGTGAATTGAATTGAATCCCAAACGTTTATTTCTTACGTCATACATATTATCATTGCCATTTTTAGTGTGAAAGTATAAACTCCTCCAATGCCAACCCTTAAGCCAGTTTGTTTCCCAAGTCTTTTGCTTCAAACAACCTATGTTTATTTTGTAAAGGTCTTAAATTTAAAAAATCAGTCCAGATTTACGACAAGAAATTCCATTTTATCATATTTTATTTAAATTTGCTGCTCCAAACCAACTCTCAAAGCACCTCATAAATATATTAAAGTTTTGGCAGCTCCACTAGCACAATGTTTACTTCTCACCATTCAAATAGGAAACTAGGCAAATAAACCAGCATACCGAAAACAAAGGCAACAAATTGGGCTCTAGGAGAAATAAATACTATGTATATGCAAGGCAGTCGATGCTCATGCAATTCGCCATAATGCAACGACAGCAACAAAAAACCTTAGACCCAAATTGCGATAGCGAAAATATTTGAACCGGTTCCTACGACAGCAGCAGAAACTGCAACTGGAAACGGCTGCAGACCGCAGAATGCGCTTCAAAGCCTCTTTGGCCAAGTTAGCTCCAAGGCAATTAGACAGCAGTCGGTTCTACTTATTCGATTTTGGTTGGCAATCTTAATATTTGTTTTAGTTAACGGCCAGTGATGTCATTGTAAAAGTTGGTGGCTATCTGCACTGACATTTCGCATTTCACTCTCACTCCTTTTATGTAGAAATGGCAAATGGCAGAAAGCAAACATCGAATAAAGCGGTCCGGAGTTGGAGGGGGAAAACTTGTTTTTGGTATTTTCAATGGAATGTTTTCGCTCGTGGTTCTCTTTCTTTCAGGCCGTATATTTCACTTCCAGATCTCTTGTTTGTTCAATAAGAAAGCAAAGATTTGCATAAAGCACACACGCACACAGGCACACTCAAATCGAAGATTAGCACCAACCCGGCGAGAAAAAGGCAATATCTTCTTATCTGACCACGTTTGTGGGCGACGCGGGGAATACGTTAGCTGAGGTAAATAGTACGATCGCACACGGCCAACCGCTCCGTCTCAAGCACGACCACCAACTGATCTCTCTGGCGGCATGGACTTGGGATCTGGGCTGGAAGCGTTGCCAACTCACCACGGTCTGCGGGCGGCCAACAGGTAACTGGTTTCCTCTCCGGCCAACCGAGTTGGCCTTTTCTCCCCGTCAGCTGAGCCCAACAGGTGAGAGAGTCGTAATACATAATACCCCTGGCTGAACGCTCGCTCTCACCCACACTCAGGTGTGTCTAGGCGTTTTCTGTTTCTGTTTCGGTTTCTGGGCATGTGGGTGTACGAAAGACCCTCTCCGGAGTCGACGGATCCGAAACAAGACGACCATGATGCATACACAAGACTCGGTTTTTTTGGCAAGGCAAGGCAAGGCAACTGCAATTGTCAATTCCTTGACAAGTGAACTCAGCGAACTATTTGAACTGTCCAATTGGCTGGCGAAGAACTCAATCTCATTGGAAAACCCGAGACAAGTCGAGTTGGCATTCATTGTTCCGATTACGCCTACGGTTTCGGTTCTTCTACTTCATTGTCCGACTCGCTGAAAGAGCACAAAAGTCGAATGGAATTAAGACCATGCTTTTCTTTATAGATGCAAAGCGCTTATGGGCCAGGGATTGGTCCCTTCTTACTTTTCAACCGTAATTTTGATAAAATGATAATAGGAAATCTAAACCATTCTCGAACACTGAACAAAATTATATCTATACAAAGGGAATGTTGACCTTTTCAATTGATATTGTAATATTATCAATTTCACGTTTCAAATGAATGATTATTAATGAGAACTTAAAATAAAACCAGACATGTACAGGAAATTCCGCTTTCCATCACTGAACGCACATAAAAATAACCGGCATTCCCAAGGCCTTATCTACGGAGCTGCTCCCCAAAATAACTAATCCACCGATCACTGATTCACCTCCATCAAATGCCATCGATGCAAATACCAATCTAAAATTGAGTTTGGAGACGCGCCCAGAAACCGTCAGCACACATCAATGGCACTAGTTAGGAAATGTATATTCAAAGAACTCGCACCAATCAAATCCAATCCAACTCAACGCAACTCGCAGACGTCAAAAAGTATCAAATGTGCACAAAGTTTCTTTGTTATTGAAGCTGCTCTCGTGGTTGCATATATTTAAACTCAAACATAAAAGAATAATGCAGAATGCGCTTTTTGGTGTTGCACAAACACGGCCAAAGTTGCATTGTGTCTTTGTTTTTCCCTTTTTCTTAGGCTTATCGCACTGTCATTGAGAGACTGCTGCTGCCGAGAATAAAATACAAGAAAAACATGAAAGGATAAACTTAAGAATGCAACTTTAGTTTATGTACTCAGTTTTTGAATGGAGCAATATTTGACGCCCGTATAAAAGAAACCGCTACATGGAAAACCGAGCATGTTACTTTTATATTTTGTCAACATTCAAAGCATTATGAATCTTTACTTTAATGGTAATACAATTTTAATCCCTGAAAAAAAGTTAATTTTTTTTAATGTAAAACAAGGATTTTAAGAATGTTGCTTAAACTAAAATCGGAAAGCTTTTATATCTTATTAAATAATAATTCAAAATGACATAATAAAACATACATATATAATGTGTAAGCCACAATTTTTTTAAAGACCGTTCGAAAGGGTGTTAGTTTTTTGGGTTCGAAGTAGCTACTATTAATAGCCTTCACATCAAGTTAACTAACCATTTTGATATATCAACGGCACTTCCACAGATAAACAAACTGATAGACAATTTGGTATATCAAAAGGCAGCAACCATAAGCACCTACTTCCCTCCATCATTGGAATTGGTAAACCCGATACTTGTGTGATTTGTTTTACCCAATCGCATGCAATGTGATAGGAGACGAGGAGCAGCGAAAGTTGTTCAATAATAATTGGCTTAATTAAGAGCACAATCTACATAGAAACTCGAAATTTTATTCGAAATTAGCGAAAATGCCGAATCAAATCCAAAAGTCATTTCCACATTATATAAAAACGCGAAAAATGAAGTTTTTGGATGCCATTGCATGTATACATGAGAGCGTCCAAGTTTTGCAGTTCGTTTTTCCACTAGTTTTTTTGTTTGTAATGTCTTCATTCGAGTTACACATGAAAATTTCATGATAAAATTAAAAGAGAGTTGGCCAAGCTACGGCCATGAAACCACCCGAAATCTCTTGCAAGTTAATCTCTATTCGAGTCTGTTTCAAAGACCGAAATAAAAGAAACAAAGTCGGTGCCATTAAATTGACTTAGTTTTCCTATTAGTTCACTAAAAGCATTTAACCAATTGGCTGTGCACCGATGCCAAATATTTCGTCAATATTTTTCGGCTTCATTTTTGGGTTTCTTTGTTTGGTCTAAATTTGATTGTTTATTATTGGATGATTAAAGTCGAATAAATCAAGGCAGGGAATGCGATAAATAAGCGAGGCAAAAGTGGAGTTTGGGCTTCCAACATTTATTTAGTGAAAAGGTTGATAAAATCGGATTTATTTTTTCGAGAGCATTGAATTTATATTTCCTCATTAACAAGTGGTTATATATTACGTATGAAAAGTTCTTAGGAATTACATTTTTTCGGTAACTAACCCAAAATGTAACTTTAAAACTTGTTATTTTGTTTTCGCCTTACCGTTAAACATTGATATTTCGCAATATATAAAGACTAACGCTGCTTAATTGAGCCAACACAAGTACAAATCATATGGCAAACGAACGTGGCCCAAGCCCAGAAAATGTGTAGCAGCTGCTATTGTGGGGTTTTTGTTGTTGCTGGGGCTGCTGCCGTTTATTGTCAAAGCGGCCAAGCGACATGCCACCAAAAATGATTGACAATCACTTTAGAAACTGTTTCCATTGCAGCCAGCGACAAAAACAAGGCACTCACTGAGAAAAAAAGTGCCCACACCCGGGCAACACTTCCCCATTGGGGCAGCTAGCAACCAGTTGCATATGAAAGTAAAAGTGAAGCAAGTCCACCGCATGCAGCGTGTATTATATACACAAAATGCATTTAAATGCAGACTCGCTCAGGCCGAAGGAGAGTGATGTATGTGTATGTACACACTCTTAAAGCTATATCTTTTATATATAAAAAACAAACAAAAGGCAACCCGGTGCGAAGACAGCCGCACCGGTTGTGAATGCAGACACCGCTCAGACAACTATACCCATATAATATACCCAAAGCCTGCACATAAACATATATATAGCCGCTAATGAAATGCGTTCAAAAAGGCCGCTGCGCTTGCCGAGCCGATATCCAGATGCTGATAAACAACAAAACAAAATCCAGACTCAAGCTCAAAAAACAACCGAAACTTCATTTCGACGACATGACATCATAAATGCTGCATAATCTTCTCTGGCGGGATTTAAGATGGCTAAACAGAATTTCTTTGAATATTCGGCTCGTGACTCAAAAGTCTTACCCTGGGAATAATTTGCGACCTTCGTTTTACGGAGAATATACCTCTTTTGTCTAAAAAACATAAATTTAAGTTAGGAATAAAATAAGTAGCTTAACTGACCCAGTTTTATTTTATATTATCGAGAATCGGTTCAATAAAGATTTACAGTATTCAATAAAGCTATAATAAACAAGAAAGGAAGCTAACTCCGGCAAGCCGAAGTTTATTGAGGTTATTACAAAACGACTACATTTCGATTTCTATCCCAATATTACTAAAAACAATCGCAGTTACGTGATATTGTTGTCCGATTTTGACAAAACTAAAAGAATAATTCTGATATAGTAAATAATTACTATATCTAAATGGAATAAGAAAACAGCAAAAATACTATAGTCGCCCGATCCGGCTCGTTCCGACTTATATACTACCTGCAATAGAAAGACAACTTTTGGGAAAGTTTTAAGCATATAGCTTTAAAACTAGACCGACGGACAGACGAACATAGCTTGATCGACCCTCCTGGTAATGCTGATCAAAAATATGTATACTTTATAGGGTCGGAAATGTCTCCTTCATTGCGTTGAAAACTTTTGACTAAAATTATAATATCCTCTGCAAGGGTATAAAAAGATAAACAAACAAATTTAAAAATTAAATTATCTTTAGATTTTAATACTGAACGGCTGCAATTATTTCAATATTACCTGATTAAGTTTAATCAATATTTATGAAAAAAACCACGTGACCATGACCATGACATCCAGTGCAGATCTTCTCACGATCGTTGGACTAAGGCAATCACTGTTTTTCGGCGTTGCAAAAGCCATTAAATTGACGCACGTATAACATGACACAAAGCTTAATAACAATAATAATAAATTTCTGCCTTTTGGCAAATGGCTTGTGAAAGTTTTTCACACAGGAAGCCGACCGCGATTTATGCAACAATTTATTAGTTATTGTTGCTTTTCGGCACTCTCTCATGCAAATTGTATGGGGCTCAAGGCTGTTGAGACAAAGTCGTCGACTGCATACAAAATACGAACTGCGAAAATGTGATTCACATTTTAGCTCATGTGATACGGTGGTTCAAAAGCCGTTAATGTTAATCGACCTTCGCAGGGCGAGCTGAAAACGTCACCAAAAACGTGTGTTGGAGAAACCCTTATTGACTTTTTATGAATTTAAAGCAGGCGCGGATACTATATGATCTATTTAGCATTTATTTGGCGACGAGAATTACGTGGAACATTTTGGGGGCCTCAAATGACTCAATAAATGGGAATTTTTCAAGCGTCAGCCGAAACGCCATTAATTTTGACCAACTTGTCCGGCCACAGACACTGAATTTAGCGCTTTATTGTTTACAAAGAGTCATGGCTATTTATGATATAATTAATAATTATTAAATTTGTATACAAACGTTTAGGTAATGTGGGTTTCATTTGTGGATTTAGGAAATGCTGGCCCACTTCAAAGTCATCGAAAAGCGGGCTATAAAAATTAATAAACCATTTAGAATGGCAGGCCGAACGATTATGAAGATTGTGAGTCTTAAGAGCAATAAAAACAGACGAAGGCGAAACTCAAAGGCAGTGAAAAGATCAAGTTGAAGACACAGAAATATGCAAACAAATAAAAATACAATGACCCTCAAACATATTTAGCATCGAATAGCTAATTTAAATAAAAACGAATGCATATTAGACAGATATCAAATGAATTTAAAACTTCCTAAAAGTGGAATCCTGATGCTCTTGAAATGCAGAAAAATATGTATTTTCCTACTACAAATACGCCTAAGATTTAGATCCGCTTAGACATCCGTAAGATGTATGCATCTCCAGTCCATTTATTAGATTAGACCCCCCAGCAGTTCGATGACGTCACACAATGCGTAAACGCGATTAGACATGCACGAGTGAATTTGGCCCCCAAGTTAAGTCGAGTCACTGCTCATTTGTCTAACGTTAATTGCGACGATTGTTGCAGCCGTTTGGCAAACTGACTGATAAGCGTTTAATTTGATTATCAGAGGCTGGCGTCTAGTTGCTTCGAAATTTTTTAATTGTTAAAGGTTGAAACGCAACGAAATCCGCTATGTTTTATTTTGGGCCAAGGCCTGAATTTGTTAAATTGACCTCTTAATTAAGCAGCCGGCGACATCTGCTTAACAAGTTTGCTGTCCAAGTCTTTTGTTTTAGAACTGAAGTATAGCCACATCAGCATTAGACCAAGTCTTTAATTGTGAGCCTGAGCCCCATTGACATTTATCGGATAACTGGTCGTTCCGAGAGAGGCGCGAATCATAATCTAATCGAAGTGCCGGTCTCAAGCTCTGGACCTCTTAAGCTAAAGCTGGTCGTCCAGATCGGCCACGAGCGGCAGCTGTTAAACAAGAATGCCAAACCACTCCGCTGAAGGCAGTCCACTTTTGGGAACAGCACGCAACTAGACTGAATCAACAAAAGCCGACTATTGTTGCTATATTCTCGATTCCGTTCAGCGCTGCCTAAATCGGGGTTATCAGCTTACTAGAAGAGATTGTAACAACTCAGATATGGTAAAATAATGTAAATTGTTTAGGAATAAATTACGTATTTTTAAGTCTGCTAGAAAATAAGGTTAATTTTTTAAAAGTACTATAAATTTCAATTTTAAATATAAGTTTCCTTTCTTAGTAATGAATTGTAAATCAGGAACTTTAAATATTTAGTACAAATTATATCCGAAAAATTTGCATTTGTAAGTAGATCAAATAAACATACATACACGCATATATTTTGATTTAAATACCCCCAAAAACGCAATATTTTGATAAATTAATATATAACAACAAAGTTAATAACAAGAAAGGAAAGCTAATTTCGGGCGGAGACGAAGTTGATATACCCTTTCAGAATATTCTGTAAATTATATTCTTCAAAATTATTCATATGATGCATTCTTAATACTCCTAAAAAATGCCAACTGCCTAACTTTAAAAACACCAAAGTTATGGCATTTTCAATCGTTCAGTTATATGGCAGCTATAGGATTTAGTCGGCCGTTCCGACTTACATAAATACTGCGTGCAAAGGAAAGAAGGGTGTGTGCAAAGTTTCAATTCGATATCTTTAAAACTGAGAGACTAGTTTGCGTAGAAACAGACAGACGGACATGCTGATATAAACTTAGGAGGCGATCCTGATCAAGAATATATAAACTTTATGGGGTCGGAAATGTCTCCTTCACTGCGTTGCAAGCTTTTCACTAAAATTATAATGCCCTCTGCAATGGTACCGACCCTATAAAGTTGATATATTCTTAATGAGCATCACCAGGAGAGTCGATCTAGCCATTTGCGTATGTCCGTCCGTTTGTCCGTCCTTACGTTTCTACGCAAGCTAGTATCTCAGTTTTAAAGCTATCTGCTTGAAACTTTCCAAAAGTTGTCTTTCTATTGCAGGTATAAGATATAAGTCGAAACGAGCCGGACCGGGCGACTATATCATATAGCTCCCATAGGAACAATCGGAAAAAAATTCAAAAAAATTATAGCTTTGTTTTTAACTTTTTTTTTGTTCTTTGGGATTTGGTAATATTTATTTATTATGCAATTACGGTTTTAATTAAATTAAAATCGGACAGCACTATCATATAGCTGCCATAGAAACTATGGCAAAATACAGCGCAAAATCGACATAGCTTCATTGTTTTTAGTAATATAGGCATAGGGTATATAAACTACGGCTTGCCGAAACAAAACCAACATCTACAAACTTCATCTGGTAACCATAAAAAACCAACCATTTAATAACTAATAAACCCAAATCTTATAGAGCATCGGTCTCTCCACATTCCCGTGTTAGCTTTCTTTTTATGCATACATTTTTTTTGCTGCCTTCTCTTTTGATTCTGTTATTAATTTATTAATAGTTTTTTCCACCATGGTGAGCAGAAAAACCCGTTGTCTATTGACTGGTCATGAGTTTTTGTTTATCATGAAAATTCTAAATGGCATGCTCATGTCATTTGCTAATTTTTAATGGCCATAAAACGCTAAAGCTGCAAAGCAAGTTCGCGCTCACGTCGCTCAGCAAAGACCTTGACTTTCTTTTTGGCAGACAGTACGAAAGAGTAAACGAAACATTTCTCCGACTCAGTCCGACTGCGATTAGCTGGTCATAAAAAAGTTAGGGCTGGAGTTGACAAACTCCACGTTACAATCCGCATTTTGAAAGCAAAACTGTTTGCCTGTGTGTAGAAAGTCAAACTCGAACCGTTGACAATGCGTTTTGTTGACTCACTCACTCGTGGTTTCTGCGGATTTTGACCATTTCACTTGCTGGCACGCAAATCCTGAGACTAGTAGAGCCAAAAAGATTGGAGAAGCTGGCGGATACCCATTTCGACCGCACAAAAGGCTTTTATAAATGTCTGATCTCTAAGATTCGGCTTTTGTTTGGGCCGGAACAATGGCAAATCAATTAAAGCTTGCCGCCCGGCCAGTCAACTATGGTCTGCCTTCCGCCCGTACATTAATCACCTATGGATTGTGCAGACGCAAGTAACTAGTTTCCACCTCGGCCACCTAAAACACACATTTCAAGGCAATAAAATATGTTCGGCCATGTAATTCTCCCCTGTCTGCGTTTCGTATGCACTTGCGTTTGGAAGTGCACTCCTGCGCGTGTGTCTGCGCCAAATGCATTTCCATTTCGTTTTGTTTGACGTGGGCTACGTTTATTTTGAGTCTCCGTGGGGAATGTTGACCGTGCATGTCATTCGAGTTTAGCTTTGAAAGTTGTTTGCTTCCTGCTGCTGCACGTCGCGGCGATTTAGCCATTTTAATTATTAAACTCATCAGCTACGGAGGCTCCTAGCAATAAAGTGGAGAACAGGTACATGGCACAAACTTTTCGGCTTTAGGCAGAATATCTAACAATTAAACGGCTGCTAGTATACTGAATTCAAAATGTGGAATGAAAAAGAAAAGGGCTATAGGCTCACGTAAATCAATCGATATTAACCCACTAAAGGAGGTACTTCAGCCGCTCTTGGCACAGTTTTGTGCGCTTCAACGAGTGCATTAAGTGGCCATTTGCACTTGAGGAGGCAGAAAAAAGACAATTTAAGAAAAGATAAAATAAAGACAATAAAGTAACAACAAAAAAAAGGACGGAATTGAAAAATTCAAACACTAAATTATCGCGCCAATTTGGTATTTTAATACCAATCATTAGAGATGCAAGAACATCGATATTAAGTACACCGATGTTTTCATCATCGATGTTTTCAAACACTGAAAACATCGAAACATTTTAAATTATTTAAAATTTCCCATAAATTGTTCCAAATATTATCTTCACGAAACAAAAAACAACGAAAATAAAGTAAACAAGAAATGAAAGCTAACTTCGGGCGGAGCCGAAGTTGAAATAGCCTTGCAGCATATTCTGTAAATTATATTAAAAAATCCAAACCTTAAAAACACCAAAGTTATGGCATTTCCAATCGTACAGTTATATGGCAGCTATAGGATATAGTGGGCAGATCCCAGCCGTTCCGACTTATATACTGCGTGCAAAGAAAAGAAGGGTGTATGCAAAGTTTCAATTCGATTTTTTTAACTAGACTAGATTGCGTAGAAACAGACAGACGGACAGACAGGCGGGCAGACGGACAGACGGACATGCGTATATCAACTCAGAAGGTGATCCTGATCAAGAATATACATATATACTTTATAGTGTCGGAGATGTCTCCTTCACTGCGTTGCACACTTTTGACCAAAATTATAATACCCTCTGCAAGGGTATACAGCCTAGTACTCAGATCGACGAAAACTGTACGCCAGTCATGAGAGAGAGCGAGAGGCAAGCAGCTGGCGTTCACTTTTCGTCAACGCTTTTTTTCACCTCGGTCCTCAGATCGACGAAAAAAATACCAGAAAATTGCATAGCGTTGCCAGTCTGCGGAAATGAACTTTGGGTGAACCCTAGCGAAAAGATTAAAAAATGTAATCTTTTGGCGTGCGCTTCTCACTGAACATATTACGAAATTGAGGGAAAAAATCAAAAAACCCGCAAAAGTCGATTGCAGGAGTCTACATGTGAGGACAAAATAACATTAATTCTATCTGGGGTGCTTCTTGTCGGGTAAAATGTTTCTTTGGTCAAAAATGTACGAAAAAACACAATAAAGGTGCAGCTATGAAGTTTAAATTAGCAAATAATTATCATTAAATTAAAAAAAAAACAACTGGTAGTTGATAATATCTTTTTAAAGCCTAGTATCCAGATCGACGAAAACCGAACGCCAGTCATGAGAGAGAGCGAGAGGCAAACAGCTGGCGTTCACTTTTCGTCGGGCCTTTTTTCACGTCGGTCTCCTGATCGACGAAAAAAATACCAAAAAATTCCATAGCGTTGCCAGTCTGTCTTTGGGTGAACCCTAGCGAAAAGATTAAAAAATTTAATCTTTTGGCGTGCGCTTCTCACTGAACATTATAAGAAATGGAGGGAAAAACTCAAAAAACTCACAAAAGTCGATTGCAGGTGTTTACATGTGAGGACAAAATAAGATTAATACTATCTGGGGTGCCTCCTGTCAGAGCAAAATGTTTTTTAGGTCCAGAATGTACGAAAAAACACAATAAAAGTGCAGCTATGAACTTTAAATTAACAAATAATTATCAGTAAATTAAAAAAAAAAAAACAGTTGTTTAATTTAAATTGTATTGTTTTTTAATATCTTTGTACAGCGGCAGACTTGTCTTTTTTGTTTTGGGAAAAATAAAAAAAATTGAAATTAAAAAAGTATAATTTAGTTAAAAATTTAAAATAATTTCCAAGGTATTTGGTAATATCATTTAAAGGCTCTTTCCAGCAAATACGATATTTGAATGTTAAATGCTTGTCAACAAACCCAGCTGATTGACAGTACGACCGTAGCACGCTTAAATCTGATGAACTCTCTTAGTTTAGTTTAGCCTATCGAATTGCCGATGTTTAAATGGCGCCACTGTCTGGCAACGCTATATTTTCCAAATTTTAAAAACTTTTGCGACACATTTTAAACAAACTTTTTATGTTTTCGTAAACATAAGAAATTGGGACATAAATGAAGGGAGAGTTTAGAATTGATGATAGGATTAAGATGATCGTATCAATAGTGTTATCAATCCTTTAGAAGTTCTTATACTTGGTCACACTAATAACAAAAGCGAAAACAATTGCATTAATTTTAAGTGAAATTTCGAAAAATACAAAGACTACGAGCTATAAAGGGATTATCAGCTCAACTAAAATGGCCAGCACTTCCCGCGCTTCTAGAAGCCAGAACGCCAGTCTTTCGCAGGCAACACAACCCATTCGGGAAGTGGACGACAAAGTACGTGCTATTTTAAACTACATTTTGGATCACACCGCCCAGAAGATTCCCATCAAGGACAAGGATTTGGTGCCATCGGCGGGCGACAGGAACGAGCTGAAGAAACGCCTCCCGCTGGTTACAGAACTGCTGGCCAAGCGCTTCGGTATTTTGCTCACCCCATTGGATGCGGCCTCCAAAACATTAATTTGCATTGCGGAAGAGCCAGTGGCCTCCATTCACGAGCTGACCCCGGCACAAAGACCCCAATTTACACTGTTGTGCATCATCCTCCTGTACATATTCTTGCGCGGCAACCGCATCGAGGACTCGAAACTGTATGCCGTGCTGGAGATGCTGAATATCCAGGCCGACGAGGAGCACGGGTATTTCGGCGCCAATGTGCGCAAGAAGATCGAGGAGACGTTTGTGAAGCAACAGTACCTGAAGCGGGAACGCTCGCAGCTGAGTGCCTACGATGACGCCAAGACCTTTTTCCTTTGGGGACCACGTGCCAAGGCGGAGTTCACCTATGAGCAGATCGTGCAATTTGGCTCCAAGCTTCTTAATCAGCATCCTAAAATCTTCGAACCCCACCTGATCATGGCCCAGGAGGGTGCTAATGCGGAACAGTAGACACTGGCAATTTTCAGCAAATAAATTCACTCATTATTGTCAAATTACCAAACCGGTGTGAGTTAATTGGGATTTTTTTATATCATTTTATATCATATCTGGGTTTTTACTTATCAGCTTAAAATTCTTCTGAGAGAAAACTTAATTTGAGGTACTATTAATTTTTTATTGTGTCTTATCTACAATTTTATGTACTTTAACTAAAATTCCTAAGGAATGTTTAAAATTTATTTTGCTTTGAACTTAACATTGAACAGTTTAAATTAAAATTGTTAGAATGTCTAATATGAATTAACGAAATTACTCTGCATAGTTAAGCTGCAATTTTAATTAAAACTTGGTTATTAAATCACCTAAAAAGAATATAAAAACTCTGTTATTAGTTAATTATTTTTTAAGGTATTTACAAACAAGAACAGGCTCAATTGCTTTCCAATTAATTTAAAAATCTAGAAGACCATAAAACGTTCGTTGCAATACAAATACGGCTAAATAAAAGAGAAGTTCTATAAAATTAAAATGATTCACCAAAAAATTATAAGAAGAATTATTATATATTATATAAATAAAAAATAAATTAAATATTTAAAATTCCCCTAATCAACACATGACATATTATAAAAACAACGTGACTTGACAATTTATTAAAAAACTCTTCAAAAAACGAGAGCCGTCGTCTCTAGTACTTTGCATAGTCCGTGTCCATAATAAGCTTTCCATCTTTGTCCTTCAGGCGAACGCGACCGTTAGAGTAGCGCGTCTCTTGGCTGCCATCCGGATAGACCAGCTTTACAGTGCCATCCGGGTACTCCCTCCGCTTATTTAGTTTTGTATGAATCTCCTTTTGGCCATTTGGAAGATTCAGAATCTTGTCCCCATTCCGGAGCTGCACTAGGTGAGTTCCATCCGCATAACGCCACTCCTCTAGTTTCTCTGCATCGCTGGGATCAACTACCTTAATGCTGTTATTGGGGAAGTGGATCTCAATGGTGCCATCTTTACGGCGATGTTCGGTTTGTCCGTTGGGAAACTCTAGTATTTCCAAACCATCCAGGTAAGAAGTGTGCCACGTATTGGTCTCAGCGTAGTAATACTTCACTGTGCCCTCCCTTATGTCAGTCTCCTTAATGTCCTTATTAAAGTAGAGCATGCGAACGTTCATGCCATCTGCGCTAATCTTCTTAAGATTGCCATTTGGGTACCAAATGTCCTTGCTGCCATCCGCGTTCATTATCTCTCGCTTGAAGTCAGTGCTGGAGTTGGCAGTCGCTGGAGGATCGGCTGTGGCAGGTGTCACTGGTGGCACAACTTCTTCCACATCCCCGGAGCTGCTGGAGGCGTAACTCTCATCCAAAGCCTCTTCCCTTTTCTTACTTTTCCCCAGGGAGCGACTGCGGCTTCTAGCTTGGACAGTGCCGCTGCTTTGGCGACGGTGCGAGGCTTCCCGCTGGTGGCTTCTCGCGACGGGGGGAGGCTTACCAGCAGTGCCATCCAGAGACTTGGTGCGACGTCCGTTTTCATCGAAGAGCTGCGACGTAGAGGCAGGGGGCAACTGAAAGAATAAATTAATATAAATTTGGTTTACCCAATTTAAGCTACAGCTATACTCACCACCTTGGGTGCCAACCGCGCAATGTTTCGGTTGATCTCCTGCAGCATCTTACTGTTGTTTTCGCGACTAATCTTTATCAGCTCCTGCTCCATGCGCTTGTTTTCCCTGTTCAGCAGCTCGATCTCGTCGCGGTAGTTGCGTTGCTCCTTCTCACTGGCCCGCAGTTGAGCACGGAGTCGGGCCTGTGCCGAGACGTGGGTCTGCTCCTTCTGCTTGAGCTGCAGCTGCAGTGCCTCCAAATCCTGTTTCAAGGCGGCTATCTCCTTCTTCTCCTTGGTGTTTGCGTTGCTCTTCTGGAGGCGCATCTGTTGCTCGAATTTGCGACGCTCCTCCTCTATTTTCATACGCTCGTCATGTAGGTATATTTCGGCCTGGATCTTTTCATCGTGGACGCGTTCCATTGCATCCATATGATCCTGGGTGCACTTGGCCTGCTGCAATTCGTGCTGCTGCTTAAGTCGGAGAAGTTCTGCATTCTGGGCCTTAAAGTTAGCTATCTCCGCTTCAAGCTCTTCAAGCCGTGTGCGCACAAGATTTGCCTTTTCCTGTAGTTCTAGGGTGAGAGGTTCCTCTGGCTGCTGGCTGGGACTTGACTTTTTCTTCTGCTCCAAAGCCTGAAAGAGAGCTGATTTAAACTGTTCGAAGAGCTGAATATTAGAGCCGTCGTTTAGGCTGGTAGCATCAGAGTATTCGTGGGTATCATTGGAGTCAGAGAAGCGCACTCGCACTTGCGTTTTTCCCACATGAATGGGTGTCGCGGTCAGGGTTTGATCAGTGGACTGCTGTTCGACCTCATCCTCTTCCTCTATTTCGTGCACCAGGACCTGATCCACCTGCGGTTGCAATCGCATCTGTCGCACCTGTTGTGTGACCACAATGTGATCAGAGTCATCAGCTACAATACGACGCTGATCCTTGCGTGCCATGAAAGTGCGAATGCAGCTGGAGTTCATATCAATGTTGCCCTCCGTGGCTTTCTGCTCGAGAAGCTCAAATATGCTAACATTGCTGTCGTCTTCCACTCGGATTTGAGCTGATCGTCTTTGTATTTGAGTTGGCTTGATGCTTTGAGTGTCCAAAACTCTGGCCCAGCAAACTCCTGTCAAAGGACTGGCCTCCGAGGAAGCTTCATCATCAGCATGCGTGGTCTGCCCGGCTCTGTTCTTTTGCTCCACAAAACGAACTCTGGGTGAGATACTGGAGGCAGTGGTGGAGGATGCATAGGAAGACTTGAGATCTGGTGTGGAATTGCAGACGTTCTTTGAACTCATTAGCATCCGCTGGAAGTGCTGCTCGTTGAGATCGAGTTTCGCTGGAGGTTTGGGAGCAGGGGCATTCGAAGAAGGAACTATTTCCAACTGGCGCTTCTTGAGGATGCCCTTCTTCTGGGGGGTGCGAAACTGAGGGTGGGCATTGGCGAACTTGTATCGCGGCAGGTTTTCGAGGCGCAGCTGGTCGGGATTGATCTTAAAACGCTGCTTAAGACCTTCGCCGCGACGCAGGAAAGGACGCTTTGGCCTGGCCGGTTGGGGACTACTTGAAGGATTTCTCAGTTCCTGGTCGTCCTGCTCCGCCGTGAGACGTGGCATTTGTATTGAGGAGTCCTCGTCCCATTGTGAATCCTCCAGCACACTGTTCTCCCGGGTGTCCACCTCTTGGTGCAGCAATCCCAGCATTTTGTACATATTGCGCTGTTCCAAGCCAAGCAGAACGCGCTGATTGTTTTGACGCTCCTGCAACAGTCGCTTTTGCTCGTCCTGCCAGCGGTTTAGTGCCGCCAGACGATGGGTGATGGCCTCCTGGCTAAATGGCTTTCCAATGGGACTTCCGTCAGTCTCCTGCATTTTTTTTTTACATTTATTGGACCTCAAAATAGCTATTTTGTTTAGACGCTGTAAGCGTATGGGAATTTAAAATTATAAAAACAGTGTTGCTTAACGCTGCGCAGGTGGCAGCTCTGGGGCCAGGGATGATAGCATTGGCTTGTCACTTCATACAATTAATTAAATTATTTATAATTTTTATTTTATTAAACATAAGATATTATAAAAACGGCTTAAACCCTAATATTTATGGATTTCATATTTCCCGATCGCCTTCCTCCGGCTCATCAAAGTCCTTCACGTTAACGTCTGCATCTTCGCCATATTGTAAAATGTTGTCAATTTGCAAAAGAAGATCGCCTACACTCTCCTCGTCCTGCGAATCTAACGGGAAAAATCGCACCAAACTGTAAAAATATAAATAAACAAACTCAATTACAAATTGCAAAGATACAAGTAGCAAATTACAAATTGTAAAGATACAAGAAGCAAATTTGACGAGTGGCAACCCCCGACGCCAGCGCATCGTTCGCAGCCCTCGTATCTCACACAAAAGCATTTTTCGACGCGTCGCAAATGAAAATGTGCTTGTGCAATTAAAACCAGAAGGAAAAACTACAAATAAACCGTATTCGGTGCCCCTAATTGCAAGGAATCAGTGCGTATGCGGTAATTGTACGCCAGTTGCAAATCGCGCGCAAATAGTGAGCTGACGAAATACCACCAAAAATCCCAACCAACAAATCAAGCAGCAGCCATCTACAAAAATCGCCTAATTTACGATACAAAACACTTTTCGACGGCAAAACGAAAAACGCTGAATTCCGGGCACCGGCGAACCAGAAGAGGAATTCAAAAATGGAGACGCCAGTCGAGGAGCACGGCATGGACCTAACCAAGGTGTCCGTGGTGCGATCTGCCAAGGGCGTGGATATGCTTTGTGTAGACGACTACCTGTACCACTTCGACCGCATCGGGCGCAACAACACCTACCGCTGGCTGTGCAATCGGCGCAAGGACAAGGCCACCCCCTGCAAGTCCCGCATCTGCACTCTGCTGCCCGATCCGCTGGACAAGACGCGCCACGTCGTCGTGGACGTCGTTCTGGCCCACATCCATCCGCGCTGCAGCGACCACGAGGTAAACAAGGTGGCCCAGCGCAAACGGCTCTCGGTGATGATGATGAACGACGCATACAGCACGACGCAGCCGAAGCGAGCCCGCCAGTATGAGCGTGCAAACGCCGGCATGAATCCGCCGGAGTTTATTTACGGCGGCATCGACACCTCTGCCGTCGAGGCATCTTTCCAGCTGGACTTTGAGGTACCTCAGCCGATTTTCTGTACCTGGTTTATGCCCCTGACAATCCTTTTTTATGGGTTTTATACTAGCTAAATTGTAAATCGAACTACTATAATCGTGCATAAGTTCGGACTGACTAAACCTCTGACAACCCCTTCTCCGACAGTTTATATGTGCCAGGAAATGTTGGTTAATACTCCTGGAAAAGGCAAAACAAGCTATGGCTATCCTCCAGCAGTTCAGAATTCCAATTTCTTTGAGCAGACTGTATATATTCATATCAAGGGACTAGCACCGATTTTAATTCGAGTAGTCAAGAAAAATAATTTTTTAATTATAAATTTCCCTTAGATCAGAAGTCAATTTCTTTAACTATATTGATATGTTCATATCAGGAGCCAAGCCGTGCGTTTAAATACGAGTATTAATATTTAATTAACAGTAACGCATATGTTGATTTTCGAAAAGGACTACATAAAATACCAAACTTTAATCATCAAATGATTTAAATACTAGGTATACATACTCCCATTACCAGTTATTAGGGATTTTTCGCACATGAGCTTAAATATTTTTAATACCATACAACCTGTATGTTAATCAACAAATTTTAGGACCTTTTTCTTACTCTCATAGTAAGCTAAAAGTTTAGAACCTACTCTTAAGTTCCCATACGGACGAGAAAACGGGGCTTAGAATATGGGAAATCCATCAAAATATGGTAAAAAATATCTTGAGTAATAGAATTCTATAGGTATCTTAATTAAATTAGGTAGTGTTTTTGACTCTAAGCCCCATGTCAAACACTATCATAAATCGAGTTATTTTCTTGGCACATTTGTTTTATAAAGCAGTTTTTGAAGATTAAACAGCTGTTAAAATCTTTAGCAAAGCAAATATACATTTTTTGAACATTTTAAATGAACAGTTTTAAATCAATTTCTAAATAGCAAATCCTCTTTAAATAAAGTACCTTTTCCTTTTTTATCTTTTATGTAATTCATATTTTGCCTTCAGCTAGATTTAAGAAAATATTTGAAAATTATTCTGCTAAAAACTCTTTAAAAACTTTATTAAGATTAAGATCATACTCCAGCAAATACTAATTAAGAATCTCCTTTTTGGCAGGACAAGGACCGCGTGTACATGTTACGACGCCGCGATGGCCGGGTGATGGTCTGCATCGACGGACACCTGTACTACCTAGCCGGAAAGTCGTACAAGGGCGACATTTTCCGATGGACCTGTGTGCGCAAGCGCGACATCGAGTGTACGGCTAGGATCTGCACTGAGGCAACTTTGGCGGGGGCACATCGACTGCACGCCGTCGACTCCGATGCACACATTCATCCGCACTACTCGGCCGCAAAACTGATGCACATGTTTTCCAAACACCAGATCGTTCTAGTTGAGGACGAGCAGACCTCTGATGTACTGGCAGAATGCCCTAATCTTGAATACTTCGATCCAGAAAATACTTTCGATACAGCCCAGAGGTGTGATGACTTGGAATCCATAATAATCGAGGAGTGCGAAGATAACTACGATGTATATGCAAGGACGGATGAAGACCAAGGTGGAGAGGTTCAAGGAGACGAAGAGATCGAGGGCCAAGAAGTAGAGGAGGAGTCGGGTGTGGTGGACCCTAAATTGGAGCACAATTCCAAGTGGCCAGCGGCATTCGATGTAATTGGCAACTACCTCCCTCCGCCGGGATTTAATCCTATTACAGAAACGGACTTGACCAAGTTCACATTTCTTCCATCGGCAAAAGGCCGTAAGGTGCTGTGCTTGAGTCGATATCTGTATCACTTTGACTCCCAAAGCAGATCGAACGGCCACATGTTCTTTACTTGCATCAACCGGCGAGACAAGGTCAACACTTGTCATGTCCGCATCACCCTGGATCCGGTCGAAAACGGACCGGTAGTAATCCGAATTAACGGTGAACACACACACAATCCAGATATAAAGGAAATTACTCGTCGGCTCAAGCAGCAGGCCAAGTTGGATCATGACAATCCGCACAAGCTTCTAAAGAGCGAGCACGGCGAAGATGTTGACTTCGAAAGCGACGAGGGATCGGGAAGTCAGGGAGGAGACACCTTTGAACCAGAGCAGAGCGTTGATGGCAGCTACGAGCACATCGACACGAGCAATGTGGTGATGAAAAAAGTGATAAGCATTGATGGTGCTATCAAAATGGAACCCGAATCCAAGGCGAATATGATTGTGCAATACCTCAAGGACGGTGCGGACAACATAAGCGCCAAGATCGAGATACTGCCGGATGCTCTAGAGCAACTCGACTCTCAGTCCCATGCTGCCTACTCATCCACGCCTTTGCCGAAAGTTCGACAGCCCGAGATCACAAACATACGTCGGCGACGCGATGTAGTAGAGCCTACGAAGGGAGCGCAGCCGGACATGGACCTCACCAAGATCTGTACCCTGAGGTCTGCCAAGGGTCACGAGCTCCTTTGCGTTGATGGCTTTATTTACCATGCCAAAAATCGAGGAGTAATCTCACGCAACTATTGGGTGTGCATTAAAAGTCGCGATCCAGACATCAATTGCAAAAGTCGCATTTCGACGGCCACCCAAAAGGATGGCTCCATTCGAGTTCTTCGAGTGTACAACAGCCACAGCCATCCTTTCAGCGAGGATGACATCAAGCGACGATTGTTCAACGAGATTAACAAAAAGAATAATAAAAAGCTTAAGTTCCGTCCGCTTCATTTTATCGGAAAGTCGCTGGATCAGATTCAGCAGGAATATGGTGATTTGGCTATTGAGAGGCTGAATGTCTCTAACATAAGCAGCGATATAGTAGTACATAAAAAGCCACGACTGCCGGGTAGTCACAATAGCAGCTCCGCATCACTGTCCGCCTCTAACAAGGTGGACACCCACGACGAGGAAGAGGATGTTGTCATTGAGGAGGAAGATGAGGAGCCGGAACAAGAGGAGGGCGACGACGTGGGCCTGGAAGGTGATCACCAGTACATGGAGGTGGATAACACAGATGCCATTATCGAAGTCGTGGAGGAAGTGGCCGACGAAATGGAGAGCTACGGCTCCATTGTGTAAGTGAAACAATTAAAAACGACATTGTCGAGCCAGTCGATTTAAATACTTAACACTTTTCAAAAACAAAAAAAAAATTGCATTTAGTCTTTATTTCTTATCTACAGAGCCGAAATGAACTTCCTTTTTAGGAGCATTTATTTATTTTTCTCATAAATAAGACAGCTCTTGGTTTTTATAAAATATATCTAACCAAGTCAATTTTCTTGAATCGTTTTTACAATCGTTGATTTTTGATAGTAAAGAAAAATTACATGGACAAGAGTCAGAGTATTAAAAATTTGCATTAATTGGGATCCGAATCTGTACCCACAAATTTATTTGTTAAACTTGTTTCGATTGTCATTGAAATGAACACCTGCAACATCGCGCAACTTGGTAAAGACCCACAGTATCACTTGAAAGCTGCGCGAGCGCACTACAATAAATGTGTGTCTGACGTTATTTAGTTTTTTTTTTTCAAAATATATGAAAAATAAAAGCCCTTTATTAATGCACATATAAAAATAGATACAGAAGAATTGAACACAAAAATATATATTTTCCTTTGTAAAGGCAATATACCACATTGCTTTCACTTTTCAAGCTAGTGCCGACAAGCAAACCGGTCGAACGAGAGCCAAATAAAAAACTAATGCTTATTTTTCTCACAGACCAATATACACCATGAAACTGTACGCCGTATCCGATGGTCCGCCTTCGCTGGCCGTTCGCATGACCCTGAAGGCCTTGGAAATACAATATCAACTAATAAATGTAGACTTTTGCGCATTAGAGCATCGCTCTGAAGATTATTCCAAGGTTTGTACAGAATTATAAAGTCCCTAGTGTTTTTACAAAATAAAATCCGTTAATCTTTTTAGATGAATCCTCAAAAAGAGATCCCCGTGCTGGACGACGATGGATTTTATTTATCAGAAAGCATTGCCATTATGCAATATCTCTGTGACAAATATGCGCCGGACTCGTTGCTGTATCCCCAGGACGTCAACATGAGAGCGATAATCAACCAGCGTTTGTGCTTCAACATGGGCTTCTACTATGCTCCCATTTCCGCCCACAGCATGGCCCCCATTTTTTTTGACTATGAACGTACGCCCATGTCTCTTAAGAAGGTCCAGAACGCCCTTGAGGTGTTCGAAACTTATTTGGAGCGATCGGGCACTAAGTACGCGGCTGGCGATAACATAACCATTGCAGATTTCGCTCTCATTTCGGCTACGCTTTGTTTGGAGGCGATTAATTTCGATTTGATGCAGTATCCGTTGGTGCATAAGTGGTACGTCACCTTCAAGGAGGAATACCCGCAGCTTTGGGAGATTGGTAACAGCGGCATGCAGGAAATCAGTGCGTTCGAGCAGAATCCTCCAGATTTGTCGCATATGGAACACCCATTCCATCCGACTCGTAAGGCTAAAGTCTAAGGCAGTAGTTTGAGGGCCCTTATAGCGGGGGAAGTTACAAATACTCTGGTTTTGTAATTTTCGTGGAATATGTAATATATTTATATATCTATATAAAATACACATATAAATTATGCTTTGTTCCACTCTTAAAATTCTTTTAAATAAATTATAAAGACAAATTACATAAAATCGTATAAGAATATTTCAAATGCCATTGCATTAAAGTAAACCATTAGGTCTAAAAAAATCTAACATTGTGGGTTACTTGTGTCTTTGAAAATGTATTATCGATAGTAACTAAAGTTTAAATAATAATGGTATTAAAGGGTAAAAATTTTAAAACCAAAGTGCATGGTGTAAATATTTAACATTTTAAATATTTAAACTTTCTTAAGAGTGAACACATTTCTTATATGTGAAATATTTGTATTAAATTTATCAAAAATTATCTTTCTGCGAGCAATTTAAAGTTGTTTTTATGCCAATTTATAAAATAATCACCTTTAGTTTTTATTAGTACATTTTATCGAGCCTAAATAAATAATTAAATGGTAAAATTATAAGCACAAAAAAGAAAAAGTATTTTATTTAATGTGGTTAAAGGTAAAATGTCTGAGAAATCCTCACGAAAAATAAAATAAATAAATGAAACATATTCTTAAAGCAGGATTTCATCGTACGTTTTAATAGATGTAGGAAATTTAAATCCTAATATGAACCTTGTCTAAAGAATTTCTAGAAGCAAACCATAACTAACCACTAACAACAATTTTCGGGTTTTCGAAAAAAGCTATAGTCGATGGATCGTTACGTTTTAAAAACAAGCCTACAATTGGGAGTCCGTCATGGTCAATCATCAATTTTGATCAAGCAAATTACCAAAAATGCAAAGAGGGATTTTTCGCAATGTACTTGCTTTTAAATTCTCCTTGTTGGATTATTAGATAAAAAAGATTTAAGGAAAGAACTTGGGATTATCAGCTTTGTATCAAATTTTATTCGTTAAAACTGTTATTTTTTCAAATTCCATAGGATAAGGTAGTCATCAAATATAAAAATGTGTGCAAAGTTTTAACAATGTTCATAGCTCGGGACACAAGTGTGATTGAAATACTTCCAACACATTTCGCATACTTTCGACATTTTGTATATATTGTCGAGCTGTTTTGCATATTCTCTATATTAAAATATCATATTTAAAATATTTGATTTTTATTTAAATACGAATTGGGCGGTATTTGTCTCAAAAATGGAACGAACATATAAAAACTTAATACAATAGATTAATAAATTTAGCTGTGAATCGAGACTCATCCTTAACTTTGAGTAAATGATTTCAAAACTAACGAAGACTTAGCAAATGTACTGAAGTCTGAAAAAAATTACCACGAAACTCACAAAAAAATTCAAATTCTGGGACACTGGAGGATTTCTTTGTTATGATTTTAAGCCAAACGTACCGAAACTCGTTAAGGATTATTGGGAATATCGCAGTTTAATACTTTTGCAAAACTGAAAGTTATAGCATTATGTAAAAGAACAGCTTACCTGAAATCCTCGATTAGCGATCCAATAGCTTCCGTAAGCTTGCCGTACCTCTCGCCAAAGGCCGTGCCAATGGTTAGCTCTCCCATCAGACTGTGGGCATCCGGCTCGAGGTACATCTCCAGTTGCTTTCGCGCCTCGCTACTCAACAGATCCACTTTGGTCAGCACATTTAAGTGCGGCTGCTCCATGTTGGCCATTACACTGAGTGCGGCCATAGTGCCGGATATGAACTTGGCCCCATCCACCATAAACTGCGAGTCCAAACAGAAGACCACGCAGGTGCGGAAGTTCCAGGACTCAAGCAGCTGGACCAGCTGCTTGCCCATTTTAAGGTGGGTGAACAGTTCGATCTGGCCGGGCATGTCGAACAGGATGTAATCGTCATCCGGCTCGCCCACCATCAGTTCGTCCTCGCCGCCACAGAGCTGATCCTTCAGCCAATCCTGGTTCTCAATCAAAAACTCCAGGCAGAATATGAGGCCCCCATTCGGACCGTAGTGCAGCTCCTCGTCCTCCATTGCATCGTCCAGGTGGATCAGCTCACGAATGTCCGTCAGTGGAGTGTAGTTAAAGTGCTCCGCCGCCGGATCGAGATTCACCACTTGGATGTTTCGCTTGGAGTCCATAGCGAATTGCTGCATTAAGCTGCAGTAAGTGGACTGGGATGATTGGGTTGAATTACTGGCGGAATAAGGGGCTGCTTAACTGATCTTACCTTGCCACTGCCTGCCGGACCTACAATTATCTGAGCATACCGCATGATTCGCAGAAATTAAGAAACAAAACAAAATCTTAAAGCGTGCGCCAGTTGCAGTGTTGCTTAACGTCGAAATTCTGCTCATATAACCTTTTCTGCCAACTAGTTGGCAGCATCAGCACTGTCAACTTCACGATTTACCCTCCAACTGTAACGAAATTTAAAAACAGACTATAATACACTTTACATTTTAATTGAATGAGTGGATTTGTATAATAATTAAATAGAATGTCTAATAAATAAGAATTCTATAATATAATTTTAAAAAGAATTATTTTAAAAAAAAAAATAAAAAAAAAAAAAAAAAAAAAAATAAAAAAATTAAAAAATTTTTTTTATAAAAAAAAAAAAAAAAAAAAAAAATAAATAAAAAAAAAAAAAAAAAAAAAAAAAAAAAAAAAAAATAAAAAAAAAAAAAAAAAAAAAAAAAAAAAAAGATGGTTTAAAGGGTGGACTTGAAAAATGAAAGTGGTTTTTAAGAAACGGACAGTTCAGTGAAAGTAAGTAATACAAGTTGAGAAAATATGACTTTTTTGGATCGAGAAGTTATGAGTTTGTCCCTTACAACATACATATGTATGTACATACATACTTAGATAAGGCCCCGAGAACTTTGGAGGCAGCGTCACAATCGAGGCTATAAAAGCGGCCGCCCATCCAATGCCTCTTATTATTCTTAATTTGGAATATTAAGGATTAGATATATTCGCCATGGCCTCCAGTTCAAACCAGGTTAATAAATACTTAGAAAACGTATAGAGGAAGTGGTTTATCATAAAATTTTCTAAACGATAGGATAATTTCGAGAAAATAATGGAGTGCATTACGGTGGCCGAGGTAGAGAGGATCCACACGCTGTCAAACAGCCTCGAAAAAACGCTGCTGGATCCGGTGGCTTTCAAGCTATTCCGGGGCTTCTTGGAGTCAAAGTGTCTGACATGCATTCAGTGTCTGGACATTCATGGAAAGTGCGACGAGTTCCTTGCAGAGAAGCATCCCTTGTACGACTCGTCCGAATTGAATATTCTGTCCAACCTGGGCCTGCTTTCGCATTTGAAGCAGAGGCTAGCATATAGACTAGATGACGGTGATCCGACTTCCATCAGTCTCTGCCTTAAAAACATCAAACTCCAATGTCGCAATGAAATTGAAGACTACTTTTTCGACTTTAAGTCCTCTGTTTTAAAAAAGGTGGGTCGAGTGCCAAAATAAACCAAGTCGGTGCTAAAAGGTATTTCCAGACCAGAATTAAAAATATATTGCCTGTTTCAAGTACTAAGAAAATTTGATCCTTGATTGAGAAAACATATCTTGCTTTAGGAAGTACTTGCAAATGAATTTTGTCCATTACGAAGCAATTTACACTCACAGGTATAGGAATAAAGTTTTATTGTGCAAGAATGATAACTAAAAACTTAAGGAACAATTTTTTTTATAAAATAAGCTTTTACATAATTTAATGCAACCAGGAAGAGTATGTATACGTTAAAGAATGAGGAGTGAGGCAGTGGGTAAGCATATGAGTCAAGCCATGTCAAACAGGTCAGCAATCCCTTAAAAATAACTTTTATTTTTTAAAAACATTTCAGTTTTTCTTATTATCAAATTTTATCACCACTCGATATTGTTATGCCATCAGATCCACATTCACAATCGACAAAAACGACATTGATATTTGATGTCGGCGCTCAGATAATAATAATAATAACTTTTTCATCCGAATTAAAATAAACACGTCGTTTGGGAGTGCATGATATGATATTTTAGCAACTAATATTTTCAAAAAGTTTCGCAATCTAAGCATTTCAGAAAATACTAATATGAATTTTTGAGTCGAACCGAAAAAACAACCTTAAGTCTTCAAGATGTAGCGAAATTAATTTAACCAAAAAAATGCAAATAAAGTAAATATAAAAGCCATGAACAATTTGTTGGGAATTTATTTATTAAAAAAATAATTTCTGTTTTTATGCGTGCATTATTATTAATTTTACCAAATTTGATAAAATTCTGTCAGCATCTTAAACAACGAACCAATCTTTATAGCGTGTTCAGGAATGTAATAGTAAAACAAGAGAGAACGCTATAGTCGGGTGCCCCCACTATCAGATACCCGTTACTCAGGTAAAGGGAGTGCGAGGGAGATGGAGATAGAAACTTTGATCACGCATAACTTTTTAACGAATGGTCCGATTTGAAAATTTCTTCTACATTTCGATAGGTATTGATAAACACAATAAAACTGCATTTTTTCTTTTCCGAAATATTTAAATTTTTAAAATCGTATATAAGCGATTGTGGGCGTTAAAGGGGCGTGGCACCTTTTTGAAATAAACTTGCGCTGCGTAGGAACTCCTAGAATCTGCATGCAAAATGCCAATCTTCTAGCTTTTATAGTTTCCGAGATCTCAGCGTTCATACGGACAGACAGACAGACGGACAGTCGGACAGACGGACATGGCTAGATCGACTCGGCTAGTGATCCTGAACAAGAATATATATACTTTATAGGGTCGGAAACGCTTCCTTCTACCTGTTACATACTTTTGCACGAATACAATATACCCTTTTACTCTACGAGTAACGGGTATAATGAACACGCAAAGACGAAAATCGGTTTACCAGTTCTCGGGATTAAAAATAAAGGAAGCAAACTTCGGCAAGCCGAAGTTTATACACCCTTGCAGTTATTACAAAACGACTACATTTCGATTTCTATACCTATATTACTAAAAACATTACTATGTCGATTTTGGGCTGCATTTTGTCATCGTTTCTATGGCAGCCATATTATATTGTTGTCCAATTTTAATAAAACTAAAAGCGTAATTCTGATATAGTATATAATTACTATACCTCAAAGGAATATTTTGATAAATAGAAAAACTACAAAATAATAACACAAAACAAGGCATGGCTAGATCGACTCTCCTGGTGATGCTGATCAAGAATATATATACTTTATAGCGTCGGAACTGTCTCCTTCACTGCGTTGAAACTTTTAACTGAAATTATAATACGCTCTGCAAGGGTATAACAAGCTTTTAATTTAGAAGGCGTGCAAATACGCTACACATATATTTGTAAATTTAGTGTTCATGTTCTTATCTTAAATTTAATTACTCTAGGTCCATATATTTCCGATTTGAAATTGTTAAAACCAGATTTTCTTGTTTTATTTAATTTATTAAGCTTGATATGGTCTTTTAAAATTTTTGCCATTCACCCATTGGCTCGCCACTATCCATTTCAAAAAAAAAATATAAAGAGAAGCAAGAAAAGACTAAAACTTCGCAACTTCTATCTGCAAGTATCAAAATAAGTGTTTTACTGAGTGTGATTCAATCAAACCACACTTCCTGTGTTGGCTATTGTTTTGCTCACATATGTATGTATGTACATACATTCCAACTGTTTTATTCATTGAAGTGGTGACCTCGTAAACATTCATATTAAAAGCTTAATTTAAATTAATTCTCAATTGTGCTTTAGTTACTCACATTTAAGTCGCTGCCAAAACAACGAATTTTGTGTATTCAAACACAAAAAAAAGTGTTTTAAGTGCAAAACAACAATTCAAGCTTTGACAAATTTTGCTCATGCATATTTGTATACGTATTCCAACTTGCAATTTTCATTTAATTGTTCGACGACATCGACACAAGCAAACATTTTTATACCCGTTACTTGTAGAGTAAAAGGGTATATTGTATTCGTGCAAAAGTATGTAACAGGTAGAAGGAAGCGTTTCCGACCCTATAAAGTTATATATTCTTGTTCAGGATCACTAGCCGAGTCGATCTAGCCATGTCCGTCTGTCCGTCTGTCCGTCTGTCTGTCTGTCCGTCTGTCCGTCCGTATGAACGCTGAAATCTCGGAAACTATAAAAGCTAGAAGATTGGCATTTTGCATGCAGATTCTAGGAGTTCCTACGCAGCGCAAGTTTATTTCAAAAAGGTGCCACGCCCCCTTTAACGCCCACAATCGCTTATATACGATTTTAAAAATTTAAATATTTCGGAAAAGTAAAAATGCAGTTTTATTGTGTTTATCAATACCTCGAAATGTCGAAGAAGTAGAAATGTAGAAGAAATTTTTCAAATCGTTCTCTCTTGTTTAACCTAAACTTAGCTTTATAGGCATTTTTTCGGCTGCCACCCTCAGGTCGCCTGTTATCAGATTTTGATAACCCCATGCAGCTGTCGTCGACGACAGTTAATTAAATCTTTGACCACAGCACCTAAACACAGGGCATACATTTACATACGATCGAATTGAAATATCAACTAGGATCGACGCACAATCGCTATATTCAATCACGTCATCGCTGAAACACACCCTGCCACGGCTAATCCTAATTGCAGATAAACATCTCAATTGCTCAGCCAAACGCACAACATCTGCCCGTCCAACGGTTGACAGCCATAATGATGTTTTAAATGGCACGCTCTTACTGCCAAATAAAAACGCTTAAAAATAATAATATCTCCTGCTTTTTTAAAGAAAATTTTGTCCAGCGTGTGGACATGCATGTCGGAAGACCGGAAATAATTTTATAGTTGCAGTGCACCGCACACCGTTGTCTACACTAAACAAAATGTTTTTAAAAATGCTGCAATATTTAATTTCAAAAATATTTTTATGCTGGCAAAGTTCTACTAAATCAACAAATTTAAATTTATTTATTTATAAAAGAAATATTAATTGTAAAAACCTATGCAATTGCACTTGCCCTAACCAAGGAGAAATTAAATGACCAACCTTTTTATACCCCTGTAGAGCGTATTATAATTTTAGTCAAAAGTTTGCAAAGCAGTAAATTTCCGACTATATGAAGTATATATATTCTTGATCAGCATCACCAGGATAGTCCGTTTCTACGCAAACTTGTCACTCAGTTTTAAAGCTATATGGTAGTATTTAAGTCGGAACGAGCCGTATCGGGCGACTATATCATATAGCTCCAATTGGAACAATCGGAAAAAATGAATTTTTAAAAAGTACAACTTTGTTGTTTTTAATTTTTTTTGTTCTTTGGGATTTGGTAATATTTAAATACGACAGAGTTACGGTTTTAATTAAATTATTATTAATTTAATAGCTCCCATAGGAAAAACGAAAAATGAAAAAAAATATTTCTTTAAGAAATTATTATTTACTATATCAGAATTACGCTTTTAGTTTTGTCAAAATCGGACAACAATATTAATAACTATATTGTTTTTAGTAATATAGGCATAGAAATCGATATGAAGTCGTTTTGTAAAAACTGTAAGGGTATATAAACTTCTGCTTGCCGAAGTTTCTTTCTTGTTATACATGAAAAACTTTTTTACATATAAGTTATCTTGTACATGTGTACACCAAGTTAAAATTCATTTTTGGTAGTAATTGAACGGTATCTATTTTTAAGAGTGTACCATTTACACCCACCCCAAATGATCGAAAAAATGAACTGCACTTGTACTTTATGATGTTTGTCTGTTTGCCCGTTGTCCCTCTTTTTTAATGATATCGACTATGGGTGGGTGCAGAGGACACGAGGACAACGAGGGCCAGGTGTTCAATATATGCTCGTGCTGATAACTATATAATTTATCCTCAAATTGTTCCTTTTGCCCTCGTCGCTTGAACTGCAATTAGATATCGTTGGGTAGATTTGTGTGAAATGTTTATTCGATTTAAACTAAACCACTATGTATAACATTTAGATATTAGCGAACTTAGAGCAATTAAATACCACAGAACTTGTTTTCTTCATATAATTATTAAGTTGGTTAATATGTGTTAGGTGCCATGACTAGCAAGGCTTGACTAGTAGGAGTTCCTTTGAATCTCATTCTCTCTGGCTGTCTTCAGTTCTTTCTTGGGAACCTGCCATCCTCATATTCCGCTGCCGCTGCTAAAGATACTAGTCGTTGCTCCCGGATCGGACATATCGGCACTTCCGCTGAAATCGTCGCTGCTCTGGTTGCTGTTTTGATTCTGGTTCGAGCTGCTGTTGTTGTACAGGGGCTGGGGCTGCGAGTGGGGGCCCCGAGGATCCTCTGGTGTCCAGGTGCGGGCGTAGAGCTTACTGCCCGGGTAGCGGTCGCCCTTGCGGTACCAGGACAACGAGTGCGCCACGCCGCCAGCTGCAAGGGTTAGATAAAGGATGAGCACGTTGTAAGCACACATTTCAAATGACTGTTTAGTTAACTTTATAGCAATACATAAAGTGAATACGAACATACACACAACTATAAAGCCGTACTACCAATTGGAAGCTGATTGTACCGAAAAAGCCGAAGTTGATATACCCTTGCAGAATATTCTGTAAGTTATGGCATTTCCAATCGTTCAGATATTTGGCAGCTATAGAATATAGTCGGCCGATCCTTATGAAATTTGGTAGGTCGGATTGATTGGCCAAATATAATACCCATAGAAAATCCCAACTTCCTAACTTTACAAACACCAATGCCAGTTATGGCATTTCCGATCAATCAGTTATATGGCGGCTATAGGATATAGTCGGCCGATCCTTATGAAATTTGGTACACACTTTGCACACTTTTGACCAAAATTATAATACTCTCTGCAAGGGTATAAAAATGTTTTGATGTTTGATTGTGTGTTTGTTTTCATACGATTGTTCCTATTGGAGCTATATGATATAGTCGACCGATCCGGCTCGTTCCGACTTATATACTACATGCAATATAAAAACAACTTTTGTGAAAGTTTCAAGCAGATAGCTTTTAAACTGAGGGACTAGTTTGCGTAGAAACGGACGGTCGGACGGACAGTCGAACATGGCTAGATCGACTCTCTTGGTGATGCTGAGCAATGCGTTCCAAACTTTTGACTAAAATTATAATTCCCTCTGCAAGGCTATAAAAATGTAGCTTTATTGTTTTTAATTTTTTTGTTTTGTTCTTTGGGAATTGGTAATGTTTAAATAGTTTTTAATAAAATTAGAATCTGACATTTATATAATATAGCTCCCATAGAAAATTCGAAAAAATTAAAAAACAGGAAAGGAAGCAAACTTTGATAAATGTTGCTCAAGAATATAAATACTTAATAATGACTCAGTTTCATTTGCCCAAAATTACAATGAACTTCAAAATCGTTACACTTCTTGACAAAAAAACAAGCAAATGAAGCCGCTTGAGCACTTCAGATGTATTTGTTGAAAAACAAATACCTAAAAACAAAAGTATCTACAAAGGCCAACATTATTGCAGTTTTAATGAAAATCACTGTTCCAGTCCAGATCTTAAACTGAATAAATTGGCTTGCCAGAGTCAAGCGCCGCCCAAGCAATTAAAAATGTTGCCAAAAACTGAGCAAATGCCATTAGCGAACACATTACGGGCCCATCATCGTGGCAGGGCAAACAAATATTGCAAAGGGTTGATCCCCGGAGTTCCCCGGCTTGTTGTTCCAGCTGCCACCCCGCAGCGCCCCGCCATTTGCCCTGGACAAATAAAACCAAAACCGAAAGCAAAGTCCGTATCCTCCGCCCTCCTCCCTTTTCGGTTTTATCCAATCAGAACTAACATGCCACCCAAGTCGGGCAATTTGTAGCTCTCGCAGTTTTCGAGTGCTCATGCGGGTGCTGCTCAAATATGCGACCCCGGCACTTTCCGGCGCAGCTTCCTCATCCTGGCAAGTTGGTGTGAACATATGCCAGGCGCGTGCCAAATCCCCAGCTCCTTAACCATTCTTGCACGCATTTAAATGGGCGTTTTGTGGAGCTTCCCCCCGGTAAACTTTCGTTACACTTTTTGATCGTCTGTATTTTTGTTTTTGCTGCAACATTTTTAATGCCCGTTAAGCATGAAAACGCTTTCGCCATCAACACGGCCATCTCTATCTCTATCTCCCCACTGTTCTGACCTGGTCGCCTTTCATTTGGCCTTTAAGCGGCGACGACGACGGAGACAGCAGCCATCTGCTGGAGGGTAACGAATTTCTCACGCTATGATTATGTCGATTGGGCTTTGTTGTTCCTGTTATTGTTACTATTTGGTTCGGTTGGGTTGGGTTCGGTTCCTGCGCCCACGAACTTACTCCCCCTGTATTGTAGTGGTTGGGGAGATGGAATCGGGCAAGGTGTACTGTTTCCATGTGGGACTTTTATCAGGTAGACACAAATTACACATTAGAGCTTGCATGTTCATTTTGTCGGGGCCGCATCGAAAGGCCTGAATAGTAGGCCTGGAAGGAGGCCAACAATAATTATATTTGATTTTTAAACTAAGGAAACTATGCCCGCAAAAGTTTTTCATTGACTTAATCTAAATTCTTAAAATAATTATAATCCATAAGCCACAGTAAAAGTTAATTTCCCATAACAATAAATAAATTTAAGAAAAACTTTTGTAAATAAATCTCATTCTAGCCAATGCGGTTTTTACAATTTTTTAAATATTTATCAGTAGATTTTTAGAAATTATATTGCAATATTTTTTTTAATACTATTTATTGGCATTAGCTCTTAGCTCTGCTGATATACTTTCAGCAATAGCTAGTATATCATTTTATTATACCCTTGCAGAGGGTATTATAATTTCAGTCAAAAGTTAGTCACGCAGTGAAGGAGACATTTCCGATATATATATCCGAGATATATTCTTCATCAGCATCACCGAAGAGTCAATCTAACCATGCTCGTCTGTCCTTCCGTCCGTCTGTCCGTCTATCCGTCTGTCCATACGTTCATTTCTACGCAAACTAGTCCCTCAGTTTTAAAGCTATCTGCTTTCCCAAATGTTGTCTTTCTATTGCAGATAGTATATATGTCGGAACGAGCCGGATCGGGCGACTATGTCATATAGCTTGCTCCCATTGGAACAACCGGAAATAAAATCAAAAAAAGAATAAATTTGGTATTTGGTAATATTTAAATACTATGGAGCTATGGCTTTAATTCAATTAAAATCGGACATTCATATCATATCGCTCCCATAGAAAAAACAAAAAAATTAAAAAAATTGTATTTGAGTGTTTGAGATATAGTAATTATTTACTATATCAGAATTACGATTTAGTTTTGTCAAAATCGGACAACAATATCATATAGCTGTCATAGAAACGATGGCCAAATGCAGCGCAGAATAAACATAGCTTCATTGTTTTTAGTAATATAGGCATAGAAATCGAAATGTAGTCGATCTAGGTATATAAACTTCGCCTTGCCGAAGTTTCCTTCCTTTCTTGTTTTAATTTCTAACTGACAGTTTGTCATAAGTCCCTAATATATATTTAATTTTTAGTAAATGCATGCATTTAAAAACAATATTTTATCAATCTAATTAAGCACACCCATAAATATGCGTTCTTGTACGATTTGTAATAATTTTGATACCCTTGCAGAGGGTATTATAATTTTGGTCAAAAGTGTGCAACGCAGTGAAGGAGACATCTCCGACCCTATAAAGTATATATATTCTTGATCAGGATCACCTCCTGAGTTGATATAAGCATGTCCGTCTGTCCGTCTGTCCGTCTGTCTGTCCGTCTGTCCGTCTGTCTGTTTCTACGCAAACTAGTCTCTCAGTTTTAAAGCTATCGAATTAAAACTTTGCACACACCCTTCTTTCCTTTGCACGCAGTATATAAGTCGGAACGGCCGGGATCGGCCGACTATATCCTATAGCTGCCTTATAACTGATTGATCGGAAATGCCATAACTTTGGTGTTTGTAAAGTTAGGAAGTTGGTCCTATGGGTTTCTTTTGACAATCAATCCGACCTACAATTTCTAAGGATCGGCCACTTATCCTTATGCCATGATTGATCGGAAATGCCATAACTTTGGTGTTTGTTAAGGTGGGAAGTTGGGATTTCCTATGGGTTCTATATTAGGCCAATCAATCCGACCTACCAAATTTCATAAGGATCGGCCGACTATATCCTATAGCTGCCATATAACTGATTGGTCGAAAATGCCATAACTTTGGTGTTTGTAAAGTTAGGAAGTTGGGATTTTCTATGGGTTTTATATTTGGCCAATCAATCCGACCAATAAAATTTCATAAGGATCGGCGGACTATATCCTATAGCCGCCATATTGCTGATTGATCGGAAATGCCATGACTTTGGTGTTTGTAAAGTTAGGAAGTTGGGATTTTTTATGAGTGTTAAGAATGCATCATATGAATAATTTTGGAGAATATAATTTACAGAATATTCTGCAAGGGTATTTCAACTTCGGCTCCGCCCGAAGTTAGCTTTCCTTTCTTGTTTTAAATAATTCCCAACGCAATAAATTTGAGTTCAAATTACTTCACTGATGCGACTTATTCCCACTCAAAAACCAGTTTTAACTCAACTTTAACCAGTTCAAATTTGTGTTGTGACACACAAAAGTAAAAAAAATAGAAAAAGGTATTACTTTTTTTAAGGGCTATTCATAACACTTAATAAGTAACGTCTCCCTTTCCCATTCGCGAAACCCCAAATCAACACCCTTTTTGCGTTTCCAAGTGCCGAGACTATTAGTTATGCAGATCCCTTCCAAGGATCCCTTTGCCAAGAAACTCGATGCAGGCTGCAGTGTCATACATTTTGAATAGGAAAATTATTAACCAAAAAACCGTGACCAAAGCAACTTTTATGAGCTGGCACACGGAAACCCCTAATCCACAGCCATTGTATCCCGGGTGAAACTCGTGAAAACCCTGCCATGCCGCATCCCCATCCATATCCACAGACTTGATGATCGATGCGACGGCAATGAGCAAAACAATTTGCTTGACTGGCAGTCACGCAAAGCCCGCAGTGCGAACCCAAAGTCCGGAGAAGGAAGTGTGAAAATTCTAATTAGTTACACTTAGGCAGACACGGTGAACCCAGAATCGATGGCAGGATGCAACTCAGCATCCCCTTTCGGTACAAAAACCACACCATCCGTAGATAACCTTTGAATAAGGCCAGTGCCCCGGATGAATTATGTTATTAAATGTGTACCAGATCGCACTGACCGCCCGCCCACCTATGCTATACATGGCGATTGATTGATTGACAACTCACTGCGATCCTTGAGGATTATTTTCTTGGGCGGTTCCTTCTGGTAATTGCGCTGCAAGCTTAGGCCGGGTTCGTTGCCATTCTTATCCTTTTTGACCATCTCGCTGAGGAAGGTTATGTAGCTGATGGCCAGCTTGAGTGTGTCGACCTGGAAAGGAAACCAATTCAAGGGGTTCATTTAAAAATTATTTTCTAAGACAAGTCGACGAGAATTTAAAAATATGTTCATAAAATAATTAATTAATAATTATATGTTCATAAACTAGTCTCTCAGTTTTAAAGATATCGAATTGAAACTTTGCACCCAACTTACTAACTTGAAAAACATCAAAGTTATGGCATTCCAATCGTTCAGTTATATGGCAGCTATAGGATATAGTCGGCCGATCCTTATGAAATTTAGTAGGTCGGATTGATTGGCCAAATATAAAACCAATAGGAAATCCCAACTTCTTAACTTAACAAACACTAAAGTTATGGCATTTCCGATCAATCAGTTATATGGCAGCTATAGAATATAGTCGGCCGATCCCGGCCGTTCCGACTTATATACTGCGTGCAAAGGAAAGTAGGGTGTGTGCAAAGTTTCAAGTCAATATCTTTAAAACTGAGAACCTAGTTCGCGTAGAAACAGACAGACGGACAGACAGACGGACATGCTTATATCAACTCAAGACGCGATCCTGATCAAGAATATATATACTTTATAGAGTCGGAGATGTCTCCTTCACTGCGTTGCACTCTTTTGACCAAAATTATAATACCCTCTGCAAGGGTATACAAATATGTATGGGATAAAATAATCCCATTTTGACCTTAATTGGAATAAAATGATTGATTTTCTTTCAAATTTCAAATACTTAGCTTAAACTGATCAGACGGACATTGTCTCGCCTGGCGTAATCAGATCCTAAAGCAAACATGCCATGTCAACAATGGTTTACTTTGTAAAACCTTTGACAAAATGGCAATACCAAAGACCAATATAATTATATTGGTCTTTGGCAATACCCATTTGCATTAAAATTATAAAATAATTTTTTTGATTTCAAAGAAAGTTAATCTCTAACTGGTAAATTTTTTTTTACATTTTGTATGTTTTTTAAACACGAGTATTGTAAGGTGTATTCGAAAGATTATCTCTTAACAGAAATAAAGAACATTCTTTTATAAATATCTTAGAATATTGAAACAGTTTGATTTTTAAGTGGACTATAGTTTCAATTACCTTGCTCAGTCGCTTTTCGTAGGGCAGCGTGGGAATATGAGTGCGCAGACCCTCGAACGCCTCGTTGATGCTCTGCATCCGCCGGCGTTCCCGGAGATTGGCCGCCTGCCGCTGCTGGGCCATTTGGGAGGCGCACTTCAAGCGCCGTGGCTTGTGGCTCCGCCGGCTAAATGGGGAGAAGCTGGAGTCGATTAATTGGGGCCAGGGTGCAAACGGATGACATGCTTACGTCTTCTCGGTGTTCTCCTGGTCGCTGTTAAAGCCGCTGCTATAGGCATCATCCTCATCATCGCTCTCCGAGCTGTGCTCGTCCCCAAAAAAGTAATCGGAGCTGGAGGTGGAGGCGTTGGTGGCCTGCGATCCCTCGAAGAAGTGGCGCGCCATCGTGGCCTCCAAGTCAAAATTGTCCATGGAAAACATGGTCCGGCAATTAAGGAATATCTTTCGCTTCTGTTTGACGACTTAATTGCCCGCTAAGTGCATAACGGTAAAGCTAACACTTCCGATCCGCTGATTGGCAACGCGTGTCCAGCACGTGTCACAAGAATTGAAATTCTGGAGGGGGACAGCAGGTCGGACAACGCGTGTTGTGGGCTTTGGCTTCTGCTTCTCTCTAAAAGTGGGTTTTATATGTCGCGAGGTTACTTTTGTTGTTTACTTGTTCAGTTTTTGATATTGATAATAAACATGTCCAACATTGTTTCGATTAGATAAGATACGGCTTATTGTCTCATAGATCTGAATCGTGTCACTTACAAGGATATGAAACTAGTAAAGAATAAAAAGATTCTAATTTAAGCAGGTGATTTTACTCAAATAAATACTGTGTGCCTAATAAATGGAAATCTATCATTTCGAACATCATATTTTTAATGGCTTATTATAATTTTTAATTGGTTATCAGGAACGTGATGCCTTTATTAATGTTAATAATTTCATGATAAAATATTAATAAAATCCATCCTGCAATCCATCTTATATGGATATATACAAAATGTTTTTACGGATGCAGCTTTTTATTGGCAAAATAAAAAATGTATCTTATTTAGCAGCTTACATTTTTAATGCCTAGACTTACCCCAAACACTTAGGAGTATCCAATAATCCTTTGTCTAGACTTAAATCCAAAAAATGTTGTAATTTACCAATTTCTCTGAAATGGTTTACTTCAATTTCAAATTGCACATCACCCAAGCACCGAATGTTTCCACACACGCACTCAATTACTGAATTTCCTATGACTAACACCCCAATAATCCTTATAGATGGGACGGTAGCGCTCTGACATCGAAGCGCGTTGCGTTGCGAACTCTCAGACTGACGGGAAGCGAATGCCTGAGCCTGGGCCCCGGTCCTGGAACTTCCACAGGTCCTGACTGATAAGAAGAGTGCGGCGAGGGGTGGATAGTGCAGAAGCATATACATGTAGTATCTTTCAATGGCGGTGCCACATCAAAAGATACAGCCAAAGGGGCGGTGCCACAGTTTCCACCAATAGGAACGCTGCAAGTTAAAAGTTTTGCCCAAACAGGGTTGTATTGTACGGGGTGCCATAAGCTTATTAAGTTTTCCCAGAGGTTGGGCAGGGTGACAATTTTGGTGTTTCAGTCCAGGCTCTACCATTCAATTGTTTTTTGATTCGGGCGCTCGTTTATCTGTTTAAGCGGAATTATTGCCCAAGTGCTTGACAATGGAAGGTGTTGATGTTTGATGTAGACAAGTGTTTTGCCCCAGGGGCGGATGTGCCTGGAAGGGGTTGAAGTGGCAGCTGCACAAGTTCCGCAGTGATATGCGGGAATAATGATCTCGCTTGTGTCTTTTCCATCGTGGGGATTATTCTGTACCAATCCTAAGTCTAATTAATGATTTGTTGCAACCAAGAGGAGCTCAGCCAACATGGTAAAAATATCCAAAATAGTTGGCCTGTTAACGAAGCCCCAGCGGAATTTGTCAACCAGCATAATTTTTAAGCATTAGCAGAGAACCAATTCAAATATTTACACAGTCTAGCATTTCCCCTTTCCTTTTTATGTGAACAACTCCATTAAAAGGCGATTTCAGAGTATACTGCATATTTTTCAGGGCTCAGAAAATCAAGGGGTGCAAAATATGCTACACTCAAAGTTAATACTCCTTAGAAAATTAAATCCAATTGAGAAAAATCTTCAATTTCGCGCTGCACTTTGCCATCGTTTCTATGGCAGCTGATTGTTGTCTGATTTTGTCAAAACTAAAAGCGTAAATCTGAGATAGTAAATAATTACTAAATCTCAAAGGAATAAATTGATATATAGAAAAAAAAAACACCAACAAATATTTTTTTTTCATTTTTAGTTTTTTGATTTTTTTTATGGGAGCTATATATATGTCCGATTTTGATTTAATTAAAACCGTAATTCCATAGTATTTAATAAAGACCAAATCCCGAAGAACAAAAAAAAAACATAAAAACAACAAAGCTTTAGTTTTTATACCCTTGCAGAGGGTATTATAATTTCAGTCAAAAGTTTGCAACACAGTGACATTTCCGTCCCTATAAAGTATATATATTCTTGATCAGCATCACCAGGAGAGTCGATCTAGCCATGTCCGTTTGTCCGTCCGTCTGTCCGTCCATCCGTTTCTACGCAAACTAGTCCCTCAGTTTTAAAGCTATCTGCTTGAAACTTTTCCAAAAGTTGTCTTTCAATTGCAGGTAGTATATAAGTCGGAACGACCAGGATCGGGCGACTATATCATATAGCTGCCATATAACTGAACGATCAGAAATGCCATAACTTTGGTGTTTTTAAAGTTAGGAAGTTTAGATTTTTTTTTGGATTTTATTTTTGGCCAATCAACCCGGCCTACTAAATTTCATAAGGATCGGCCGACTATATCCTATAGCTGCCATATAACTGAACGATTGGAAATGCCGTAACTTACAGAATATTCTGCAAGGGTATATCAACTTCGGCTCCGCCCGAAGTTAGCTTTCCTTTCTTGTTTTCTAATTGTTCCTATGGGAGCTTTATGATATAGTGGCCCGATCCGGCTTGTTCCGACATATATACTACCTGCAATAGAAAGACAACTTTTGGGAAAGTTTTAGGCAGATAGCTTTAAAACTGAGAGACTAGTTTGCGTAGAAACGGACGGACGGACGGACAGACGGACGGACAGTCGGACGGACGGACAGTCACACGGCTCTCCTGGTGATGATGATCAAGAATATATATACTTTATAGGGTCGGAAATGTCTAACTTTTGACTGAAATATAAAAACTAAATATCCTTGTTCCATATTATGACACAAACCTTTTTTTTCCACCCAAGATTTATAGTTATACCCTTGCAGAGGGTACTATAATTTCAGTCAAAAGTTTGCAACGCAGTGAAGGAGACATTACCGACCCTATAAGGTATATATATTCTTGATCAGCATCACCAGGAGAGTCGATATAGCCAAGTCCGTCTGTCCGCCCGTCCGTTTCTACGCAAACTAGTCTCTCAGTTTTAAAGCTATCTGCTTGAAACTTTTCCAAAAGTTGTCTTTCTATTGCAGGTAGTATATAAGTCGGAACGAGCCGGATCGGGCGACTATATCTTATAGCTCCCATAGGAACAATCGGAAAAAAAATTACAAAAAATTTAACTTTGTTGTTTTTAATTTTTTGTTCTTTGGGATTTGGTAATGTTTAAATATTATGGAATTACGGTTTTAGTTAAAATAAAATCGGACAACAATATCATATAGCTGCCATAGAAACGATGGCAAAATGCAAATCGACATATTTCATTGTTTTTAGTAATATAGGCATAGAAATCGAAATATGGTCGATTTGTAATAACTGGAATAATTGTTATAAACTTCGGCTTGCCGAAGTTTGCTTCTTTCTTGTTTACGTTTTTATTTTAATCAAAAACCTATAATGTTAGTATTATAAATATACTAATATAGCTTTCAATTCTCTCTGTTCTTTAAGATTGTATTTAATACAGAAAGTTTTGGTTAACCAAACTTAGCACGTATTTTTTAATAGTGTAACCCCGCGCATTCTGCCCTTCCCTGGTGCGTTGCTGGGCTCATTCTCTTCCTTTTCCTTGCCGATCTCTGTTTGTTTGTTGTCCTTTTTTCCTGTCCTGTGTGTGTTGCCTCATCATCAGACAACCTCACTAAGGCTACCATGATAAACAAATTGTTTTGCCTCTGCCAGAAGCCTACCGCCTACCCCCAGTCCTTCGCCTTTGTTTCTGCGTTGTTATCGTTGCCAGCGCTGCTCGTTTTATGCAGCTGTACAAACAAATTAGTTTTCAATTTTATTAAGTTGTCTTGCAACAAAAATTTGTGGGCTGAAAGCTTCGAGGTTTTCATGAGAGATCATAGGCTACGATAGAAAAATTGTGGTAACAATAACAGCATGTAAAAAACTTATTTTTATTAAATTGCCACAACTAAAATTTGGATTTTCATATATCCTGATACAACTAAAAGCATCCCACATATTCCACTGAAATTTCAAACACTGCGTTTAATAATAAAAGACTTGAAGCCAAAATTGCGAACTCCAGGTACAATAAATTACCATACTAATAAGATCGCAAACTTATATAATGCAAACAAGAAAGGTGAAGAAAAAATATATATATATTATATTTATAAATATAATAAAAAATCTTGAAGTCTTAGCCACTTTGCAACCACAAAATTGTAGACGAGGGCTTAGTCAATCGATTGTTAGTTTGATTTTCATTATTTCCCTTGGTTCAACCGCAAGAACATGTTATAGATAAATGAATATTCTCTCTATAATTTTCAAACCAAATGCAGTGCTGAACTGAACTTAAATTGGCCGGCACTTGGAGAATTATGCACACGTCATATAGCACAATCAAGCGTAACCGCCTCTTTGACAGACAACCCTATGTACGAGTCCTACGAGTCCTGTACGATCTCCGATATCATTACACGCAATTGCCCCTGCCGCAAGGTTTTCAGCCTTAGCCTAACCCCCTGTTCTTTGGCGAAGTACTTTCAATTTTTTTGTTATTCGAATTCTAATTAAAACCCTAGCGCATTGTTGAGGTAGAGGCAAAGTAGGATCGAAATGCTTATCACACAGCTCACCCGATCCCTGCCCCTGCAGTCCATCCGCCGTGTTGACACCGGGCATTATGGAAACGCTGAGGAAATCCCTTCGAGTACATGCCTCACCGAACCCTCCTGGATTGTCTAAATTTTAATCTCATTTGAAAAGTTTTTTCCAAAGTGCAAAAATTGAAATCAACAATGATGATAGACATTTACAAAGGGGTGACCTGAGCTGAATGGATTCAGTCGGGATTAAGACTTTTGAAATATCCTGAAAAGTTATTCAATTATTTTTTTTAATCTGTATCTTTTTAAATTCAATAATAGAATTAGAGTACAAGTATATAATATTGCCCAGACACTTTAACGCATGAAACCTAAGCTAGAGTAAATTGGCCAACAGTTATACGAATTATCAAAAATGTTGCATAATTTTATCTTAACCTCTGCTTGTTTTTTGTGTGTTTTCTTATTTCGAAATAACACGTGAAAAATTTCGCACGTTTATTCAACAAGGATTACGAAAACTACAGAGGCAGGATCGCAGTGATGAAAAAATTCATCGTTTCTTACGTTTCTTATGTCAAACTAATAGTAGAAAAATCCAACTCAAGTTAAAGGAGCTAAATAAGCTATTGACCATTATACTTTCCACCTGCCACTTCTTGAAAATATCAAAGCTGTTCTTATTCATCAGCCAATAAGTATCTTATACTTTTAGGACTTCTGAACTGAGTCAACACATAAAAGGAAGAGTAATCTATTTCGTAGTTCTATGACATGGTAAAATAAATAATATTTGAATTGAGCAATTTTTAAATAAGCTTACGAATATAATACTGGATAGGGCAGCAACCATTACTTCCGAATGACAAATCGGAATGCCGTGTAAGTGTTCCTCGTTTACTGACAAAAATATTAAATGTGCAAGGTTTCTTAAAACGATTAAAGGTAAAACCATTTAGCTTCATGGTTTAAGTCTGCAGTGACCGGAAAAAGCCGAAGCTTAATATATAAAACGAGGATTCAGTCCCTCATTGTGCAAAGCAAATTTTTACATTTTTACCATTTAAAAATTTTAAATCAATATTGAAACCGGTAATTTTTAATTTCTCTCATTTCAAACATTTTCTCAAATCGAAATAGGAGAAAAATGAGAGCAAGATTGCGACTTAAGAGTTCGTAAAGAAGAAAAACTTAGTTCTTTTGAAACAAATAAAAGTGATACGCCCGGTATCAACACCAAATCAATACTGAATTTCATTAAATCGAGTATCATCTCTTATACATTTTTTCTGGGCAACGATAAGCCTTTAACAACAATAATAAAGGGACCGATTTATTCCACTAAAATTTTTTATTTTCAAAAGAATAGGATATATGGTGTTTTCAGTTTTAAAATATGATCTACTGACTAAACTGAAAAAGCTTTCCGAACACTCATAAATATAAGAGTTTGAAAATTTTTATTAGCTGCTCCCTTTTAAATCGAATTTTACTTCGTTAAATCATCATTACTTGCAGCTCGGCAAATTGTAAAGATTCTTTGCTACTGCTCTTTACGAATGTACCACTAAAAGATCTTAGCTCGGAAAACTGCCACTTGTGGACAGCTTGCATCCCCAGTTTGTGGCCCATTTTTTGTGAAGTTTTGGATGTGCCCACAGCGACAACGGCCTGGGGTCTTTCAATCTGCATCTCCACAGGAAGTTGGGCCAACAGCTCTGGTGGTAGCCTTCCCTGGGACATGAGCCTCGCTGAATAGATGGAGTGCTGGCACAAAATGGTGGCCAGGCCCCGACTCCTAAAATTTGGCAAAGTGCCCAAATATTCCACCTCCATGATACTGTCCACCTGATAATGCTCATTGATATCGAAGCTTGTATCGACAGCATCCCACAACTGGACATATTTAATCATGTTTGGGCTTTTGATCTGGGCGCTAATATCATAATAAGAGCTCTTTTTTTTCACATTCTGTTTGGGTGTGCTAGGCGTTAATGTAGAACTTATAACTTATGGCGTCAAATACCTACAAATATTATATTGGCGATGGCGGCTACAACTGTCCCACTTTCTACGTGTCGTATGGCGAAAGATATTCCCAAGGATAGGATGTGCCTAATCAAATTACGAAGCTCGTCTATGGCCAATTGCGACTCCTTCAAATTAGTGATCTGGCATCCCAACTCATCGTTCACCGAAACATTGACCAGCAACTGCAGAGAGCATAATAATCCCAAAAGTACAACCATTTTCAAATACCCACCTCTTCCACTTCATCAAAAAAGTTTGGAGTCACGCGCAGAATCTGAAACTCGCCATCCAAAATGCTGGTGCAGTTCTTCATTGTCAAATAACCGAAGTTGAAAAGACCTAAGACCAATGAAAACTATAATAATTATTTTATAATACAAATGTACCTTCAATATATCATTATAATAAAATAGCAAGTTTATTGACGTTTATCTGAAATTAAGTCTTTCGGTTGTTAAATTAAATCATTACATTTTCCGAAAAATTATGTAAGTCCAAATATTCTAAATCCGAAAAAAAAGTTTTTTATCAAAATTTATTTACTTTATCCTACAGCTTTGCAATCTTAATAAAAATAAAATACGAAAATAACAAGTCTGATTCCAATCAATTTATTTAATTATTCTAAGAAATTATAATTACACAGTTTTCTGGCATTGCAAATATATTTTTTACACTTTGCAGAGGATTTTATAATTTCAGTCAAAAGTTTGGACAAAGTACATTTGTATATTCTTTATCAGCATATCCAGGTGAGTCGTTCTAGTCATGTCCGTCTGTCTGTCCATCAGTCCCTTTCTACGCAAACGAGTCCCTTACTTTTAAAGCTATTTGGATGAATCTTTCCAAAAAGTTATCTTTCTGTTGCAGGTAGTACAAAAGTCGGAACGGGCGGATTGGCCTAAGTATGAGTAATTTATTTAAATGCTGTCAAATTTGTTTGGCAGGAAAAACATGTTTTTGCGCGTTGGAGAAAATAATTTTTAAAAAAGCAGGCAAAAACGGAATTAAAGTTCTAGTGTAACAAGTTTTTGAACTTGTAATCAGATGGTAAGTTAAATTCCAAATTTATTTTTATTACCTGTCAAAATGATTTTTAAAATGAACCAATTTTTACAGTAACCTTAAGCTTTCAAAATGCAGTAAACAAATATTTATAACGTTAAAATTTCCAAAATGTAAATTTAAAAACAACCATTACATTTTTATATGACTGTGTACTTGTCTTCAATTTTTGAATTACCGTTCACAGCCTTTTCTCTGATTTTACCTTCACCAATTTAAATTTATCTGAAAGAGTTAGTGTGACCGAATACCGATAACTATAACTATCGAAAAGAAGCAACGAAGTCTGTCCACAACACATTTAGGTAAACGGCAGCCATGCATCATATGGCGTCGGTGGTGTAATGGTTAGCATAGTTGCCTTCCAAGCAGTTGACCCGGGTTCGATTCCCGGCCGACGCACATTTAAGTTTTTTGTTTTTAATTGACTTAACTTTTTTTTTCTTTACAGTTTATATATAACATGTTCGCAGAATTTGTGCAGAGGATTTATGATCTCGCTAAAGCGTTTGCCTTTGTACTCAAATTCCGAATAGAAAACCGAGTTCAGCACTTTGAAGTTTGTGGCTTTGCCCACCTTCTGGGAAAAGCTCGATGTCCAGATTGCGGTGACAGCTGCTGGGCGTTTGAAACGTAGCTTTTCGTCAATCTCCTCCTCACCCCTGCCCTCAGCCAGTTCCTGAGTGAGCTGTATGGTGAACTGGGACAATGAGCGCCCCAGTCCCAACCGCTCGTGGCTCGGCAAAGTGGCCAGAAACATCAGTTCACAGAAACAATCCATCTTGTAAATGGCAGACACATCGATTTTTTCGTCCACTTCGATCATAAAGTCCATTAGACGCCTGGCCTGAGGACTTTTGGCTCTCTCATTGCGGAATTTTAGAAAAAAGTGATCCTCGCCAGGCGGTGGTGTGAACTACATACATATGTATATAAATGATTTCAATCATTATTAAACTAATATTGTATTTCATTAAAATCAAATGAACTACCTTACCTGAATTTTATTGAAAGACACCGATACCACGCGGCCGGTTTCCACTTCTTTTACCAGCAAAGATACTCCATCCAGAGCGGTTATTCTGCACAACTCTCGCAGTTCCAAACGGGCTTGGTTATTTTCTGGCAAATTAATTTCGCAGGCAATGCATACCGATTCATTAAGAAAGAATGAGCTGTCGAGAACCTACATGATAATGAAATATGTATGAGGAATGCTTTTAGAAACAGGCCAAATTCTAGGAATCGAACTAAGCTTAACATTACTTTTGGACATAAATTGATTAATCGGATTTGTATTATAATAAAATATTGTATAATACACGAAGTGTAATGCATAACGATTCATTGAAATAGAAAAAGCTATCCAAAACCTTAAAAAATTTAAATAGAAAAAAAAATGTGGCAAAAAGCGAAATGCGTCGGCCGGGAATCGAACCCGGGTCAACTGCTTGGAAGGCAACTATGCTAACCATTACACCACCGACGCCACGTTCGAATCGAGGCACGGCAACACTTTTGTAGTCCTAATTGACGTACCCTCAATCGCAATGACAGTCAGTGCTGCCAACTTTTGAAAAAAAAAACTGTTTTTAACTGGAGAGAAAGAAAAAAAAAGCTGAAAATAATCTGAAAAAAGCGCAAGAAAAAGCGCTAACAAATTTTTTTGTTTTTAATCTTTTTTAATTTTGTTATTTATAAGATATTTAGCAAGTCATCTAATTCGTTTAATGTTTGTTCCGATCTTGCAGTTGCTGCAATAGACTCTTTTCTCGTCAGTGTCATCGCTGCGAAGCCATGCCTTGAATTCGTCACTTTTCAACAAAACATCAAGGAACTTTGAAATACGTGGATTGTGAAATACGTGTAGATCACCACTTACGCGCACTTTTTATATTGTTATGGTAGTTTAACATAAAATAGCGATGGTAGTATTGGCAAATATCGACAAGAACATATAATAATGTTGCAACTTCTATACACATTTGGTACATTTGTACGAAAACTGGTAGGTGTTACCGCGTTAGTACACTTTTTATCCACAGCTTCATCAAAAATTGTATTTTGTGTGACTTTTCATAAATTTTGTGGCAGCATTAAAAAAAGCGGAAAAAAAGCCAACTGCTTTTTAAAAAATACAGAATTCCCGCTTCCCGCATTTCGACTTTGAAAAAAGCCAGATTTGACGAGAAAAAAAGCTAAACTGGCAGTACTGATGCCAGTCGACTTTTTTCATTTTTGATCGTTTCTTAACTCACATCTAGAGCCTCTTCCAGATCGGATTTGGTGACACTGCGCACTTCAAATTTGCCTGAAGAATAAGAAATTTAAATACAATTTCAACTAATAAGCATTCAAAATTGGTTAATTGAATTTGTTTTCATGGAAATCACCCACCATCGTGTAACTTTCCCCAAAGTCTTCCATTTTCCACTCGCATTTTAGTTTTCTTATCGGTTAGCTCGCCACAAAATATAGAATCTACCACGTCCAGTGCCGGTCTCTTACTGAGCGAAACCTGTTTACGACTAGGCAACATATGTATTTCTGAGGCGGGAGCTTTGGGCCCCGAACATTTAGACATTGTTGACCTAATCTAATCGTTTAGGTACGCGAGACTTATAGACTATATGGATTAAAAGTCCCAATAAAGAAATGTAACTAAATAGCCCACTTTAAAATAATCTAAAATAAAGATATGCAATACCCATTTAGTGTGTTGTACATTTTTTTTACATATAACACTATAAGGTAACTTAATAGATAAGGGACCTTCCATGTATTGCGTTACCATCGAGAGGCTCTGTGAGATGACTTCACCTGAGGACCTATTGAAATCTTCCATGTACAAATTTAAAGCTTGGTTCGAGTGGAGTACGAAAATTGATAAAACTATGATGACTGAAAATAAGTCCCCAAGCCACATTCTTATCCGCTGATTCCAAGATCATGTGAAAGCAACATTCTTCATAAATAATCGATAAAGTTAATTAACAAATGTATTTAAATAATTATCGATTCTCTAGTTTGATTTTGAGAAAGAGATCCCTTCAAACTTGATTTTAGGTTCAATATTAACCATGGCTTCCTTGATTTTTCTCCGAGCATCAGATACGTTTTTATGCCTTCGATTTTTATAGGTCCGGAATGCCATTCTAATTTCAGTGATGTAGTCGTCTCTAAAATATCCCTCCCCCTTTTGAACATCTGCAATGTGAAAAAAACTGTTTAAAATAGAAAAGTAATGAGGTCATAAGGATTTACCGAATAAGGCGTTGTTGAAATTTTCAAACTTCTTTAGTGGTATCTTATTGTGTATTCCATCAAAATTGAAATCAACTAAAAAGTCAATCGCGAGTATAAGATGAAACTGTTTTTTAAGCCCACCAGGACGTGGTTTTCCGCCGGGCTTAAGAATATCCCTCATGTTTTGCTTCTGGAAATACGGTATATGTTATTTAGGATATCCCAACTCATATATAGCATACAACTCGTACATACATATAAGGATAATTTTATAGGATCATTCATTTCCTCCTCTATCGCCTCCATTTGTTCCAGTTCTGTCAAAGGAAATGCTTGAGGTAACCAGTCCTCAGATTGAGCGCTAATCATCATTTCTTTAATGTTATTTACGGAGAGTATTGGGAATCCCAAGGAATCGGTTTGCTCTGACGTTAGTTGGCTAAGTAAGTTAACGATTAAAAAATACCCAGTAATATATTCGGGACACTTTTCAAGTTACCGCAAAACGACCAGCATTTTTCTTTGATTGTGGAGAACCATGTCCATTTTATCATTTAAGGTCTTAACTTTTTCTTCAGTACTGGGCTTGGAAAACTCATTTTTGATTTCCTTATAGGGTAACGTTTTCAGGGTTGAGTCTTTAACTGCGGCCCTTCGCTTCATATTTATAACAATATGACTCCTAGGGAAACTTTACTTGTTACTTCATTAGTGAAAACTGCACGTCGTATTTAGGTGCCAACGCAAAGCCAGTAACAGAATCATTTAAATAACTGTACTCTATAAGAGTGTATGCTCATATTTATATTTTTTTAAGTTTTTAAGAATATTTAGGATAACACCAGCAGTGTGACCGTTTTTTGAACGGCTAAGTTGACCAGAAGTTCTGCTAGAAATGTGAGGGGGACTCCTAAAACATTTACTTTTATAAGAGATAAGTTATTTATAAAAAAATTACTTATTAAAAAATAAAGTATCGTCATAATTTAATTTATTGAATAGGAAAATCGATCTTTAATTGTTTCAAAACTTACCAAAGTTACTTATTAACGGTGTGGGGAAGTTCATATTATATTAAATAATGTTGTCTTATGCTAACATTCATTAAAATAAATTGATATGGAACGGGTTTGAATATATAAGAAAATTGATAGCTGAAACAAATTCAAATTAGTTTTTAGAATATCCCTAGTAAAATATTAAGTAAAAAATAGAAGTGGAGTTGCCAGACTAACGGACACTTTTCGCGCTGTTCACAGCACTGCCTGATCAGCTGTTTGCTTTTTTTAGAATAAAAAAGTAGATTTTGTTATTGTTGCAAGCGAATCGAAAAGGTTTACAAAAAAATCCTATAAAAGAGCTATAAGACAAAAGTTAATGAAAGCTGTGATCGAAGTCTAACTTAACCGCGTTGCCGGGGCAACCTTGGCCCAAACAAACGAAATCGAAAAAAATCTTCTACAAAAAAAAGTTCAAAAGTTCTCATCGTTTCATTAGCAAAATGTTTTTACTAGACAGAATACTGATGCCCTTTATATTTAGCTATATAAGACCGTTCATTAAGTGGTTCCTGCACGCCTTTACCAGACTCTCCGAACTTCAGAGGATTTGCTATGGTGCAGTCGATGGTGCCAGTCGAACTAGACAGGTTGAAAGATCGCTGACTCTGTCCAAGAGACCAAAAATTAGACGGCTTGTACTTGACCTTGATGAGGCAGCGCCATATGTGGACAACGCGGAGCTGCTGGAGTTCGGTAGGCGTACGCTAAAAAAAATCGTAGACTGCATCGTCCAAATCAAATCCAATTGTCATTAACCGACTCTACATTATTTAAATAAATTTTATTTACATTACTCATATTGGGTATTTGATTGTAAGCTTATGTTTAACTAATACTCAAACGATATGTGGAAATTAAATAAATTAGTATCGGTCCATTCAAATAATTATTTTACTTTTTATACATTTATTTATGCCTTATTATATTTAAAAAACTTACAACTGTTTTCGCATTCTGACTTCTATATTTTTGTAAAATTTTGTATACATGTTACTCCTAAGTTCTATTATACAAAAATTATTATGTTTAAATTTTTAAACAGAAATTTTAAAATCTTTTTAATAGTTTTCCTTCAGGTAATTAGATTTCCATATATCTACTCGTACTTGAATTCTTAGATGTCCGTTTATAAAGTATATAAAATAACAATCAAAAATTACATCAATTATTACCTTTTTAATACGTGTACTTTCAGCTCCTCGTGCCGCGCGCATTGTGATGCAAGCGAAACGCATCAAGAGCAATGTGCATCCGGACTTCGCCCGGCTCTTTGGCACCTGTGTGACCAGCATTTGGGGCTATCGTCGGCTTATGCACCAGGTGGAGCAGCTAAGGGCGGAACGTTACGACTCAGATAACATGGACCACGAAAGAAAGTTGCTGCGGTTATGGCAGCTTCTGATGCCGGAGGCTTCTCTTACCGGACGCGTGAGCAAACAGTGGCAAGACATTGGCTTCCAGGGCGACGATCCCAAAACGGATTTTCGGGGAATGGGTATGCTCGGCCTGGAGAACTTGCTGTACTTCGCCACCGCCTATAACGACGCCGCCAAGCACGTGCTCCTGCACTCGATGCATCCCACCCTGGGTTACACCTACGCCATTGTAGGGATAAATCTAACATCCATGGCATTCAATCTAGTTAAAACGGGAGCTGCCAAAACTCACTTTTATAATCTGGTGGTGCAGCACAGGCAGGACTTCAGTACAGTAGAGGATTTCCATAAACTGTACTGCTACCTGTTCTTCGAGTTTGACCGCTTTTGGATGGACAGCGACCCCCGCAATATAATGGACTTTCGCGAAATTTATCAGTCCTTTGAAATAACAAAACTGGAGGCCTTGCACAACGACAGCACTATTTTTAAGACCAATTTGGTTGTAGAATCCGTTTAAAATACACATAAATATGAATATGTAATGTGTTTGTGGTCTTGGGTTCTTATTACCGAAGGGGATTGTTTTTCATTTTGACCATATGCGGATGGGATAACTCTGTTATCGCTTAAAGCAAAGTAATTGAAGGTCCCTAAACGCTTCTTATGTACTTTTATCTTTCTCAAACAACTGGCTTGGACAACTCCATTAGCTTTGTTATCAAAAATTAGAATAAAAGCTTTTCTTTTTGTATAAATGCAGAGTTTTTTGCGTTTATTTGAGAGCCATATATAGTATAATTTTTTATGTATTTATATATATATTTTAATGCAAGTATGTAAATTGTTAAACTAAGCCTGGAATGTCACAATATAATACTTTTAAATCAAGTCAGAGAATAGAATATATAATAATTTAAATATCACGCAAAAGCATATAAATTAAACAAAATAAAATTAATATGAGATTGCACAAGAAAATGGTTTGCAGACTATATCCTATTTGGTAATGCCATAAGAATGCTCAAGTCAAATCCCGAGGCTCAATAGAGCTTGCAAGCTAGTTTTTTGAGTATCCATATAGATAATTTTTGTTTGTCTAGCGATAGAACTTGACCTCCGCCTCGACACAGTCCTTTAAAAGTTCGTCCAGCTCGTCACTGGCGTGATCCTGGAGAGAGAAGTAGTTGTTTAGCTCGTCCACGCAGGACCTCTCCAGGCTGCGCAAGTGCTCCAAGGCCGCAGGCTTGCGCTGCGAATGAAGCTTGTGTAGCAGCGTCAAGTCCGCATCAGCCTGTACTTGGGTCAGCGGTGAGATCCTCGGCTTGGGAGCAAAAACGAACGGCTTGAACACAGACTCGGCGGCATTGGGCGTGCCGGTGAACCAATGGCACGAGATCCCCTTGACCGACAACACCGAGACGGAGGACGCCCGCGAGCTGCTCGCATTACTGGCGGCTCGAAGCGTCTCGAACATATCATGCTGGGTATAAGTTCCATCTCCAGCTGGCTTGGGTCCACACCAATCCTCAGCCGGTGCATGGGCCTCGGCATCATGGGCAGCGGCAAAGCTGGCCACTTCATCCAGTCCCTCGCTTGACTTGTTGACCACGGTGGTCACCGCCAATCCGCCTGAGGGCAGGCGCATGAAGCTGGCCTCCAACTTCTCGGCCGCCCAGACCTTTCCCGAGCAACTAACAAACCACGCAGCAGCGGCATCACAAGCGATGAAGTTTAGTTTGGAGTTGTCATGACCGTGGCTAGCCACCAAAGCTCCAATACGGTCTACAGCATCGTCCACGTCGTTGGCCAGAGCCAATGTCAAACTAAAAAAAATATATATATATTTAATAAATTAAATACTTTAAAAAGAAATATAAATAGTGCTGTCGCCTCATTGGAATTACAAAATAAAAGATATCTTCTAAATAGACCCTTGGTTTCTGTAGAAATTTTATCTAAAAATAAAATCATCTTCATTATCCAAATTTCCGACCATATAAAGTAAAGTATATAAACTATATATTATTGATTAGGATCATCAGCCCAGTCAATCCATATTCGTCTGTTCGCTTTCTGAACGAAACTTTCGGAAATAACTTATTAAATTATAACACTTGGCGGTGAATCTCAAAAAAAAATTATTTTGCGAAAGGTAAATACAAAAATAAATTTTATTTATTCTGGATTATAGAAAACATAATTCTCCCATTTAATGTGAAAGTGATTTTTCTTTATAACTCTTTTGGTGTGACCAAATTGTTAAGGATTTCATATATGTACATATTTTGACATTTTAAATATTCCAATAATTATGAATTTTGTCTGATAGCCCAGAAGTATTAAAGTAAAATGTGTACATCTTATGAACTTGTATTTCCCAGGGACATCTAATATATAACACGTACCGCACAATATCCGTGCCCAGAAGGGTGTCGATATCCTTGGCCTCATCTTCACCTACCGCCCAGGTAAGGCCCACGGCCACGCCGCGTTCGTTGGCCCCAAAGTCTCCGCCCCAAAGGCCCGGCTGCGGTTTCTGCAAAATGACACGCACTGTCTCGCCGCTGTTCTCGGCCGATGCTCCACCGTCAGTCTAAAAAGTTTCGAGCGGTGAGTCATTCATCAAGCTCCATTTTTAGGAGTTAGCCTTTACCTTCCCCTCCAGCACTTCGCTGACATCATAGAAGCAAACCTCCGAAGCAACATTTACGTGATTTTCGTCTTCTGCATTGCGACCAACGATTAGAGTTCCTTTGGCACAATTTTCGGGCAAAACAACAAAGCAGTCGCCGTTGGAGATCATTTTTTCCTGTTTTCTCGCGGAGAAAGATTTTCTTTAAAGAAATGCGTGGGAGTTGCAAAATTGATTTTTCCCACAGCTGTTTGGGAACGACGTTGTTTAACACTAAACGATATATCAAGAGATTAGTGATTGCACTTTGACACGTCTGGCAACGTCTATCACGAATAATTTATTAAAAATTATTTACAAATTGTCAGATGTGTTAAAAATTGTATGACTTCAAGACTTCAGAAAAATTGCAACTAAATAAAAATAGCACAGCGATCTTAATCAACACAAGCTTGTTGTACTTAAATAGCTGACCCGATAAATAATTCTGGATATCTCATATATATATATATATATATAAATACATTTTTAATTAAATGTGCTTTGAAATTTTATACCTAAAAAAATAATACATAAAGCATATTTAGTCAGGAAAGTTTTAAAAGGCGAGAGCACATTAGTGGCGCGATTTGTCCATCTCTGAGAAATTCAGCCGTCTCTAAAAAAGTACCCATCGCTAAAAATTTACCCATCCGTCTGTAACAGAGTTTTTCTTATTTCGGCGTGAAAATGCTCAAAAATCGTTGTTTTTAGAGCTTAAATCTCACAACGTCTCGGATTGGGAGGCTTTTCGCAAAAATCGTGCAATTGGGAAAACCGCGCAACTTGCAAAATAGTTTCACCTAAGCTGCATTTGTATACAGAGCAGGTGGTGTTGTCTCCCTCTCACGCCCGCACTGCTCGTTCCTGATGTGCGAGCGAAACAACAACAAACAAGTTACAAGGTGTGTGCTGGTGTTGTTGTAGCTATAGTTGTAAATACTCGCGCTCACTGTTGTTGTCGCGCTGGTGGATGGTGTTGTTCAGCGCCTTTTTCGAGTGTTGATTATTTTACTTGCGTGCGTTTGCTACTCGTGGGCGTCTGTTAATTCTGTTAGGCGAGGAAAAGTGCTGGAAAAAGGCTTAGAAAAAGCCAGAAATCACATCGTAACGCTACGGTGCTGAAAATTGTTCTTTCCAAGTGAAAAATCGGGTAATAAAATCGAAAAATCAATATTCTGTGAGGGTGCTAGCGGCCAATAAGAAATCGCTGCGTGAAAATATCAAGAAAGTCGAAAGAATTTCAAGTTTTCGGTGGACCGCTCCCTGAAAAAAGAGATATTTTCTGTTTTTGTTGTGCGTTGCTTGACTACTTTGACCGCGCGCTCATGTTTCCCCGCCGCGAAACTAGTTTTTATTTGTTGGCGATCTGCTGATGACGTTTTAAAGCCCTGCTGACCAGTGAAATTAAAGCAATTGGCTATAAAAATCAATAAATTCAAGCTACGGGTGTATACACACAATTTGATGGAAATTTAACCAGTGCTTTAAAAGTAGAATTGCGGAAACTGGGAGAAACCACCCTCCTGTCCCCAAAAACTCCCCCGAAGGATGTATTAAATGGGGTATATGTATACCCTCCCACATTCCACCCCCCAAAAACGCGCCACCTTTTCCGGCATTTCGTGTACATATGTACATGTAGCATCTCCCCGCGTGCGTGTGTATGTATGCGTCTGAGTGTGTGTATTGTGTTGAAAGTGCATTGCTCTTCATTACAAAAGCAACGTGCAGAGCGGCCTCGTTTCATGTGCTCCAGTGTGTGTGATTTTACACCGTTAAGTTAAGAGAACTCCAGCTATCTCGCAGTTGGCAACACGCTGGGTGCGTTTTTCGGCTGTTGGTAACACGCTGACCCAATATCCGTATAATCCCCCTTTCCCCACATGCGCATGCATGAATGGAACAGTGTTAACACCCGCATGCCGTTATTATTATTATTGTTGTGGTTGTGAAATCTTAGCAGATGCCGCGACCCATATATTTGCTCTCACTCGCACAGTAGTAGCAAATTGGCCTTTCCTTCAAGTAGGAGTAGGGCTGCATTTTCATGTTTTATTTTTGGAAGTTCAATGAACTAGCTAATGGAAAGCCACTTGTGATTGTGTATGTGCGTTGCCTAGTTCGTGAACGTAACAAGAATTTGTTATGACTTTCATAGGTGTAATAAATATTTATTAAAATTACTCGACCTAAATCGCTTTGTTTATTAAACACCGTCAATATTACCTTGACATTGAGAGATTGTTTATGTGCGAGTGTTAATTTATTGCGAATGGAGCCCATGCGCCATCTCGCTTCCACTCGCTGGGAAATCTATGTTGTGTGTTATTGTGAATAAGCGAATGGGAATGACCTTGCCAATTGACACCTGCATCGGTTGCTGCTTATCATCGATAACGAAAAAGTCCCAAACCTCTATCTCAAGATCGATTACTCCTCTTGTGCATATTTGTATACCTTATTTATACTAACGCGAGATTTCTATCGATATCGGAGTTAACGCAGAACGACCGTTTACACTTTGTTTAACTTAACCCTTTGCGTATTGCCGTAGTTTGTAAATGAAAAATGACGCAGTATTATCATTAATGGCAACGACTTTAATACTTTTAATTAGCCGAAATTTTCTCCATTAGGTTATGTGTACTTAAAAAGGTTGCTTTGACGAGTTTTTTAATTTGATCTTTAAGCATATTTCAGCCATTGCAAAGTACATCCAGTAAGTCAAATGACAACAAATAAAATTCATACTTTTTCGTCTTTTTCTGCCAGCTTTTCTTATTGTTTGTTGTTGTAAGTGGTGATAGATTCACAATAGTGAATCGATAGGTCCCCATTCTAACCCTATGTAAAAAAAATTTTGTTTTCCCCGTAACGCAAAAACGGAGTTCTCCACACTGCTAAAAATTTTCCTATCTAATAAGCTATCGGTTGCATTTGTGGGGGCTATAAAGCCTAGATCTCAGATCGACAAAATCCGTTCGTCAGCCATGAGAGAGATCAGATCGACGAAAATAATAACTGAATTGCATTACGTTGCCAGTCTGCTGAAATTAACTTTTGTGAATGCTCGTTAGGCCCTAGCAAAAAGATAAAAAGATGTAATCTTTTGAAATGTCTGTTGACAGATAAGAGAGTTTCTTAGTGTAACCGACGAAACCAATACCATCAAATGTGGACTTCTTCCTCTCTATTCTTCAGTTCTTTCAAGTGAACTAAGATCCATACACGAAGCTATAAAGACTGCTTTACAAAATCCAGGCAAACAAGCAATATGCAACAACCACTCCTACTACCCTACAACCATAAGAAACCTTTTCCCAACAAGAAAGGAAGCAAACTTCGGCAAACCGAAATTTATATGTATGTATACCCTTGCAGTTATAACAAATCGACAACATTTCGATTTCTATGACTATATTACTAAAAACCATGTTGATTTTGAGCAGCTTTTTGCCATCGACTCTTTGGTGTTTGTAAAGTTAGGAAGTTGGGTATTTTTATGGGTTTTATATTTGGTCAATCAATCTGACCTACCAAATTTCATAAGGATTTCATCCTATAGCTGCGATATAACTGAACGATTGAAAATGCCATAACTTTGGTGTTTTTAAAGTGAGGAACGGATTTTTTATGAGTGTTAAGAATGCATCATATGAACAATTTTGGAGAATATAATTTACAGAATATTCTGCAAGGGTATATTAACTTCGGCTACGCCCGAAGCTTGCTTTCCTTTCTTGCTTTTATTTATTTTCTGGTTATAATTTGAAATCTTTTTATATTTTCAGTTCTAACAAAATTCCGTCTACATTTAATGCAAAAGTGGAGCTAGACTCCAGCAAAGACGACACCATTCACTCCGCAAGCTTGAACAAGAAACTGGTCAAAATTAAAAAGTTTAAGTTGGACGATATGAAGGAGATGGTGGGCGGCTGTTGCGTTTGTTCGGACGAGCGGGGGTGGCCGGAGAACCCGCTCGTCTACTGTGACGGCCAAAATTGTACTGTGGCAGTGCACCAGGCATGTTACGGCATTGTGACGGTGCCCACGGGACCCTGGTACTGCCGAAAGTGCGAGTCCCAGGAGCGAACATCGCGGGTGCGCTGCGAGCTGTGTCCCTCGCGAGATGGAGCCCTCAAGAAGACAGATAACAGCGGATGGGCGCATGTAGTCTGCGCCCTATATATCCCAGAGGTGCGGTTTGGGAATGTTACCACCATGGAGCCTATTATATTGTCGTTAATTCCGCCGGAGCGGTACTCAAAGAGTGAGTGACACTTTCAAATAAATAAATTTGTAAAACAGTGCTACTATAGCCGCAAAAAATAAAATAAAAATAAGACTGAAATTTAAATAAACAGAATATATAACGAATTATTAGTAACAACACACAAATCAGATTTAAATTAAGAAAAAGCTCTCTAAACTTAAAACATAGCTTGCATTCAAATTTACATAGATACATAAACATATACTTTATTAAAATCTTAATTTACTTTGTTACAGTATTTATATGTTCAATTTAAAATTATTTTAATTTAAAAGAGACAATATTTCTTTATTCGATTAAGTACCTTTGAAATGGATTAAAAAATAACCATATTAATATTATTATTTACGTTTCCCAATCTTTTCTAACCTGCATTGCTACTTTTACAGCTTGCTATATTTGCCAGGAGATTGGCAAACCGAATCGTGCCAATGTCGGCGCCTGTATGCAGTGCAACAAATCGAACTGCAAACAGCAGTTTCACGTTACCTGCGCCCAGAGCCTTGGTTTGCTTTGCGAGGAAGCGGGCAACTATCTAGATAATGTAAAATACTGCGGCTACTGCCAGCACCATTACAGCAAACTGGTGCGTATGTGAGGGATAGCATTCATGATTTTTCCGTTCAAATTCTTGATACTTTGCAGAAAAAGGGCGGCAACGTCAAAACCATACCGCCATATAAACCCATTCAACATGACACCTCTTCCGATTCATGTTCGTCGCCCGAGAAGGAGATCGATTCCACAATGAACTCCGCGGCAACCTCGGCCACGAGCATTAAAATCACCAGCACCAGTGTCAGTGGAAGCAGCACTGCTTTAAATGCCAGCTCCAGTGTGGGAATTACCGGCGGAGGCATAAGTGGGGTCTCCTCGTCCTCCAAGCAGCGCAAGAGCAATGCGTCCGGGAAATCGTCGAGCAGCAGTAGTAGCAGCTCATCATCCTCGATGGGAGTGGCGGCCAACCCGTCTTCAAGTTCTGCGGGCAGTGCTAGTAATATACCACCAGGGGGAAGTTTACTACCAGGCAGTAGTAGCACCAGCAATATTAACAGTAATTTAAGCAATAACCTGTCAGGTGGCAACAGTGCTGGAATCGTGGCTGGTGGAAACTCCAGCGCTGGAAATTTACCAGCACCTAGCAGTGGCGTAACCCAATCGACGGTCAGTCAAACGTCGGCCGCAGCAGTTACCACAAAATCATCAGCCAGCAGCTCGAGCAGTGGTAGCAGCAGCTACAAGGATAAACATAGCAAAAGCTTAAGCAAATCTACCTCTAGTAAGGACAAGGATGGAAAAGATAACGCTAGTAATTCAGCGAACAATAGTTTCTCGAATTCATCAGCCTCATCAACGTCTTCCAATTCCCTGTCGTCACGAGAGAAATCATCATCGAAGCTTTCAAAAAGCAAAGACTCCAATCAAGTACCATGTGCAACTAGCAGCACGACTACAACCAGCAGTATCAGTACCCAGCCCATTTCGTCCACCTCAACAGCTGGCAGTGGATTGGGAGGAACCGGAACACATGTGAGCAGTTCAGCTGCTAGTATAATTAACTCGAATACATCCACGACTACGACCAATGAGCATTCGAATCATGCCCATAATCTTAGCACAAATAGTGTAGGTTGTGGAAGCTCAGCCGGAAAGCAGCAATCGGCCAGCAATCTGAGCAATTCACATCTGACCACGAGTAGTTCGAGTTTTGGATCTGAGCTAAGATCAGGAAGCACCACATCAAGCTCAGCTTTGAACGATTCATCCGGATTCGGAAGTAATTCAAATTCAGAAAGGGAGAATTCGGCAGGCGCTGGTTCGTCTGCAAGCAGTCTCATCGGAACGGTGGGTTCGGGCATAGGCGGCGTATCCTCTAGTGCAGCCACTAATCTGAGCACCAATAAGGGAGGCTCTTCGTCATCAGCGGCAAGCAATCCCACATCTACAAATCTCTCCTCGGGAAGCTCCTCAAATTCAGCTTCGAAAAAACGAAAGGCAGACTCTGCCAAGTCCAGCGGTTCCGCTTCCATTGCTAGCTCCGCTCTGGACGATAATAATAGGTGGGGAACGAGAGTCGCGAAGCAAAAGTCTTTTACACTTTTACTTTTATTCAAATTAAATACTTTAACATGGTTTGTTAATTAGGACTGATTTCAAAATAAATAATGGGCTATTATTAAAACTTAATAATTTTTTTTGATTATCTTATTAGCCATTATTTTCTCAATTAATAACAAATTAATTAGGAAGTTATTTATTAAGATATTGATGCCCAAGTATTTTCTATCATGCCTCAGATTATATAGAAGTTTTGATTTATATTAATGGATACATATTTAAAAAAAAAAACTTAAAAATTAAAAAATCTTTGTCTTCGATAATTAAATCTGAAATATTCAAATATGGCAACAAAATTAGAAGTTTTAGGAAATACATTTGCTTAATTAATTAATGAAACTGTTCTATTAAAGAACTAAAAGTACTCTGTCGGAAATTTGTTGACTAATGGTTAATATATTAATCCCAGTCCAGGCTTCAAAGGTTCATATTAAAAATTAGATATAATAATTAATATAACGTATTTATTATTAATGGTAAAAAAAACTATTTTACATAAAAAAAACAAAAATATTATATTATTAATTAAATTTTTTATTTTCATATGCAGCTTGATATCCAGATACGATATTAAAGATGTTCATGTAGCACTGACATCGCTAACAGACTTTGAGAAGGAAATCGAGAAGAGCTCAAAGAGGGTAAGTTCGATTACACATTTGTTATCTTTTATTAAATAGACTCAAAAGCCATTTAAATATCGTACCGAAAGAGAAGTCATATTTTTGAAAAGCTTGTTTACTCTTGAGACATGTTCATCATCTCTTGGGATACTTATATGCCTCTCAATCTCTATTTGAATACAATGTTGCCGTTTTATTGATGGTTCCTATAATATTTTACACTTGTATACAGCATGTCATATAGTTGTTGTTGTCGGAACTAACTTAAAGAGCAGGACAGAGGGAATATTAAGTAGTTTAGCACAACTATATTTGTTTCACTCGTCAAAAGTTTTGAACGCAGGCGCTTTGCCAATTATTTGTATCATATTTATAAGTGGAAAATGCAATTACACATGCATGTTTAAAGAAAATCTGTCGAAAGCGCAAGGTGCGCGTTAATTATACAAAAGCGTTGCTCACCATATTACAAGAATTCCGATTTTTAGAATGCTACCTCTTGACTGTAAGGTTTCTGGATTTATAAATTAAAAAAAAATATTTTTTAAAATAATATAATACATATGTTTATTAAAGTGAAAGTTCAATTTTGTTATAGCATAATCAAACAGTTAAATTTTTCCATCGTTTCTATGGCTATATGGTATAGTCTTCGACGCTTGTAAAATTAAATTACTTTTTTTAATCGTAAAAAATAATTAACGTACATATATTAGAAAGTTATTTAGCAGTTTTCTATTAATTTTCATATTTTTCCTATGTCAGCCATAGTGGTACAAACACAAAAAAAAATTAAATAAATTAAACAGTATTTAGAAAAAAATGTAAATACCATAGATAATATGGAATTACGGTTTTAATTAAATTAAAATCGGACAACAATACAACGATGGCAAAATGCAGCTCAAAATTGACATAGCTTCATTGTTTTTAGTAATATAGGCAAGGGTATATAAACTTGGGCTTGCCAAAGTTTGCTTCCTTTCTTGTTTTTTTGGAAATTGGTTATTTCTTATAATCGAGGCACTCGACTAAGCGCTCCACGTTGGTTTGTTTTGAAAATGGCAGACACTTAAACATAGTAATTGAAAAAAACTTTTGCTTCGCTTTTCAAGGGTATGTAGTTTTTATTTTTCATATTTTGAATTTTTATACCCTTGCAGAGGGTATTATAATTTTGGTCAAAAGTGTGCAACGCAGTGAAGGAGACATCTCCGACCCTATAAAGTATATATATTCTTGATCAGGATCACCTCCTGAGTTGATATAAGCATGTCCGTCTGTCCGTCTGTCTGTTTCTACGCGAACTAGTCTCTCAGTCTTAAAGACACCCTTCTTTCCTTTGCAGGCAGTATAAAAGTCGGAACGGCCGGGATCGGCCGACTATATCATATAGCTGCCATATAACTGATTGATCGGAAATGCCATAACTTTGGTGTTAAGTTAGGAAGTTGGGATTTCCTAAGGGTTTTATATTTGGCCAATCAATCTGACCTACCAAAATTCATAAGGATCGGCTGACTATATCCTATAGTCGTCATATAACTGATTGATCGGAAATGCCATAACTTTGGTGTCTGTAAAGTTAGGAAGTTGGGATTTTCTATGGGTTTTATATTTGGCCAATCAATCTGACCTACCAAATATCATAAGGATCGGCCGACAATATCCTATAGCTGCCATGTAACTGAACGATTGGAAATGCCATAACTTTGGTGTTTTTGAAGTTAGGAAGTTGGGATTTTTTATGAGTGTTAAGATGCATCATATGAATATATTTGGAGAATATTATTTACAGAATATTCTGCAAGGGTATATAAACTTCGGCTCCGCCCGAATTTAGCTTTCCTTTCTTGTTTGATTTACTTTATTTTTAAAAACATTAAATATTGTTCACCTAATAAACTTTTCGAAAAAGTCGATAACTTTTTTTTATAATAATTATAAAAACATAATTTATATAAAACGTCGTTTTTCGAGACTGCCGGACACAAACATAACAAGTCTTTACGTAGAATAGTTTTTATAATATTATTTATGTTTATTTTGCGATTTTTTTACATTGAACTGTGTTATTCAATTTTACGAGTGTTGATAGATAAATGTATTTTTAATATACTGTACAAATTTCGATCAGCTAAGATTTTCTCGTGTTATTTGTCCCCGGCCTTTAACTAACTTTACTCCTAAAAGTGTGGTTTTTTTTGTAAGGTACTTTGCTTTTCCTCCCTAATGGAAATGAAAATATTTTTCACTAAGACTTTGGTTCCTTACGAGGGTATTCTTGGTTCGAATTGGTCTCTCGGCATGTCTGATTCTATTTTTCGGATGTGATTGATGCCCAATGATGTACTCATGCCCCATTAATTTTCTTTTGAACCAAAAATGCATGGTAAAATATTATCGAATTTTAATTAAATGCAAATGCGCATGTTAATTTATTGATGTTGTTGAAATGCCGATGGACCGTAAGACAGACAGGCTGTGACTTTGAACAAGACAGTTGAACCATGTTGTCGATCCAATGAAACAGCAACATCAATTTTTTCGCCTTGTCATGAGCACCTTCACCTGGAATATTCTGCTAGAAAATATTAATCTATCCAATTTGGAAAAGCAAATGTTATACATATATTCAGGCATAGACGTGAGAGCAGATATTTTGTTTTTTTGGTTGGGTTTTGATGTTCGGGTCCCTAATGTATTGCTTGTGGCGCTAATGGTTTTGTTGTTGTGATGTAGCCGCCCATATAGTCATACCTTTCGTTTGCCTCTGGCGACTTCGTCGCCTTCGTGCCGTGTGCAGACAAAGACTCAAAGCGCTTGACAAATTTTTCAGCGCGATCAGTCGAAAATCGTTGTTAATCGAAGCTAAACTAAAATTAAGGATATTTCTTCTGCGAATCTTATTATTACGAACGAAAAGTATATTTGTCTAAAAAAAAAATTTAATCATCAATCGCACATAATCCTATAATTTAATCACTTAGTGCTGCACCTCTTAAAAAATATCGGTTAAAGTTGAAATTGGCTGAGAACATACCATTTTGTCAAGCGTTTGTTTAAATTTAGAACTTGTGTGTAATATGGACCATAATTTGACCCAGAAATGAGAGGAATGTTTGGGCTCCACAGAAGAAGCATTTTCCCCACCACTATTATTTATAGATTCGGTTCTTTGTATATGGAAAAACTGCCCGGAGATTTTTAACTCAATGAAACTAGAATTTTCTGTGAGGAGTTTCTTTTTTTTAACGCGGTACCGTGGAAAGTATAAATCGAATTATAATAAAAATCCAATCTGGTTAATATTAGAGTAATAATATTCAGTAAAATACTACTTAATTTTAATTAGGATTATTTCGATAATAAGAAAATTCGTTTATTGAAAAATTCTCCTGGGAATAAATCTCAAAATTCTATAACAAAAAATAAAAGAAACAGTTGTTCTTTTAACGTATAACTTCAATGAAGTTAAAGTGTTCCTAAAAGTAAAATTTATTTTAAACTGTTAAATCAATTAATTTTATGTGTTTCGCTTAAAGTATTAAATGCATTCGGGAATTTAACGAATTCCCAGATAATTGATTCATTAATGAGGTACCAAACAATAACGCACAGCAAACTTTTCGAACTTGCCTTTAGCACAGCGCTCTCCTAGGAAAATGTTTACACAACTTTTTCCCTAAAGTTAGCAATCATAAAAAAGTGAAACAGACAAGAAGCGATCGTAGAATGTGAAAGGAAAAACTTTTTCAAACCAAGAAGCGAACAAAAATTGAAAAACCGCAGGCCCAACCAATACCATTATATTTCCATCCCACTCTCTGGCGATATTAGATAAAAACTGAAATGAAACGTAGGAAAATGCTCCGTGGTGCCGCATCTAAAGTTTCTCAACTCAGAGCTGAGTAGGAAAACTCAGTAGCAGCGGCAAAAAGTCGTCCGCCGTGCCGTGTGCACTCACAATTATATAGACTAGTTTGCTTTGAGCAATCTTCCAGTTCAGTACTCGGCGCTTCCGTGTGTGGTTTTAGTGCGTTGTAGGTTCCGTTCTATCCCGTCATATAGGTGCAGCGTTATACCCCTGTCGGGTAGATATCGCCCTAGCTCCTAACTGACCCATTCCACCATTGCAACTCACCTTACTAATCCATCGCAACCGCTAGATAGGAAGATTACCGGCCAGGGACGATCCTCTAGCTGTGACTCAGTTTGAATATACTCTGATATATATCTGTCATAGTGGCGGTCATTTTTTGTGTGTGCTTTCCCATATATTTCTACCTGTCTGCGTTATTTTTAAACAAAATATTCTGTGTAGATACACATTTATTGCTCATGTTTTTCTCTGTTTTCTGTGATAAAAAAATCGTTCCTAATTTTTTTGTGAGAAAGATGTCTATTTTGTTGATCATTAACATAAGAATCTTCTATATGTATTACGTATACGTCCGGTTGGGTAATTTTCTGGCACTGGCGATGACGCCTCGACTGACAGATAAGAATTTTGATAGATGATCTACATAATGAAAATTGAGGAGAAAATTGTCGGGCATCAAATTGAATTTTAAAAACATGAATTATAATTCAATCGCATTTAAAACTGACGTATTCTTTGATTTTTCTTTTAAAACATAACATTTTGTTTTACAAATTAATTCGCGACTATAAAGTTTTCTTTAGAAACACAAATTTTTAAAACTAATAGTCAGAATTTCAAATGCCTGTAACTTATTCAAGAATCCTACAAATATTCAATATTTAAACTTCGGAAACATGGTATTCGGAGATTTTTAGAGTTTTCACATTTTTCTAGTGCTTTGCAATCAGAAAATGCAGAAAATTATAAACATTTCAGGTGTAAAAATGTTAGGTGCTACCCCATTCACCGCTTTCATCACCACCGAAGTTTCCCCAATGCACCCTCAAGCAAGACCAACCCCCACGGCCCCATCGACTCTATGTTTTCTTTTTCTGCACTTTCAGATAATAAACTTAATAAGTATTAAGAAATTGTACTCAAGTAGATCATTTTAAAAGCGAAAAACCGAAACACATACATAATGCCTTCCTTCCAACCGATCGAGGCCCCCAAATGTCCGCGCTGCGGAAAGAGTGTCTATGCCGCGGAGGAGCGTCTGGCCGGCGGCTACGTATTCCACAAGAACTGCTTCAAGTGCGGCATGTGCAACAAATCGCTGGACTCCACCAACTGCACAGAGCACGAGCGTGAGCTGTACTGCAAGACGTGTCACGGCCGCAAGTACGGACCCAAGGGCTACGGCTTCGGCACCGGAGCGGGCACCCTCTCCATGGACAATGGGTCACAGTTCCTGCGCGAGAACGGGGACGGGCCGTCGGTGAGGAACGGAGCCCGCTTGGAACCCCGGGCCATTGCTCGTGCTCCAGAGGGTGAGGGTTGTCCCCGGTGCGGCGGGTACGTTTACGCTGCCGAACAGATGCTGGCCCGTGGACGCAGCTGGCACAAGGAGTGCTTCAAGTGCGGCACCTGCAAAAAGGGTCTCGACTCGATCCTGTGCTGCGAGGCTCCGGACAAGAACATCTACTGCAAGGGGTGCTATGCCAAGAAGTTTGGGCCGAAGGGCTATGGCTATGGCCAGGGTGGCGGTGCTCTGCAGTCCGATTGCTATGCTCACGACGATGGAGCACCCCAAATCCGTGCCGCCATCGATGTGGGCAAGATCCAAGCCCGTCCGGGTGAGGGTTGCCCACGTTGCGGAGGCGTTGTCTACGACGCCGAGAAGAAGCTTTCCAAGGGCCGGGAGTGGCACAAGAAATGCTTCAACTGCAAGGATTGCCACAAGACGCTGGACTCGATCAATGCCAGCGATGGTCCGGATCGGGATGTCTACTGCCGCACTTGCTACGGCAAGAAGTGGGGACCGCATGGCTATGGATTCGCCTGCGGCTCTGGTTTCCTACAGACCGATGGCTTGACCGAGGATCAGATCAGCGCCAACAGGCCGTTCTACAACCCCGACACCACGTCGATCAAGGCGCGTGAGGGCGAGGGATGCCCCCGGTGCGGAGGAGCTGTGTTCGCCGCTGAGCAGCAGCTGTCCAAGGGGAAGGTGTGGCACAAGAAGTGCTACAACTGCACCGACTGTCACCGGCCATTGGACTCGGTGCTGGCCTGCGACGGACCCGATGGCGACATCCACTGCCGCGCCTGCTACGGCAAGCTGTTTGGACCCAAAGGCTTTGGCTACGGCCATGCCCCCACTCTGGTGTCCACCAGTGGCGAGAGCACAATCCAGTTCCCCGATGGCCGTCCCCTGGCCGGACCAAAGACCTCCGGCGGATGTCCACGCTGCGGATTCGCCGTTTTCGCCGCCGAGCAGATGATCAGCAAGACCAGGATCTGGCACAAGAGGTGCTTCTACTGCTCGGACTGTCGCAAATCGCTGGACTCGACGAATCTGAACGATGGCCCAGACGGAGACATATACTGCCGGGCCTGCTATGGCCGCAACTTCGGACCCAAGGGTGTGGGCTACGGGCTGGGCGCGGGCGCTTTGACAACGTTCTAAACGAGTTTATGTATACCTAATCGAAACCCACATCCATGTCTGTGAACCGTTCCGATACGTCTGTCTAATCACCTACATATCTGTTTTAACTAACTATCCCTGAAATTAGCTAACTTAGACTTCGTTTTGCTTCCAACGATTTTTGATCAACGATGCAGTAAATGCAAATCATATTTCTTTAGGTTATGTGAGAATAAGTTTAATATGAAAACAAGAAAAAAGAATAAATGAAAAAAAAATTGAAAACATTAAACTGAAACCAAAAAGAACTTACGACTCAAAGCGAAACTAACCATCGAACACAGACTAACGAACTAAACGACATCAACTACAGCGAGAAAGGTCAAACTTTCTTCAGGTACTGTCATTGCACAAACGAAGGAACTACCGCGAGCCAAAGTCGTTTTACTTTTGTATCTTTACATTTTTTCGATGACCCGCCAAGTATGTCTTATGCTCCAAACCGAAATACCCAAAAAGCATACTTTGAGCAAACTGACAATTTTTATACACTCTTACGACGAATAATGAGGAATGATATGATGTTGTATATTTAGATGATTTAGTTCTTACGATATACTTATGAAATCTTATTATTTATAATGGTATTTGAATGATTTCTCGCCCATCTAATCTCTTGCATTCTGATTCGAATGCGAGCCATGGCAGATATAAAATATTTATATATATCAGCATACATATTCTACATACACACATACATAACATCCAATAATATATGCCCCAGTGGGTTCCATGAAAACAAAACGATTTCGAAATGGTTTTTCGTAGTTTTAATTGATTCAATTGGGTGCGAATACCAGAGTTTTCTGCATTTAGATGGATGGCTACCTGGTTGGAAAGACCGCTGGGTGGGTGTTTGGGTTGAGTTCAATTCGGTCTGGTTCGGGGGATGCGGTTCGGATTGAGCCACCTCATCTGGTCTATATATAACTTGTTCGACCGACAAACATCGTGAAAAATAATTGCTTAACATACACACAAAAAATTTTCTGCATATATGAAAGTACAGGAATAAATTCTTGGGTGTCTGTGTTGGTCTCTCGAGAAAAACATTCGAAATGTTCCATAACCGTATCCAAACGATTTTCTAAATATAAATATGATGCCAATATTCCTCACACAGCTGACACGAAAGCTTTTCACACCACTCAAAACTCTCACTCAAGAGAGAAATTTAAGAGAACCATTGTTTTCAAAAATACTGCTGACATATCCTGTGAATATTGGAATACCCGACACGTGCCTAGCTGATATTGTTGAATAATAAGTGAGTCACTCTAGAGACGAGAGCAAAGTATTAAGTCCTAATGCACTTTTAGGCACTTACTCCTCGAAATAATGTCGGGCACTTAGAAATATTATTTTGAGACACATCCCACACCCACTTGCGAGCGTTATTCACTTTTCTATTAATTCCCGGCATCCCAACCGAGGATCTATGGTATATCTTATGCTCCGTGACGTTGACCACGAAAATAAGTTGCCATGGGGTTCGCCAAACTAAATAAATTATTTTTTGTTTTAATATTTTTTTTCAGTCATAAATATTAAATAAAACGCCTTCAGCCAGGTGTGTTTATGTTAGTTTGGGTTTCGCATTGGCGTGAATATTTATAGACCTTCACAGTCAGCGTCTATTTTCGAGAGATTCGTTTTTGAAATTGTTTCGCATATGACACACGGCACTTCGAAATCGCCTGAACTGACGAGCAACAACACTACGATTTTTTTGCTGACTGCGCCGATGATCTCTAAATATATGTACTTGTAGATACATTTTATTCGATATGGCTTTTCTAGTATGTTATTAATGTTTAGTTTCTGCCGTTCAATGGTGCGAATAGATTTATACCTTGTTTAAGTCTGCGACTATTTGTATAACGGATCGAACATGGTTATGACTCGGATAGAGAACATGTGGTTGTGTTGATTTTCGGTTCGCGGAAGATGAGTATATGGTTTTCCAGGGAGGTTTGTTTACCATACATACTCAATTGCTCTGAAATGTTACAGAAAAGGCGATTGATTGATTAAATCAGGAAACGACACAATCCATTGCTCTGGTAATGACACAATGTGCAATCAAATGTACATAATATCTATTACATTACGTGACTAGCATGCATTTAATGGCCAACTTATTGATTTCACATTACAAATTACGTGCCCCCGATCGCGGGGGTAAGAATGGAACCGCATCGAAACGGAACCACTTGGCCACAGAATGTCAGTCTGAGCTACTCACTGCTGTGTTTCATTTTAGCCACCAATTGTTAAGTCCCATTTGGATTGTCATATAGAGTCATGGGGGGTTGTCTGAGAACCAAAACAATCGGGAAACGGAAGGACCTCAAGCTGGCTTTTCAATATTGTTGCGGTGGTTTGGGCATCCTTCTCAGGGATAGTGGTGAAAAGTTTTAAAATCTACCCGCTGATGGCTGGTGATGATTTATAACTTTTGTTCCTGTTGACTGTGTCAATTATGAGCGGTTGTCAAAAGTCGAGGGGAAAACTGGAATTACACGTGCTTGACTACTCTATGTACATACAATGAAACTACTTTTTTACGACAACCTCACACGACTGAGGGTTTATTTTATAATCTTGCCGCCGTTAGTTAGCCGCCTGATGTGCATTTCACTTAGGTAGTTCCTTTAAATAGCCATAAAAACTAGTTTCGACAAATACGCTTTTCCTAGGCAATTAATTTAGCTCACCCGCTTTGTTGGCGCGATCCTTTCATTGGAAAAGTGGGGTCACCCGAGCAACAACACCTTATTTGGGTGCGGGTGGGTCGTTGAGTTTTTATCGAATCTTTGGTCGCGTGTTGGCTGAATTTGACAAATTCATGGGTGCGACACGTGTCGCCTTGTTTTTTTGCCCTGACTCTTGGCAAGTGTCCTCACATTCATATTTGGGTACAGTTACAGATGTTGACGCGTTTCAAGGGTGTGCGCACATACCACATAAATTATTAATTATGGTTTCAGTTGTGACGTAGATTCAAAGGAGCAGTAAATATTAACTTCATTAGTTTGTTTTAAATTCTGTCAATGCATTAACTTTTGGCGGTATTATAATTTTATTTTGATTGAAATAAGGTTTAGATTTAACATTTTAGGAAATATTTTCAGACCGTTTTATAAAAACGAATCGTAAGGCTGTAGTCAGTCTCTTAATAAAATTGTAATGATTTTCACTATCACTCACTCCCAAAAATTACATATATTATATTTCAGGCCTGTCAGAACTGGCTGATCCAAAAGACTCAACTGCCACTTGTGTAAATATTTGGCAGTTGACATTTTTGTTTTAATTTGATTTTGAAACGCTTGAACTTACTCTCCTGTCGCTCTGTCGAGGATCAACAGTGCGTACCAAATGGGTTTGCTTAGTGGCGTGTGCAAAGTTAAAAACGTTGCCTGGATCAATATTTACACAACTCATTTTATTCCTTGAGTACTGCAAACATTCATGTTTGTTGGGAAACCCTCTTTTTTAAATTGGTTTTATGGGTTGAATGACCCGCCACTGTCGAGACTCAAAAGCATCACCTGTCTGAGCCCGGGAATTACACTAATTAATGCCTGTTTAGATGCCTTATTTTCGAGGGTCTGTTGTTAAATATGAATGCCAAATTTCTTGCAACGATGACAAAGAAATTCGGCCAAATGACAACAAACAACCGCAATGGGAACATCACTGTTGTGCTTGCATATTAAAATTACAGTGAAACTTCTAAGTGTTGTTTAAAATTTATTTCTAAAGGAAAAAAGGATTTTCTCAATATCTTAAACTTTAAACTTAGTTTATAACGATAAACTAAAAATTAAATTATTGTTTGTTAGCGACCATTTTGTTTATTATATTAAAGTTTTTCGGATCGAGTCCTAGTGTTGGGTTAAAAATATTTTAAAACAAAAGTTTATAAATTTTTGGATTATTATTTCGTCTGCCCTTCGGCAACCGTCTTCAGGGCAACTATAAGCAACATAAAACACATAAAATGTCATTAATTTAGACAATAGTTAAGGATATTACTTCACATGTATTTTTATAGTAGAACAAAATGTACAGGACCTACACAATTCAAATATGTACCAAGGCTATCAGAACGCCTCGAAAACTTAGAATGTTACAATATTTAATAAAATTCAAATAAACATTAACGTTAAAATTAAATCACAAAAGTTACAAACTTAATACAATTTCAAAGCATAATTTTCAAAACAAACTTTTTATAACCTTGCAGAGGGTATTATAATTTTGGTCAGAAGTTTGTAACGCAGTGATGTTTCCGACCCCATAAAGTATATACATATATTCTTCATCAGAATCAATAGAGGAGTCGATATAGCTAGTCCGTCTGACCGTTTGTTTCAATACCGTTTGCGAGCTCAGTTTAAAAGCTAGCGATCTGAAACTTTCACAGTCGTCCTCGATCGGATGTCTATATCCTATAGCTCCCATAGAAACAATATATATATAACTTGCAAGAATGGATATTTCGCGGAGTGTATAAGCTATTGACATGAATCTTTCCAAATCGTATTTTTTTATGCATTCCTTGATTAGAGTAAAAGCGCGTACCGATCAGACGTCTATATCCTATAGCTCCCATAGGAACAATAATGTGAAATCGGTTAAAATTTTATGATTTTCAGGATATTGCGCGCGGTATAAAAGCTATTGACATGAATCTTTTCAAATCGTATTTTTTTATGCATACCTTGATCAGGGTAAAAGCGCGTGCCGATCGGAGGTCTATATCTATTTATCTATTTACGGATATCTTGATCAGGGTAAAATCGCTTGCCAATCGGACGTCTATATCCTATAGCTTCCGTAGGACAAATTTTTAAAGGCTGCGAAAATATCCCTTTTTTTCTATTTTTATTTGACATTTTTGCAGTATAAAAGCTATTGCAACTATGCAAATCTTGTTTATTTATGTACACCTTATTCCTTTCGCTACTTTTTTCAATTTTAGCAATTTCGGCAAAGTCTGCAAGGGTATTAAAACTTCGGCTTGCCGAAGTTAGCTTCCGTCCTCGTTTTTTCTATTTTTATATGACATTTTTGCAGTATAAATGCTATTGACATGAAACTATGCAAATCTAGTTTATTTATGTATACCTTATTCCTTTCGCTACTTTTTCAATTTTAGCAATTTCGGCTAAGTCTGCAAGGGTATTAAAACTTCGGCTTGCCGAAGTTAGCTTCCGTCCTCGTTAATATTTACAAACACTTTTTAAAATACTTTTGACTCAAAAGTATACATATGTAGGTATTAAGTATGGTTAAAAATACATGATTTGTGCATGGCTACTAAATGTTTTAGGAACTCTGACTTTCGCTTACTCAGATTACAAAGTTTCGTGCTATGGAGTTTCGCCAGTAGTAAAATTAATTTTCCAGCCGACTGCGAAGACGGCGCCATTGTTCCTTTGCCACCTATCTGGTGATTCGATTACGGTCGCGAAGTTGCAACGGCAAAATTTTTGCGCTCAGCCCAACCCAAAAAGTCAAGTCTCCCTCTTAGCTTTTTTTGAATTTGTTTGTTTTGTAAAACAGACACGTTTACCTGTTCCTTACCCCCGGTTCACCTTCATTTCCCTCGGTATCTCGTCACCAGGTAAATGCCACTTAACGTTCATTTTTCCTTTTCTACACCATGATTTTTTGGGCTTTTATTTGCATCGCAAATTATGCTCGCTATGCTTCTTCATTCCCATTCCAGCTGCAAACAATTTGCTTCTTCTTCTTCTTGCACTTCTTTTATTTATTGCCAATTGCAAAAGTCTGCGGTGCCGATTATCGCTCTCTCTCTCTCTCCCTCTCTTTCTATCTCTACCTCCTATCCTGTAAACATTGCCTTACAATTCAATTATTTTTCATTTTCCTGTTTTGTCTTCTTGAATCGCTGTCTGGCAACTACAACAACAATAACAACACCAGCAAAAGCAGTGAGAGTAGAAACTGCATGCAGCAGTCGACACCAGCCCCACCCCCTCCACTCTATTTCGCTCTCTCTTGACAGCATTGCTAAAGCACACAACCAAATATCTATTTTGTGTGGTGAGTACTAACAGAGAGCTGTTGTTTTCATTTTGCAACGCTCTCTCACTCTCGGAAAGTTGCTCTTTGAGCATGGAAACTGTTCTCGGACAACACGGAATGGGATCAGTTTTATATTTTAAGTTATAGCATAAATCGTTAATTGATAGTGTTAAATCTGTTAAATGTTTGGGAATTTTCTATATTTTCTTTAAGTTTATTTAATAATCTATATTTTGTCTACATTTTAATTTTAAAATATTTAAATTTCAACAGAATTAATAGAAATAAAAAATCCATTTAGAAATCAAACAAATTTTTACTTCAAAAAACAATAAAATATCATGCTTTTTATTCAATTTTTCAAATAATTAATCCCCTTTTCTTGAGAACTGTTTCCTTAAAAGATTCAAGATTTTCCGAATCTACCGCTAAAGGATGAGTTAACCTATTAATTAACTTTATTACCCATTAAAAATAAAACAACCTAATTAGTTTATAGCGAAATATAAAAAACTATTTAATGGAACCATTAAGGCACAATAACTGCATCAAATAACAGGTTCTGGCAAGGAAGGCCCAAGGATTCCAGTTAGATTTCAGCTGCGACTTAACTTGGTCAGTCTCCTTTTAATTTATTGTTCTTTGTCACATTTCTGTTTTGCTAAGCTTTTCTTTCGTCATCGCTCTTCCTGGTCATTAAATTATTGTTGCTGTTGCTGCTGCTGCACTCTTTTATTACATCAACAGCATTACGACATGCAGTTGTTGTTGCATTTGAATCCGAATCTGTATTTGTTGCTCAGAGAGACAGAGAGAAAGAGAGGAAGTGATAGGAGTGAAATAGAGAGGGTGAAAGAGAGTGTGCAAAAGATTCACTTTTACACAGCAAAAAAAAGTAGCGCAGGTCAAATATTTATTTAAAGTTGAATATATGACTGATTTTAAATATATTTTACATTAACATTTGTTTTTATACATAACAAGTTAAAATGCCGTGGTGAAAATTCCACAGTTATTCAATGAACTTTTTTATTTTTAACTTAATGAAAATACTTAAATATGTATATAATTTGCAGATTTTAATGTCATAGTCAAAATTTTTTTGATTTTTTTACAAATCCAATTATAATTATGGTATGTGGTCAAAAAAGATAATAAAATCCTTAATTTCATTAGGAAAACATTTTTCTTTCTGTGTATGTGTACATATATGGATTAAAACGTTGCTCAATCCAAATTTTCAACGGCGAGAGAGAATTGAGTACCAAGTGACAGCTTCAACAATTATTGGTGAATTTCTGAGTTAGAATTAATTGACACCTGGATAATTGTACTTGTAACAGACTCCCAAATTCTCTCTAGGTAACTTTTTTCCATTTAAATTCTGTGCCTCCGTCCCTAACTCATTTATGTATATTTGTATGTATGTTTATTTTTATGCTGTCGCCGTGTGTTCTTGTTTTTTTTTTTTACCGTCTGCACACCGGTGTGCGTACGAGTATGCTTCTGGCCTACGTGCAGACATGCACTCACACTGGCACAGAAATAACAACAATACATACAGACGTCTCAATAATCCCCCACTGAAAACCGGCTGCCAACCAACAACAATGCAATGCGAGTTCCAGAGAGCGATGTTACTCTCTCGCACTCTCATTCTTTCTCTATCTCCCATGCAATAGCGCCTCTAAGCGAACGGATGAAAACTGGCGAGTTTATTCGAATTTCGAACTCCGTACGACAAGACCATGCAGCAACTATAGTCTCTCTAGATAACTCTATGGCCGTGCAGCACCGCCAACGCTGCAGCCTCCGTGCATGTGAACTAGAAATATAGTGGATAATTTGTTGATAGTCGGTTTAGCGTTTTGCTTTCTGTGTGTGTGCTTGTGATTAAATTAAATTTTGTGTTTGTGAATAATATTCACGTGGCCGCGGCGCTCTCACATGTTTTTCCAACAAAAAAGCGTCAAGTTTTCATTTAAAAGAAATTAAGTTTCGTTGAGGAAAAAGTTTAACGTCGACTGTGTGCGCGCGTGAGAGAGAAAGAGAGAGCAAAAGTAAGAGAGCGAGTCGCCGCCACGCAAGTTATTAACCCCAACAACAACAACAACAAGAACAACAAGAGAAACGGGAGAGAGAGGTGATTCTCACTTATGCGCTGTGATTTTGTGTGTGCGTGAGAGGGTGAATACAGGCAGCATACAAAATAATAATATTGAAAACGATACAACAACAAAGGCAAATCGTAGAAGAAACATTAAAAAAAACTTAAGACCTGGAGAGCCTGTCCAGTTAATTACAGAGCTCAAAAAAGAATCGAAGAGAGCAACCTGGCTCTCTCGCAAAGGAGACGGGGGCGAGGAGCGGCGAAGATGATGATGATGGACACCATGGACACCTCGCAGTCGCAGCCAATGGACGTAGCGCCTGCCGTTGCAGTGGCAGCCACCTCGGGTACCGCTTTGGTGGACTTTACTGCCGCCATGGTCAGCATGGCGGCCACTGCTGAGCCTGAGTCGGCGGAGAGCAACAACAACCACATCGACATGGCCGAGTACAAGGAACATCGCAAGAACAAAAAGAAAAAACGCGAAAAGCGGGAGCGGGAGGGCAAGGAGCACCGACACCACAAGCACCGGGATCGGGAGCACCGGGAACATCGGCGTCATCGGGAGCGGGATAGGGAAAGGGACCGGGAAGCAGTCGGGGCACATCACCACCACCCTCACCACCATCCCAACAACAGCCAGCACTCGACCTCCGCCTCGTCGTCGCCCTCGTCTGCATCCACTACACCCTCAGCCACCATTGAGTATGTGGGCGGTTCCGCCTCTGCCTCGCCCTCTTATCTAGGCGGGGGGGTGGCGGGAACGGGAGGAGCGGTAGGATCCACCACCACGTATCCGCACAATTTAAAAATACGCTTCCTGCTTTCCGGGGTAAGAATTTGACTTTTCTCTTGCCCACAAGACACTTTTCGTTGCTTCAAAAAACACGGCACCAGGCCTATACTTGCATCCAAACATCTGTCCCTGCCAATCCCACAAATCTATTTTTGGATCTCCCTGGAAGCTGTCTGGCTTGTCAACGAGGAAATTGTAGCAAGCTGAGCAATTTCGTTTTATTTCCATTATAATTAATCGTTTCTTTAAACTCTAAGGACGCCGTAATCGGCACTCTTCTTAAAAACTAATCGAAAAGTCTAAGGTAGTATTTATTAGTTGCTTGAAAATCCGGAAAGGTGTTTATCGTTCTGTCAGTTAATGACCGTTTGAACAAACGAGTTAAAAGGTATCTAGGATATTCATATCATATTCATATCACCATCTTCGACATCTACGACCAATTTCTTCAATAAAGAAACGAACGACGGGCAGTGATATACTGATATATATGTATACTGATAACTTTCTGATTTAGAATGTATGACCTTTAAAATTTGAAATTTAAATTTATGCGTCATATTACAAGAAATACAGAGAAATGAAGTAAACACAAGAAAGAGTACTATTCTTGTCATTCTTGGGGAATAAATAAAAGTAGTTATTCAATTTAAAACACTGAGACCACCGAATAATGACAGTAATTGAAATATTTTTCAGTCGCTCCATTTTGTATTTATTTTTATTTGACAGTCCACTTTGGTTATACAAATTTACTAAAGCGTCAAGTATGATGAGGGTACACATGGTTTTGGCTTTTAGAAACTGATCCGTTTCTTATTTATTAAAAACTATATTGATCAAGTTTTGTTTTGTTTCCCATGATACAGGGATTGATCCATACATTAGGGATTCTCATTTAAATTCTCTGGATCGCCTTGTTATTGTGTTCCTTACTGGGTCCTTTTTAAGCAACCCTTAGTGCGTCGCTTTTCGATTTCCAATGTTTTTGACACTCTATCAATAATTTAAGCACATATTAAACGTGCAGCAAGCAACGTGCAACACGCACCTGCAACTGTAGGCCAAGCCATCTGCCACGAATGCTGGAAAACAAAAGAAATGCTGAGAGGAAAGACACCTTCAATTACTCCGGGATCCGCCCCTCCCCCGCATCTTCTTTCCCTGCCAGCCTTCTACTCCAATTGGCCTAAAACGCATATATCAGAGTTGTGACACATGGTGCTCTGCTCGATTATTGATTAGTGCAAGTGCCATTAAGGGTGGTCTATACTCCTGTTTTTCCAGGACTACGTGACCAGCTAGCAGAGGCGATTCCGGGCGGGCAGCTGTTCGCCTTATCCTTTTCGTTTCCCCTTTGGAGGGCCAAAAACATATACAGATAGCGGGCTGGTTTTGCCGTCTGTCTCGCATACCGCTGAAATTCCGTCGCAATTTATCCTTCGCCGGGCCACGTCGCTTCCTTCTTCTGGCCTTGTGCAATACAATCAACAAGGCACATTTAGCGCCTTTTTTTTACGACAGCTGCCAAGCATCTCCTCGCTCTCTCGCGTCTTCAACTTTAGCTCGTTCAGCAGCGCTACCCTTACTTTTTTGTTCTTGTGCTGGCTGTTGCTTCCTGGAGGATGATTGATCCTTGCTTCGATCTTATTACATCTGCTGCTTCGGTCGCAGAAATGCGGGCCGTTGTCCTGTCTTGGGATCTGTATTTACTCACATTTCCTTTCTGCTGTCATCCTGTTTTTTTGCGTCCCGTCCCTCTTGCTCTAATTGATATTTTAATTGACATGCATTGTGTTGTTCTGTTTTCGCTCAAAATCGGATTAGGTCTTAAAGAATATATTTTCATATTTATATGCTTTCCTGAGATCTTTGTTTAATATTTGTGGCCGAAGAAATTAGATAAGTAAGATTCAGGACTTCTTTAAAATATGCTTATGAAAATTTAACAAAAACTTCCCAAAACTCCTTGAAACTATTGTGTAAGCAAAATATTTCTCTCTTCTATTTTTCTGAACAAATAATTTATTGTTAAGTGTTTCTTATTTATGAGACAATGTAAAAAGTCTGAATTAAAACTATAAAGACAAAAAGATTGTACCGATGATTTTAATCATTGGTTAAACTGTTGAAATCTAAATGTCGCGTTTATACCCGTTACTCGTAGAGTAAAAGGGTATATTGTATTCGTGCAAAAGTATGTAACAGGTAGAAGGAAGCGTTTCCGACCCTATAAAGTATATATATTCTTGTTCAGGATCACTAGCCGAGTCGATCTAGCCGTGTCCGTCTGTCCGTATGAACGCTGAGATCTCGGAAACTAGCTAGAAGATTGGCATTTTGCATGTAGATTTTAGGAGTTCCTACGCAGCGCAAGTTTGTTTCAAAATGGTGCCACGCCCCCTCTGACGCCCACAAGCCAAAAGCTGTGGCCACAGTTTTGATGCTATTATGAAAATTTTAATTGATATGTATTTGTTTCGTCAATACCTTTCGATTGGCCTAATAAAAGTTTGCCACGCCCACTCTTACGCCCAAAAACCCATTAAACGCTTAAGCCTGGCTAGCGCCTACATTTCCGCCTTTCATGGCCCGTGGTACCAATGTCTTGGAGTAGATGGCGCAATACAATAACGGATGACTTTGGAAAAGCTGGCCAAGGTGTAAGGTCAAATAAGTATTAGTAGTATTAGTAGTAAGTACATAAGTATGCCTTCCGTATGTTACGGATAAACAAAATTTTGGGGAACATGGAGATTCCAAACATGAATAAAGTTTGGCAACTCAAGTCCACTCGTAGGTCCCCAAATTATTTTGGTTTGAAAGACCCCGTTGCAAATCAACGGCATCCACGTGGTGTTCCCTGGGTACCGATTTTAACATAAAAATCGGGAGCTAATTCGAGCGGCGAAAAACATACAAGAAGGCATATTTATATTAAGTTGTTTAGCTGAGTAACGGGTATCTAATAGTCGAGGCACTCGACTATAGCGTTCTCTCTTGTTTTATCTTCAAGTTACGCCATAACTTGCTTGAACAGCAAAACCCTAAATTTTAATCGAATTTAATCAACCAAAAGGCTGTTTCTAAAATCTCATCCTATATTCCCTTTGATCGCCCAATTATCCCCTAGATACATAGATATGTGTAGTTGCCTTTGCCAGACATTCCTTGCTCCTGTCAAGCTTTAATTCAATAAAGAATATTCCAGACGCTTAGTTTATTTCTTGGAATCTGAGCAATTCCTTTTGATTTTTCTTTCTATCATCTACAACAACATTCTATATTGTCATTTCCCCAAAAATAACGTTAAATTGAATTTAAATAATTCTATCGTTTATTTGACGACTTGCTTGTTGTTTGCTTGGAATTTTTCTTCACTTATGCGAAATTCGTTCCGCAAAGGGGACAAGGACAACCCTTTTATACGACCATTAACCCACAGCATTGTTTGTTAGAACAGAGGGAGAAATCGCGAAAGGGTAGGATTGAGCATACATATTCAAACGCAGACACGCTAATATAATATTTATAGTTGGTGTTTTACTTCCGGCTGTCTCGACTCGGCTTCTTTTATTGAATTGAATTTGTCGCACAATGGAAATACAATTGAAATGTGTCCAGGAAGCGATTGCCAAATGCAAAGCAAGCTTACGTTGTAAAAAAAAAAAAATACAGCATAGGGGTAGATTTGCTATTCTGATCCCGCTCTGGTTTCAGGACATTAGCTGCAGCAACAGGATAATCACAATTGCGGCAGCTGGCTCGCAAGAGGATAAAAAGGGTTAGAAAACATAGCGAGGAGCTTAAAAGATACGGAGCTTGAGAATGGAATTACGAAACAAACCACAAACCTTCAGGATATACATATGTACATAATTTTGTTTACGGGAGAACGTTTATTACTTATACTGTCTTCACATAAAAAAAATGTTGGTCTTTCAATAAAATCTTTTAAGAATTCATGAAAAAACTAAAATTAGTTCTTCATTTTTAAAACCTATTAATTCAACCGTAACTTTTGTTAACCAAATTTTGGTACATTCTATTGAAAATTACCTTAAAATAGTAAAAGTTCATCTCTCAATATTTAACTAGCTTTGTTTTTATGAGGCAGATGGTGGTTTGAGTTGTTTCGGATCGTTGCCGGTTCTTTTCTTTCATGACCTGCTTCTAATTTCCAAGCAACAGGCTCGCGAGGTCACCTTGTTGGTTGAAAATCCCAATCGATTGCGTTTTCCTATTGGAAAAACCTTTCATCAGGTGGCAACGCCGCTCATAGATTTAAACTTTTTGTATGTTGTTAGGCTACGTGACCAAACTACATTGTGTGTGTGTGTTGTTTGTATGTATGAGGTATGTTGAATCCCCAACCCCGATATCAAACAACAACAATAGCGAGCAAGTCTGATGGGAAAAGAGCGAGAGAGCGAGAGATAGGCAGCAATATAGAGAGAGGGCGGGTGGAGTTGGAGTTTCTCTCCCAATAAGTAGGCATTGCTCTTTATTGTTTTTTTGTGCATTTACTGCATGTAACATTTGTTTCCCTACACAAACCTATATAAAAATATATATATATATATATACATATAAATTAAGCTGAATATGGCAGCATGTGTCGAGCCTAAGCCACAAAAATACAACGGTAACAACAGTAACAACATGAAAAACTCGACCAGCAATGCAGCAACATTTGTTGCAGCTGCAGTCTGGGTGTCTTGCATTCTTTTTAAACTCTGACTCACGTACTTGTTCCGTTTCTTTTAAGGTTTTTGGTTGTGTGCAGCAACATGAGCGATACGAGCTTTTTGAGTTGCATTAATGTGCCAGCCCTTTTTTTTATCTATGCATATTGAACACATACATACGTTAAGAATCTATCTCTGTTCTTTCTTTCATCCACCCGCTGCATTTGCAGCAACATCAACAAAAGCAATGAATTGCTGTGATTGCTAGCTCAGTTTAACAGCCTGTTATTGGCCTGTTACTCGAGCTCCGCTCTCTGGTTTTGTGTGTTTGTTATTCTTCTGCATTGATGGTGATGGTGTTGTAAACATGTGTTTACATGGTTCACCACCAACCGGATGTTGCTAATGACCGCAAAGCTAAAAAGCAAATCAGACGAGGAAAAAACATAATTATTCACACCGATATGGAAGCGCTCTCGGAATACAACTCCATCAAATTTTAATAAAGAATTTCCGAAAGTCTTTTTAAACTTTCTCTGTGGGTGTCTTGAGCTAAGCCCAAAGTCAGTCGATTGCAAAGGTAGTTGAGTTTTTGAGTTGTGAAGATATGTTGTATGAAGGTAAAACCAGAGAGACAGGCGATTTCGACAAGCCGAAGTTTTCATACCCTTGCAGGTGTTACAAAAATTAAATATTCTATGTTTCGATTTCGATGCTTCAAAACAGTGAAGCTAGTTCGTTTTTTTTTATCTTTCCTATGGCAGCTATACAGTAAGTCGTAAAAAAGTACTACATAGTATATCGGGGTATTTGGGTAAATGGTAAAAACAGCGTAATAATAAAAGGTATAATTTGGTTTCCCTTTTCCCGGACATTCCTATGTCAGCTATTTGATACAGTCGTCCGATTTATATAAAACTACAACCGTTTTTCTAAAAAAACAAAAAAAAAGTATATATGTATCAGAGTAGGTTAAAAAACAACAAAGTTATTCTTTTATTTCCCTATTTTCCCGATTGTTTAAGTGGGAGTTTATATACTACCTGCAACAGAAAAAAGACTCTGCAAAGTTTTAAAACTTTGCAAACCTATGATTAATTTGCGTTTAAAGTTTTTTGAATGTTTTAATATTTTGAAAATAATATAACTCACGGAATTGAGTCACTGTGTTTAATGTTCTTCATAAAAATATTCGCCTAATGCATGACTTCACAGCATAACCAAATATAAAAATTTAACGCGATAATGCTTGTAGCACTTGTCAAAAATAAACTTATTGCTTTAATCTAGACTTCCTTCAAATGTCAATATCGATCGTAACAACGAACTTTGAAACCAAATCTATTACAATGCCGTGCAACTGATCGACCACGCCATCCCCTCTGTTTGAGTAATACAAAATATTAACTTAAGCTCACTTGAGTTGTTAGTTGTTGCACTGCTTATTATATATATAAGTTCTTATCAGCTTGTTTACTTGTGAGTCACAGACCAAATAATCATATAATAATTTGCCACTTCTTGTCGCCTCCAGCAACGTACCGAACTCAGCCCGCCCACCCACCAAACATCCGCCACCGCTGAGGTAAATGCACCTCTGGCCAGCTCGACGAGTGCATCCATTGCGGTGACGGCGAGTGCAACGGCGGCTTCGGCTCCTCCAGCGACGGGCAGCACTACCTCAAGCAGCAGCACCAGCGGCAATGCAAGCGCAACCTTCAGCGGCAACAGTTCCGGCGGATCAACGACCGGAGGAGCACCATCCGTCGGGGGATCCAGTGGTTATCCAAAGACAGAGTCGAGCAAGTCGAGTAGCACAGGAAGCACAGGCAGTGGCACCAGCAGCAATTCCAGCAGCAACAAGCACGGCAGCAGCACCAAGGACATTAGCAGCAGCAGCAATCAGCAGCCAACGACTGGAAGCAGCAGCAATGCACCCAGCCTGTATGTCTCCGTTCCACTGTCGACGGCTAATGTACCTGGAATAAATCTACCCACCAGCAGCAGTAGCACTAATACCACCAGCGGTAAGTTGACACCTGTAGAAAAATATTTAAGTCGAGTATACATAAAAAACAAAGGAACAAAGTCTAAGATCTTGTTGATTTGCGCATTTAAATAAAAAATGCTTAAAATGATTTTGTTTTACTTAAATTTTCGATTCTTTTATTTTTTTAGTCTTAATACGACCATTATTTTTTCAAAACTGCGACGCGATGTAAAGGTTTTAATTTTTTCCAGAATCACTCAGAGAAGTCTTGGTGCGTGTTAGTTTGGGTATTAGATTTTAATTACAACTTATTTATTAGTCAATCTAGAAGTTTAATTGAAATTATGTTTTCATTTATGTTTTAAGTTCTTCTTCAGATCAGTGCAAACCAAGTAATAATTATGAGTGTGTCAAACATCTAATGCAATTTAAAAAAATAAAAATAATCAAGTATGTCTCAATCAATACCGATAATTGTGTTTATTTTTTCTTGCAGAATCCCAATCAGCACCATTGCGCGGTAGCACCGTTCAATCGCAGCATCAGCAGCAGAGCAATTTACCGCCAATGGGTGGAGCAGCAGGCTCGTTTCATAGCGGCGCGAACAGTGGTGGCCCCAACGGCGGCTCCTCGTCGGTCATCCAGCATCAGAGCGGCAAGTCATCGCCGGCCCTGGCCAGCCTAGTCAGCGGCAATAGTGGCGGCAGCATAATCTCCGCCAGCGGAGTCCCAATTGCCAGTGGCAACCTGACTGCCACAACCACGGAGAGCGGCAACTTAAAGATCAGCTACGAGAAACAAACAACCCGGGTGCAGCAGCTGCAGGAGCAAGAGGCACCACCGGCACGACGCAGCAGGTATGCATCCGGACGTGAGCCTTCCAGACTGACTGGCCATACTATTTCTTATTTGTTGCTTGCGCTTGCCCGTGCTTTTAGTTTATACTGATCGTACATATATTTTCACATTCTGTTTTAATGTGTTTTGTTGTGTTGCTGTGCGTGTGTAGTTAGTCTATAGTCCTCAGTTTATCAGAGAAATATTATTATTGTATTTTTTTGTTCTGATATAAATGAATCGTCAATGCAAATAAAATAAACATTGACCTTTCAAATATTGTGTTTCTTGTCGGGTCCGTAATAATATCATAAATTTGTACATAAATGCAATAACTTTCTTTTAATTAAAAATTCCTAATTTCAAATGTTAAATTGTATCATTTTTGGATCCTTTAAAATTAATCCGACTTGAAACACAAACAGAACTCAACATTTTCCTTTAGTTTTTGCCTCATTTCGCTCATCGGTTTTTTCCTGGAACTTCCAAGTTGAGGAACTGAAAATCAAAAAAGCGCGATCTATAAAATCCACTATTTTTCTCTTTGTCTCTCTCTCTTTCTCTCTCTTGTTTGCTTAATATCTTCCTACACTGTACACGGTTTGATCACCCAACCACCCATCAATCACACGTAGATCGCGCTCCGGTGAGAGTGGCAGTAGTCACCACCATGCCCATCACCACCACCACCATCACCCTACCCATCACAATAGCCATCACCAACAAAATCCACAGCAGCAGCAACAACAATTACACCAACAGCAACAACAGAATGCGTCATCGCAGCAGCCACTTGTGCTGCACTCCTCCACAAACTCCTCCTCCTCCTCCACTTCGACCTCTTCGTCCTCCTTGTCGAGTGGCACTGCCACATCCTCCTCCAATTCCAAGGGTCCCTCGAGATCGGGCAAGAAACGGGGAGCTGCACAAAGTAAAAATGAAGCAACAGTGGCGACAACGGCAACTTTAGCAATTGCTGCTGCCTCACCAGTCGAGAAGCAGAGTCGTCATAGCTCGCCTCACTACAGTGCCACGCCCACACCGCCACCGTCGTCTGTGGCACCACCAGTGGTATCCTCGCCGGCGGTGATGTTGCAATCCCTGTCCTCGTCCTCGGTCGATTCCCCGCCTGCAACAGTGGCTGCCACTGCAACAAGTCGCAGCACGCGCAATAACAGCAGCAGCATCAACACCAATCACAATGGCGAGCAAACATCCTCGTCCTGCTCGTCCACTTCGTCCTCCTCCTCGAGTGGAGGATCCAGTGGTGTGCCCAATGTAGTTAATCTGATAGACTCGCCGGTTAATATGTCAGCTACGGGGAGCTATCGCGGCAGCAGCAACTCCTCGGGCAACGCGATACCGGCGGGAAGCAACAACAGCCAAACCAAGCCCCTAAACAAAAAAATGTTGCGTGCGCAGCAAACACAGCTGTATCAGCAACAGCAGCAGCAACAACAGCAGCAATATGCACCCCCCGCTAGATCCAACTCTCCCACAAGCTCAGCATCAGCTTCCAACTCCGCTAGCTTTACGCACTTGCAACAGCCACAGCAACAACATGAAGATCTAGAGATTTTGCAATTCACTAATACGAATAACACTCCTTCTTCCAATACGCCTACGTCGAAAACCAACAACAGAACGCCCGATCTCAGCCAGGCTAGCAGCTCATCTTTATCAGCGTCCGCAGTCCCCGCCACAACAGCTCCTTTGGTCATGCTGAGCAACCAGCTGCCGCTTAACTCAATGGCTGGTGGTGGCTCTACCGGAGGCCTCAAGTTCACCTACGAGAGTCAGACGCAGTTAGACGTGCCCATGATGCCTGTGAGCGCCATAAAGGACTCGCCACCCAGTTCCCCTGGCTCGGAGATTGGATCGGTCATGCACTCGGCAACGGCGGCAGCAAGTTCGCTGACTGCCGTTGCTCCAACATCTGCGGCTGCTCAGCCTGGAAATGTGCGGAAGCGCGGACGCAAGGCAAAGGATTCGACGATAGCAGCAGCTACGGCGGCAGCTGCAGCTGCAGCCGCTGCTGTAAGCAATGTTCAACAGGATCTCAAGGATGTGCGCATACTGCAGAACGGAGCGGCCAGTGGCTCGAGCAATCCAGCCAGCAGCACACCCACGCCCCCGGCCACACCCGCTGCGTCGACGACATCCACTTCGGCCAGCTCGATCATCACGCACACGGCCGCCCACATGCTAGGCAACCAAATCAATCCGAACAGCAGCGTCGCCCAGAAGCTCTCCGAACAGCTGCACATGGAGGTGCAGGATCACTCGATATACACCTCCGACTCTATTAACTCGCAGTACGCCGGAGTCCCATTCCCCGGAAAGCAGGTAATTTTCTTATTACGATTATAAAAAATATATTTATAAAAAAAATTTTTAACTATAAGTTTTTATACCCTTGCAGAGGGTATTATAACTTTGGTCTGAAGTTTGTAACGCAGTGAAGGAGACGTTTCCGACCCCATAAAGTGTATATATTCTTGATCAGGATTAATAGGGGAGTCGATATAGCCATGTCCGACTGTCCGTCTCAATACCGTTTGCGAGCTCAGTTTAAAAGCTAGCGATCTGAAACTTTCACAGTCGTCCTAAAACATGTGTACGCAAATCAAGTCTGATAAAGACGCCCTGATCGGACGTCTATATCCTATAGCTCCCATAGGAACAATCGGATATACCTTGCAAGAATTGAAGATATTTCGCGTAGTGTAAAAGCTATTGACATATTATTATGCATACCTTGATCATGGTATCTATATCCTATAGCTCCCATAGGAACAATAGAGTGAAATTGGATGCATCTTTCCAAATCTTATTTTTTTATGCATCAGGGTAAAAGCGCTTGCCGATCGGACGTCTATATTTTATAGCTTCCACAGGAATAATTGTTAAAAGCTGTGAAAGTATCCCTTTTTATATGTCTGCAAGGGTATTAAAACTTCGGCTTGCCGAAGTTAGCTTCCGTCCTCGTTCTTACTGAAACGCATACAAGAAATTCCATTTTTAAAGTTTTATTCATATTACTTATACAAAACTTATATTTTAAAAGTTCATTTGATATAAAAGATGAACATTTTTCGTATAGTTTATTTATAAAAAAATATATTGTTTCCGATTGAATTTGGACCGCCATGAAAATAAGATTGATTTCAAATCTAAAATATTACCTTTTCATTTTTTTTTACAGCGCAACTTAAGTGCCGCCTCCAGCAACGCCACACCAGCTCCGAATCCGCTCCAGTCAATGTTCAGCGGTGGCGGTATCAACGGTAACATGCCCATTCCTCAGAGTCTAGAGCAGCTCCTCGAACGCCAGTGGGAACAGGGCTCCCAGTTTCTCATGGAGCAGGCGCAGCACTTTGACAGTGAGTATGAGTCGCATATCGGGAGCTAAATTCTGTT